>JARLTB010000192.1:1417500-1440000 GCA_030141615.1 Unio pictorum | reverse complement strand
AATTAATGATGATGATGCTACTACTACTACTACTACTACTACTACTACTACTACTACTACTACTACTACTACTACTTCTACTACTACTATTACTACTACTAATATTAATGACAATGATGATGATGATGACGACGACGACGACGACGATGATGATGATGATGATGATGATGATGATGAAAATATACACAGTTAGGAGTAATGGTACAATGATGGAGGTATAGAACGGTGTAGTGACAATTAATCAAGTATGTATCTATACAACAAAATAAGAAATAGTGGAAGTTCGCTATGTAAATATAATTTTAGGGTAAAGTACTGTAAGAATACAAGAATACGATCAATGGTGTTTTGGTGTAAGAACGTGGCCAGTCCGACAACGAAAGCTAATCATTCCGTTGAAGTCTGTCGAAAGAAGACAAATTGGACATGGTCTGATATATAGCTAACAAGGTGTGAACACGTTTGCAGGGTTAATTACCCAAAATGTGAAGATTTGGGCAAGTAATGTCGACTTCAGTGATCAATGACTATTAGTCAAAGTGACACCTGGACTGCTCATAACAAAATGGCGAACAACTGGTCAAGAAGCATTATTGGAAAGGGTTAATAATAATTTCAAAATTCTTTGAAGAGCTGCTGTGGTTAGCGGTCCGAACGTACGCCCGAAAGGGTTCATTCTTGGGCAAGGTACTGTACTCATATTGCCTGGGCACTAAATAACCTGTGTTGCCATCCAGCAAACAAAGTTCTTTGAGACTGTAAATGGTACGAGAGTACTATCAAAAGAAGAAAAAAGGGGAACGAAAAGAATGAAAAACAAGCATGGTAAAAGACGCGAAATTGTGACTTCTTGGGAATGTTAAAAATCAAGGAATGACAATTAATGGCCGACATAAGTGATGGTGTAAGACGTTCATGTGTAAAACTAGTGGCAATCACTCTTATCGAACTCAAGATCGTCTGAAAAAACCTTTGTTTCTGGACTTACACCACGATTAATTTTAATATATGTTCTCTACATATATTTCTCAGTACTGACCTTTCAAATTTGTGACAAAATCATATGTTAATCTAAACTACATCCAAAGATGACGTAACGGTCAAGTTCTTGTCAGGGGTTGATCGGCAATTTTTTGAGCGGCTGCACTGTAAACAGAACAGCATGTACACAGAACACATATTTCACTTCCGGATCATCACCAAGGTCTTATTACTCCATGTGCACTGTCGCTTGTTTGATTAGGATTTTTAACGTAGCTTTAACAATTTTTCAGTCATATCGCTACGATGTCTGCAGTGAGGCAGTTTATAGTGATGTCTAGCACTGAGACATCATGCCGCAGACATGTAGCATGATGTCTCACCCAGTCACATTATCCTGACACCAGGCCGACCAGTCCTAACACTAACCTCTTTATGCTGAGCGTCAAGCGAGGCAGCTGTTAGTACCATTTTTGTAAGTCTTTGGCATGACTCGGCCGGGGATCGAACCGTCGAACTGACGACCTCCCGCTTCCGGGGCGGACGCTCTAACCACTAGACCACCGGAGCGGTTTGCACTGTCGCCAAATTACACGCTGACAACCACTCTCTCAGCTCATATTCTCAAGAATAAACAATTACCTTAAATCCCAACCAAAACTGCATTAATATAACTCTTCTATCATCACCAAAACGAGAGAGGAAAAAATGTTCTAAAAATAGACTAGAACTACATTCGTACTGAACTGGAAATAATAATTGTGATGTGATTCCATCTGAGCAATTAAAGTCTCCCTCAAGATACACCAAATGTTCCTTCTAATCAGAATATACATAAACTATGTTAGTCCTAAAATATAACAAGAAACACATACACACACACACGCATATATATATATATATATATATATATATATATATATATATATATATATATATATATATATATAGAGAGAGAGAGAGAGAGAGAGAGAGAGAGAGAGAGAGAGAGAGAGAGAGAGAGAGAGAGAGAGAGAGAGAGTGAGTCTACGGCTGACTGACACAGAATTACTTTCTGACACATCGAAGATAAAGTATAATGCATTGTCCAAAAGTGAGTCATAAATTAATAAGTGACTAGTAAGTATGTGGCATTTGTAATATGACAGATGGTTTGATGATACATTGGTGAGGAAGTAGCCTAGAGCCAGTAAGTAAGTGCACAGGAAAACAGAGAAAATGAAAGAAATGTAATGCTATTAAACAGAAGGGATCTATATTTTCAACAAGTAAATACATACATACATACATACATACATACATACATACATACATACATACATACATACATACATACATACATACATACATACATACATACATACATACATACATACATACATACATACATACATACATACATACATACATACATACATACATACATACATACACATGTGGCCTATGCATATGATCATGATATATTTGCTCAAACTCATGCGTGTGCATAAATACAAATTCTTTCGGAAGGAGGACACAAAAGTGAAATCAATATGTATGCAATATAAAAAAATATTTTCTGTATATTATCTTAAGAACATTATTCATGAAATATGAGACATAGTAATGCATATATTAAACAAAGTAACGGAGATGAGATGAAAGTATTAATATCATTATTATTGACCGTATTATATATAAAAAAAATTATACATAAATAAATAAACGCCCTTTTTTCGGACTCTGCTGGTTATTATTTTTTACAAGGCCAATTTGAATCGTAGATTTTATGTCTATGGATGTGAAACGTATTTGTACTTTAAATTATCTGTGTAGAACACTCACTGAACTGCATCCAGTGTTTATTGTAATGTAACGGCGCGCAATGTGCCAGCAGATCAGAGTCTATATATGACATTATGGGAAGAATGAACATGGTATACCATAACCTGCAGGCGTATGATGCGATCACGGATATATGACAACAATGATTACATTTATTCGTATGTTCCACACCAGAAAAATCGCTTGTGATTAGCTGTACGTATGTTCTGGTTTGTCTGCTTCAATAACAACAACATGGTTAGTAATAGAACAGCATTATTCGTGGATATTTAAATTGAAGCAAGATGGTGAATGTTTTAATAATATCTAAATAAAATAATCTCATTGCTCAGTAATTTCGATTAGTCAACTTCCACTAGAGGCTGATTTATACGCCCCTGACGCAACAAATACAAGCTGGACAATTTCATGTTATTTCTTTAACCTTTTTACAAGCTATTATGTATCGTAAATTGCCCGGGCTTATTGTGGAAATGTTAGCATATATATGAAATAGGATATGTGTCCCATTCATGAAGAAAGTAACAGTGATGTGCCTAATAAATTCATATCAATTATCGTTCTTTTGTACAGGTTTTCCAATGATACTGATTTTATTATTGGGCAGATTCCTGAGGCTTCCGTTGTCTCGAATATCACAATTTCATCGCTAAGGGTTCTAGTGACAATGAGTCTGCAGCGTTTGATACTGTGAGAAAAAACGGAACTCATTCCAGTTAATGAGAATCGTGACTGGCAACCTTGGCCTCAATAATGGTTTATTTGTCTGCAGTCGATTTTGATTAAAGTTACAAGACGTTTTTGAAACCGATCAGTACCCTGGTGGTCGGTTAGTTTCCATCGTAATTACATAACATTACGTTTATTCCTACTTCAGATTGATGGTAACTGTTATGATCAAAAACGTGATAATTCGTTATAAAATGCACTTGTGATAATTTGTTTATCATTTCTTCCATCTTTCAAGACAGACGAATTCAATCACTTTCTTAAGTACTGAGCTCTAATGAGTATAATTCTGGCAGAGAACTAGGAGTTATTTTTCATTATACTTAAAAGCAACCTCTTTCAATGTTTCTATACTCAACCCTTATGATACATCCAATGCTTTTATATTTTATAAGACCAAAATATCAGGATTCACACCCGATGGTAGCTAGTACAATACAACGCCTCAGTGGCATAGCAACCACCTAAGTAAACCCCAATGGATGGGTGGAGCAGGCCCAGGTTCAGTTGGGGCTTAGCATCTTGCTAAGCCACTGCAAAGTATGTTTTCAGAAAAAGAGTATCCGAATTCATGCCTACCATATCTAAAAATGATGTTTTACATTTATATGAATTATGACAAATAAGGAATGATCACAGTAGTGAATGATTAACAACATCTCCTTTCGTTCTCCGTCTTGTTTCATCTAACGGTTTCGAGAAAAGCAAGCCAATTATATACCATAAGACTCGGCATATAACTATAATGTCATTTGTTACCTGCGTGGGTTTCAAATAGTTCAAGGTTTCTGCGCCATGAAATTTGCAAAGTGGCTTAGGATTGTTCAGCTACTGTTCGAGCTCTGTTTCTGTCTGAAACCAAGTTAGTAAAATACAATATCAGATAGTTACGTCATTTTCCTCTCTAGTAGTTTATATGAATGACGGAACGTTGCTGCTTGTGTGATTATCCTAATATTTCTTTTCTAAAATTCTGATTTAAAAACAGTATGAAATGGATATACCGTTCTTATAATTATTCATAACATGAATTCCTAAATAAATATTATCTTAAGTATTCTGCGACATCGTTTGAAGTTTACGTATTTTAGGTTATTTTATCAAATAAGTTAAAACTACCTGAAAAATTATTTCGTATAAACAGCTAGAATTGTCTGCTGTACATATAGTTATAATGAAGTAAATTTACTTGTGTGTGAGACAACTAGATTTTGGAGGTCTATATTATTACAGACACATGGATCATATTGCATAACATATATTTTATTTCCTTAACCAACTTATCTAAGCGTTCTCGTCTTCTAGAATATGTTCTGTGCTTCCTTTCGTCAAGATTGCATGCAATAGTCCGACATATTAAATTCTAGTTAACATAATTGACATATTAAACGCGTGTTACCCTAATTAATATATTCAATGCGTGTTACCAGAATTGACATATCAAATGCGTTTTATCATGTTTATATATTAAATCCGTGTGTCCATGAAAACAATATTATTTGACCTTTGTGAGCATGAATGAGTAACTCAAAATAATAATGGAACATTCATACGAAAATATTCGCGAAATTGTCGAAAATATTTATTGTTCAACAGTAATCTGATATTGTCAATAGCATTTCGTTTTCCAATAAACAAAAGGGAAACGCTTCCTTTGTTAATTTTAACTCCTCAAATGTTGATATATTTTGAGGTATGACTTTTTGAATGTTTGCTTGCATTATGGAAATAAGTATAAAATAATACTCATTTAATGTTCGAGTAGCAAAATTAAAAGGTGAACAGAAACGTATTTTTAACCCACCTTTTCCAGCATTGACACTAATTTAGAATCTTTATAAATATCATTGAACTCCAAAACAGCTTGAATCAACACCTGCAAACTAGTATGCTGGTTTTAGAAAGAACAGGAATTTTTTTGCAGCTGTTAAGTATTCTATCGATATTATTTATTGTTAAAGAACTACTTCTGTGTTTGCATTTGCAGTCCGAAATCGCAAATTCTATTAATACTACTGGCCTGCTGTGATGATTTTTGGTCTGCATGTCAGACTTCCAAAACATCGGTTTCAGCCCTATTACCATTTTCGTTACAGTGATTCGTCATATTTCCTGAATAGTTTGTCCTGGTATATCCGATTATTTTACTTCCTTTTCTTTCCTTTTTCCATTTTAAATTTTATTATATGAATTTAAATTTTATTTGCATATTTAGTCTATCACGAAATATGAAAACATGATATATAATATAAATCTCTTAAATTTTTATAGGAAACAACAACAAAAACTGACAATAGTGTTATCCTAAGCTATTGTTTCTAAGAATGTTCATTTAGATCAACGCATTTTTGTATCACACTAAAAGCCAATATTGCTTAAACAATTCTATAAATTATAGTCAAAGTTTTAAATACTTTTATCGTCAAAGATCTTTAAATTTAATTTACTGCTACATCTGCGATTTGCATTCTCTGTTGCAGAAGGAGCAAAGGTTTCATGGTCATGAGAAAAAAAAATGACTGAATTCTTGTACTCTTAAAATATTGGAATATACATTCCCACTTCCGTATTCTTGCACTTCCTCTCGTCGATGAAAGAGTAGCCAACACAATGGCTTTGTTGTGCGTATAGAAGCATAGTCAAACTTTAAGAAGAATTGACACTCATGTGTCCAATTTAAGTTTTCAACCGCTAACAAGGGGAACAAAACCTAGAGCCACAAAGGTTGATATGACAGGATCATAAGTCGTTCCTGGATCAGTCAATTACGCGAAACACGAACCATTCTTTTGTGCCCAATATATATTGTTGTCACATTTTATAAGGATGATTAATTATCGCCTTCTATATGTGTATATTATTTATTTAAAATGGCCAATGCTACCAGTGGATTCAAATAGACTTGAATAAGGTTAGTATGTTACATACCCATTATCAAAGTAACTGACAGCATATGAAGATCATCCTATGAAGAAGAATTTTAAACATCAAACAAAAGCACTTGTACTAAATTATATTACAAATCACTTCAAAAATAGGGTCGTTAGTTGACAAGCTAAATGCATTGACCATTGATAGGTTCACCAGCCTAAACGACCACTGAAGACTTTTACTGATTTTACAGGTCCTATCAACCATATCACAACCTTGATAAATCTCAATAGCTACCTATATGAACTCAATAAAAACGAAAACAGCATATTAAACGATTGATCAGCTATAAATATCAGTGTAAAAAAACAAAACAACAACAACAAAGAACAAAACAACCATCTTGTGTTATTTATATATTCAACAAAAATATTATTCCTTATAAAAGAGCAGAAAATCCAAATCCAGGTGATAAACATTAAAGTCATTTTCTAAAGCCCAGCAAATTCGGTTGCAAAATAAATGAATGAAGTTTGTATCTGTGAGTCAAAATGTGCATTTACTAAAGCATATAATTTCAACAAGTCAAATATTGGCACATGCATTGAGAATACACGGAGTGAGAGCTTTGAATAACAGTGATGCACTGAAAGTGTTTTGAAATAAAGTCACTCTAAAAGTATTTAACTGCAAAATGAAAACAGAACAATTATGAACCTTTGGAAATTTTAATATACATAGAATTTCGTTAAATGTCCACCAGATTATGACACAATCAGAAGTGTTGCAATGTTACCATGGTCACAACCACAATGACGTTTACCAAGACCAAATTAAACTTCATAGACCCAGATTTACCGTCGCAATATGCGTAGACATATCGGGATCTGTGCAGTTTGATAACAGTAATCAGTAGAACAAGCAACATAGATCACATTATAGGCACATTATGCTGCGGCAGATCAGATTCTTTGTTTACAGGCTGTTAACCGTGTATATTCACGTGAGGTCACGGGTTATTCAAATCCCGTCCAAATCACGTCAGACTTGTGAGGAAATTGCTGCCTAACACCTATCCGATGGTATAGTTCCCATATTCGTCACCAAACAAATGTCTCCAATTACTCCTAGGACAAGCCCCAGGTCTGAATATCTCTAGATTCTGATGCTTGCCTGCCAGTGTTGCTTTACCTGTCATCACCTTGTTAACAGCAAGTGTGAATTTCACTCATGTCAAATATAATTGCTTTTATACTCCCACCTAACTATTCAGTTATATTCAGTTATAATGCCCCTATTTAAGTTCTGTGTGTTTAAAAGCAAGCATTAAATATTGATTTCTATATTGAATTGGGTATAAATATATTGAGGTCTATATTGTGTAATATAAAAAAAAGTTCAGATAACTGTTGTCCTGATGTGTTTGATTGACAATCACTCCAGAAACCTTGTCTTAATAGGTTTGTGAATTTTACAAAAGAATAATTAATAATTACAGTTTTATATTACAGAGAGTTGGAGTATGTAATATAACCAAGAATTACAAGCGGAATAAATGGTAAAAATTCTGAATTCTATTTGTATGCAGTATTTTGTAAAATTGCTTACTCAGTGCATCATAAATACAATTTCTATTGGTAATATAAATAAAATGTTTGAAGACGAATGACGTGAATGCAAAAGTAATTATAAAAAAAAATATGTGCATTTATTCGATCTAAATATTGGACCAGTTAACATAAAACTCACTAACTTATTGAAACTACAAATAAATAACCTTGCATTTTATAAGGACAAACGGTGAATAATTCACACCGATTTCACCACGAAAAGAATGTTACGTTTTACTCAAACAGTAAATAATTTAGCATTTACTAGTATAGCAAAATGTATTCACTCAGATAGTGAAATTATGTAAACAAAAAGGAACAGATATACAAATTATTTCTATAATCCCAAACCACACTGGTTTTTATGGAACACCAAACTTAGCCCTCCGCTAAAAGATTACATGTATGGAGTTACACACTCCGTCACCAGCATACTCGGCTACCAGTCACACTGGCCAATCAAGCCGTCAGTAATCCAGGTTGGTCAATCAAGCAATTAGCGCCCACCAATCTCGGTCAGCAACGCCCGCGTACTTGTTACTCGACCAGTAACACTATTCAGCCATACGGCTGCTATGGTTCTGCTTTACAACTCATATGGTTGACTATATAATTAGCTCTGCAGATAATACCACGTCGACTCCGATCACTCTGATCACTCTATTCAACTGAAAATATATCTAACACGGGCATATATGATAAAACGTAATGACTTTACATTCGGCAAGTTATACCGATTACATTATCGGCACAATAATTATAAAACAATACACAAGTTCAGAAATGAGCCGAAACGTGTCTGATAAAAATCATACAGTAGTAAACGCTTCTTAAAAATGCAACTCTCGTGCTAAGTCAGAAATAAGAATATAAAATATTTGCATTATACCAGGTAGACCGAATCTACATAGAAAATATACAAAGATAAGCGTGGTAGTACAATAGTTATATCTTATACACAATAACTTAATAACTCACATACCTCTACAGCTGAAGATGTGCAAGTCCTTAAAGTAGACCGCTCACTTCGGATTCGTTACACGACCTATTCTCTATCACCGCTACGCATACTGCATTCAAGACACCATTATCAATCATTTGACTAGGTCTTTCTACGTAACCTTTCATCATATTGGCATGCAATATCTTGGACTTAACATTCTACGTCGATGAGAGGACCCCCTTCTTACACTTCCGCACGGTACCCGATAATGCTTTCTCCAAGGTTGCACATAAAAAAGACGCGTCTTGTTTCTGCTCCATTTATAAATTCTTCGCGGGAGATATCAGTAATGGCATCCAGTACTTTTAACTTACGTAGAGGTTTGTTATCCTCTTTCACCTGAGGTCTGGTTTGCACAGCTTGGTTGATTGGAAATCGGAAATCGCACATTGCTGGGACACTAGATCCCTGTACATTGCCAATCGTACATTCATAGATCGGATTGACTATGCACAGTGAGCTTACAGTCCCGGTCAAGAAAGCTGTTTCGATATCTATCCTTACGACAGGAACGTGGTCGATTGTTTTGGTGCAGTGGCATACAAAGCGATTCAAACCCATGCAATTTGTCATGGCGAACGAGGTTTAACGACTACACTAGTGCATCATGTGTCTCGTATAACGGTCACTTCGTGTCCGTTGACAGTGCCATATGCTGTTGGTACATTTGCTCGAAGCAAAATACATTTGGCGATCGATTTGATTGCATCGCAAACGATCCCGGCATGCACCACTGGCTCGTGCACTGCTTAGCCTGCTGAGAAACATCGAGTTTTCCAACTACCTACCATCTGCCTTGAATGGCCACCGCGACTATTTGGACCGGTCCCTTCCATTTAGGACAATAGGGGGAGATATGACCCCACTCATGGCAAGTGACACTTATCCTTATTCCTTCCGTTTATCCCTGCCAGGTTTCTCAGATTCCCTTCAATAACGCGGAAAAATGACCAATCTTCTTTTTTCTATTTTGTACAGTGGCGTACTTTTTGAACCTGTTTAGATAACTATCACATGTTATTTTTTTATATATCTTTATCGTCTTCAAATGGTGAGAACTTTGGACCGCTCAGTTTAAGATAACATTCTTCTCTGTCGTTTAGTTTGCAATAGCTCAGTATTTCGTTGATACATTCTCTTCATATTTCTGTCTTCTAACTCTAAAATTATATTTGATTTTGTCTTGTTTAAATAATCTTGAAATGAGTAAGAATTTGTGAATTTTATGTTTTGTATGTTCTGAGTAACGTAAGTAAAGGAATTTGTGTACGTTTAGAAAGTGGTACATATTGAGATTTAGGAATAATTTTGTCCTTTAAGAAAACAGTTTTCCGAGTGAGTGCGAGGTAGGACAGTAGGACAGTCTGCAGACGAAGGTCAGGAAAAAAGAGAGAAGTAACGAGTGAAGTCTAGAAAAAAAAGGGTACGTGACGAGTTTAGAGTAAAGGACTAGGAAGTCCAAGAGGGATGAGGCAGTCGGAATGGAAAGACTTGAGGAATAGGACACGTTGGAACACGGTCGATAGGAATGTGATGCAATCCATCGTGGACATCGCGCTTTTTTCACCACTCGTTTTGACGATGACATAATCCAAATTAGACACTGCTAATAAGTCCTGTTGATATAACGTAAGTAGAGTTGAAGTTACTGCTATTAATTTGTTTGATTAAATTTGTTATTGTCTTATCTAATGTGGCACGTATTGAATTTTTTTCTTCCAATAGTCTTGCCCAGTTCTCTGTTGATATTCGATCTATTATCTCACATCGGGTCATAACATTGAATGAGATCATTCCCAAGATAAATCCAAGTAACTACCCCTCTTATTAAGAGGGTGACGTTACACTATCTCTCTGTGTCTCTGTCTGTCTGTCTGTCTGTCTGTCTGTCTGTCTCTCTCTCTCTCTCTCTCTCTCTCTCTCTCTCTCTCTCTATATATATATATATATATATATATATATATATATATATATATATATATATATATATATATATATGAAATTGTAGAA
This sequence comes from Unio pictorum, assembly GCA_030141615.1. Lineage (NCBI taxonomy): Eukaryota > Metazoa > Mollusca > Bivalvia > Unionida > Unionidae > Unio > Unio pictorum. The sequence goes on along the minus strand of JARLTB010000192.1, from coordinate 1,428,972 downwards.
ATATAATAATTTGAAACCACAGTAATTTCCAACTGCATATAGTATCAATTCAGTTTAAGTTTAATAACAGTTCAATAACACTTAAGTTATGTTCAATAACTTCTCTCCAAAATCCACAAATCAAGAAACCCAGAGTTCACGTCACGTGGATTTACGTGTCCGGCTCCGCCGCAGTACTCATGTGAAAAACCTTGCCGATAGCATCCCGTGGGTCGGTGGCTCCTTCCTGGTATTTATTTTTCTTCCAGCTTTTTCCTCCACCAAATATACCATCCTCCACGTATACCCAATCATGTGCTGAAAAATAGCGTTGAAGTCATCTTTTGAAAAAGAAACAGTTTCGATTGCTTAAATATGGATAGTATATATCTGTTAAGGCTTCGTATAATGGTTTGAAAGAGACACTAAAGTCTTCGTATAAGGGACACGTTTTGAAAGAGACACTTAAACCTCTGCATGTCACCTGTCTTCACATATACCGAGAGGGCGAAACAAAAGAGGATTCTATTGACTGGCGTTTCTGTATTTAGACTTGGCAAGAAGAGATAATTTGATTCTAATCATAACATGCGTCTGTCGGTGCATCTAAAAGGAAAGTCACTCCACTGTCCCTAAACGATCTATGTCCCCAAATAAACCTTATGGGAAAATAAAACACCTGTCACCAAACAAACTTTAATTGGATCTGTTGTCGGTAGGTTCAGAGAAAACCTGTAATTTTCATCAAAACAGCCTGGGCATGGTGAAACATGACTCATTATTTTAATAGAAAGAGGCGGTAGAAAAGCAATAAAATCTGGCGTTAATCGGCGAAATCGATCATATATAATTTGCACGGATGGGGAAACGTTTAAACAAATTTGTCCCGACATGGCTTCAAGCTTTTCTCATCCACTGACAAGCAAATAATTCGGATCACCAGCTAAGTAGGTCTATACCCATCGAGGCCGGTAATTCGCGTCAATAGAGTATGTCGTACAGAGGCATTCTGCCTCGAGGCCAATGCCTACAGTGACATGGTTTATCGCTTCACAGAATTGGAAAAAAATATTTCTGATAATTTGACAGGTTTGGGATGATTTAGATTCTGTTCATCAAACCTTGATGATGCTCGATAAAACCTTCTAATATTTACATGGTCGAGATGCGTACTTTTTTCTCCATTTTTACTGTCAAAATATATGACTGTATGGGCTTGTCTGGTTTAATAGCGAAGAAAAAAAAATCAATCCACTTTATATTAAATGGATCAAATCTAGTGTAAATGCTATTGCCGTCTTTTGATACGGTATGAGGTTGAACAGTCAAGATCGTACAATGCAAACACATCAGACGTACTTTCACACGAAAGCATTTCACAAATGACTGGATGGATGACTGAATTTCTTTTTTATTTTATACTATTTGGAATAAAATATTATCATACTTTGTGTTTAATGGTCCAATCTGTCAATTTATCCTGTAGTAAACGAGCATTTTGTTCTTTTTTTTCTTCTGAAAATATGGCAGTCTCATGAAAATTTGTATTAATTTCAATCTAATGCTTTATCTAGGACAAACTGTGTCATAAGCTACCACACAAGAATGAATCACAATTACTTTTTGAAATGACGATTTCAACGTTGATTTTTCTAGACGAATAGAAACCGGTCTATTACATGCTGACTCCCTCCCCAAGTCATTATGCATGATTGAAAACCTGCAATATATGCTATATTATACCGCTATTAATTTTAAAAGGTATTGCAAATTCTTCTTTTGAGCATCAACATCAACTGAATGGAACTTAATTTACTAGTATTATGCAAGCCTTGTTTTTTAAAATTAATTTTCTTATATATTGCCGAAATGAAGAGTGTTGTTAATAGAACATTGCAGGTTGTAAATATAATATTATCACTTTAAGATTTTGTGCGTTCCCCCTCACACCCATTTTGGTAAGGAGAAATGTATTTACTCACTTCGAAGTATCTTTGTGAAGAAAAAAGAGTGATTTTTTAATAACAAAGCCTTCTAATTAATAACTCATGGAATTGAGAAAAGAGAACTATTCCGCATGGCAATAAAATGTATTATTGGCCCCTCATTTTGTCTTTGTCTTTATTTGGCAAATTTGCATGTTAGTCAAAGTGTTCGTTTTGAATGAGTATGTTTGTATTTTCACGACTTGAGTATTTTTGTCTCACGAGAGATTTATTAGGTCCTTATAATGAGCGTTATTGTAACCAGTATGCAGTGTTAATTTGTCACTCATGACGTAAAAATTTTAACTCCCACCTTGCTGAAATAGCTGACATAGAGGCATTTCATCTTATAAATATTACTGTGGTGAAAACATAACTATCGTGTATATATTTAAAATATATATCACTTAAATCTTAGTGTCCTATTTCTACTAACATAAATGATATACACACATAATATATATATATATATATATATATATATATATATATATATATATATATATATATATATATATATATATATATATATATGGCGCCCGCGTATTTATGACACAAATGTTAAGAAAAATATTTATTCACAATACGATCTGTTTCAAGACCGGATGGTTCAAAACTTTTTGTGTACGCTTTATTACATGACGCCTTTCAGACTTTAACAGGGACAAGCAAGTTCAACTTTACATGGAATTACGCAAAGAAACACGTGTTCTATTTGTTATTCACGCTGCTCTTTGATATCGTTTTTTCCCCCTCCACAATGTATTAGACCAACTAGGTAATTGATAGCACATGCAATATGGTGTTGGCTCATTGATTACGCTCTGACTGCGTTGTAAAGACATCAAAGTACTCTAATCGTAGGCTCAAGTGTCTATAACTTTCTATCAGCTTGTTTTGATGATAGATGTTGATTGTCCAGTGGAATTTACATCAGATGAAACTCGCGTTTTGTTCAGGTTATTAAGTTCGGCTCTAACACCTGTGAAAAGGTGAGAGACATTATGCTATCATTCGTGCAACAAGATGAACATAACATACTTGATTATAAAGTGACCAATCTTTTCAAAACATAGGACGATTATAGGGAGATAGGAATTTCATTCCTCAGAAATGACGTACTTCAGACGTTTGATGGCTTGTAATATACTTGAACGGATGGTGCAGGTATTCCATTGTATGTAATTAAAGGAATGTTATCTGCAATATAATGAAAGAAGAAAAGAAAACAGCTGCTGTAATTATGAGAATTAGTGTCTAGTCTAGTTCCTAAATCGGGGCAAGGGAGTGAAAAAGAAATGTTTGTATTCAGATCGGTTACATATTTTGCGAATTTCCGAACTAAGTGTAACTATTATTCAAAGAATATACTGGTACTTTCAGATGATAACCATGCTTTTAAGTTCTTTCAACAGAATAAGACAATTAAGATTTTCATCCTTGGTGAGGAACGAGTCCAACGAGGAAAATTGCATCACATTCTCAGCATAACTTCGTTAGCACGAAAGGGAGTGGGGGTGAGTGGGGGTTATGTTTTGGGTTGGGGGGATATACTTTTTTATGTGAACTGAATTGTTTTATTGCAGGGGATTTCTACAATGCATGAATACTATTGCAAACGATAGCACGCATAGGAATTTGTATAACGATGCATATTTTAAGTATATAATAAAACAAAATAGAAAAATATGAATTATATTTTTGAATGGTGACTCAGAAACTTGCAAGGCAATGTTTCAACTCATCATCTAATTTGGGACCATTTTCAGCTTTTAAAAATACATTGAAAAAAATGAATGTATCAATGGTCGTACGTAGTTATACGTATGCGAAGAAGAGGTCAGGAGAAGGGAAACCAGATTAACTCTGCCAGACTTCCAGACTGAAAGATGAAAAGATGAAGCAATCATTCATTCACAAATTCTGTAACTTCTTCCAGTCACTTGGTGAGATAGTAAATTAAGTCTTCAGAGAAGTAGATGATAAATCCTTGGATTTCGAAAGAAAAAAAAAGGAATGTACAGAATCACTAAAATGAAGGGTTCAACAACGGTGATGTGCCAGTAAAAGACAAAGAGTGAAATATCATATCTAGCGAAGTGGACAAGATAGCACAATGGAAAGAATATGTTCAGACCATCCTTAATAGACCAGAACCCCATATGATGTCAGAAGCAGAAGACAACTTGGTTATCGGTAAAGAACACCAACCCTGGAAGAAGTCAAAACAGCAATAAAGGTAATAAAGAGTGTCAAGGCGCCAGGTTTGAATGAGATGACCTCAGGAACGCTAAAAGCTGACGAGAAAGACACACCATAACTGTTGACAAAAACATGTAAGACATATGGAGGAACTAATCAGCTCCAGGAACATGAACAACTACCAAAGAAGATCTGTCTGACTGCAACAACTGGAGAATCATCAATATGCTTTCTCTCACTAGCATGGTCTTCAGCAAGAACATCCACAGAAGAATGACAGATGCATTGAATAAGTTCATCTGCTCAGAAAATTTTGTTGTACTGAGACAAGTTTTGGAAGAAAACCAGGAGAGGAATGTACCTTGATATGCCAATTGTATTGACTTGGTTGGAGAAAGGTTTTCACAACATGCATTGGATATGCTTGTGAAAAGCACAACCATTACTTAATCCCACAGAAAATTGTAAACATCACGAGGATGCTATACAGCGGGTTCTCATCACAAGCAAAAGTCTTTGAGGTGGGAACTGGAGTGAAGCCGGGATGCATATTGTCTCCCTTTTTGTTCAAACAAGAAATTGACTAGACCATGAATGGTGTGATTACTCAGGAAACCCAAATCCGTTTGGAGGATCTGAATTTTGATGATGACGCTGTACTCCTCTCACACAGACACCAGGACATACCAACCAAGATCGCCAACATGGCTAACATAACAAGCACAATTGGAATGCATATCATCATCAGGAAGAACAAACGTGAATATGAACAACATAATGATAAAACACATTAGGCTGAATGGAGAGGAGGTTGAAGAAGTAGAAAACATTCACGTTTGTGGGCTGCACAGTGACAACCAGCCGAGATGCAGAATAAGAAAATTCATTCAAGAAGGCCAGCCAAGCATTTGTAGCCCTCACGATTACATGAAGGACTAGAAGCATCATCATGAAAAGTAAGATCATGTTTGTCCTGAGTATCCCTACTATATGGAGCGGAATCTTGGAAATGGTCGAAACGATAAGCCACGAGTTAGAAGTAAGTAAGTAAGGCAGGCAGGAAGGAAATAAAGATAGAAGGAAGGTGTGTGTGCGTGTGTCTTGGATTTTTTAACGTAGCTTTAACAATTTTTTCAGTCATATCGCTACGATATTTGCAGTATGGCAATTTAAAATGATGCCTAGCACTGGGGCATCATGCCGCAGACAAGTAGGATGATGTTCCACCCAATCACATTATCCGGACATCATTCTAACCAGTCATAATACTAACCTATTAATGCAGTTGTTAGTTCCATGTTTGTAAGTTCCCATGCGCAGAAAGTAAGATTATGCTTTTACTTCTCAGTTTAATAAATTGTGTGTTTTTTTGTTTTTCGAGAGAGAGGGTGGGGCTGGATTTAACACCATTTAATTTTGCACATTCTAAGCTATACATGGCGGCCAGTATTTTCGATGGAGAAAGGAACAACACATTGAGAGCCGTCTCACATAATTACATTGGTCGAACCGAGTCTCGAACCCACGCAGACAGAGATGAGACGTCAGTTATATGTAAAGGCGAATTACTTAGACTACTCGGGCAATCGGGGTCTGTAGTCAATTAGATGCTATTAAAATGAGTATTGGCACTTCATTCATTTCAACTTCAGCTCTTTAATAATATATTACATATCAGTCAAAATGATGACAACAATAAGACTGTTTAAAATATTGATATTGATGTTTTCTTTTGCGACTCGTATTTGCCCAGTTCATACAGACTGTTAAATAGAAATGACATCGACTATTATACGCCAATGTTATCACTGGTCTTTTCAGTGATTATAATCTCGTCATTGATCTAGGTTACAAAGATTCTTTGTCAGAAAGATCGGGCAATTATCTACTTTGAATATGATGTTCGCGTTTGCACAAGGCTCTAATTGTTGACGTACCAAGAAACCTTTATCAATCGCCTTGTTATATTCTTGATCAACCGTTACATCAGTTTTAGCATAAATGTATAACATTATTATAAAAATGTGAAGATAAATGAAAATGACTGCCTTTTTCATAGATATATCTTATCAAAAGGTTACACCATTTGTTCAGCCAGTAATTGAGTCTTCTTGTGTATAACTGACTCAACGTACACTTGTCGTTATATTTCCACAGCCAAGCGAAACAAAACGTAACTACCTAAGGTTAAAAATTACCAAGTTATGCATTATCGGCTATTGTTGAATGTTGATCTGACGCCTAAATTCGATAACAATGATTACAAAAATTATAGCAAGAGCCTGAACAAAGGTAAATAACAGTTGGTATATGATTTATTTGCTGAAGTATTAAGTATATTGGATTGCAAGAGTTTGAAAAGTTTTGCTTTTTGTTGTGACGATTTAACACGCACGTGTCGATATGTTTGCCTTTGTAATATTATTATTTGTTTCTAATTTCTTGTTGATATCGTAAGATACGTTATAAAAATGATTTTCAGTGAATATTATAATTTCTAATAAGACGGAGTTGCGAAATACAATCGATATTTGGCTTGTTTGTAAGTTTACTTCACAGCATGGTAATACTGCCCTAGTTTTAACATTCATAATATTCTTTATGATACAAAAACTGAAGATCTTACCACAAGAATAAACCTTTATGTTGCTTCAACGAAATTTCACATTTTCTCTTAGAAAAGATGTTTATTTTCGTATGATATAGTCCACATAACAATTAGGTGGATTAAATTTACTCGTTCCTGGAGTGATGGCAACCCACAAAGACGGACGTTGTAAATTTGATGCTAACAACGCTGATGATTCAAAGACATAGCAACCCTAAAACCATTCTACTTAGCATCGAAACCATTCTTTTTCCTCGATTAAATTGCTGATCCTCAATATGTTCGCATTATTATTTCATCTATACTTTAATTAAGTGCATAAGAAAGAATTACAATGTAGAGAGAAACAAAAGAGCCTAAAACTTCCTAAAGGGCAAAAAATATCACATGCGTTTATGTTCCCTTGTACTATCATTACAGCGAGCATACGACAATGTACACCATCTGCTGGGCAACAGGACGGGAGGACAGCATTTGTACAGGCTAATTATGATATTCAATAGCCAACATTTTTCTTTCTTAGTTTTCTAACTTTCCGAATAGTCGATTCTAGTATAGCTGGCAGTGACGACCTAAACCAATTGAACGAAGAAAGATTAGGTTACAAGAAGAGAACTGAATGTTAAGACGGCAATTAGGAAGGGACTTTAAACGAGTGGGGTTTTTGTGTTGTTGTTGTTCTATGAAACCTTTATGGGGTCACTTTCAAGACACTTTTGGTTCATAAGGCAGTTTTTGAGAATAAAAGGGGATACGTTGTACAGAAATATCAGTTCAGCGTAAGCATGTCACGCTTGTGAATGAAACCTGGCAATTACAAAACCGCGAAAAACATCTGTAAAAAAAATAGAATAAAACACCAACGTCCATATTTATTCATTTTTATTCGAGACAGTATGTTCCAGTTTAAATTCAGCATTACTCAAATGAACGTCAAGTGAAATATTAAACATTATGCAGTTAAATAGATGCCACGATTATTATTACACAGTTCATCGTTTTATATGGCGAATATTGTTTGATTTACTCTTGTGAAAATTAGTACTTTTGCGTTTCAGCATTTACAGTGGCCACCCTGACACGTGTTTGCATGACAAACAAATCAGAAGAAATGAATTCATCGATATTATTTAACTGTATCAAGTCTGAATATAAAGAATTAAAATAGAAAAAAATTAAAGGAATAAACCAGACTTGGATTTGTCAAAAGAGACTCGTATTGTTGAAAAATCTTTACAGGTTCCTTTTGTGTTCGGATTCCATAGCAAACGGAATTGTTGAATTATTAGAACATTACGAAGATGTGTTAACTGGTTTAGCGTTCTTTGGCATCATATAACATTATTGTGTAAGGCAAAGATATACAAACCATAACCCCACTTCTTTGTGGATGAAATCAATTTGAATACAAACGAATATGGAAAAGAGATATCTCTCATGGGGTTAGAGGATAAAAGCACGCATAGATTGTTTTGTGACAGATTCACTATTTGGAGACATGTATGTTTAGTCGCGTGTTACCTATAATCTATTTTTCCTTTTGTGGTATAATTACCCTATTAACGTTTGGTTGTTAAATAAGAATACTTTTCTATCAATGAGTGCTGTGGGCCGGTTTTACTGAATACAGTCAAGATATTAATACGAACTCAACCTGTTTCAATTACAAGAGTTTCAATTCAACTTTCATTAGTAAGTACTGAAAATATTTTGCATGATGGCAACTTTTTTCCTTCTTGTAATTATTGGCTTTCTTTCTTTTAGATTCTATTATAACTATGTCCTTTTTAAAAGTTAAACACTTGGGTCTAACGTCAATTATATTTATGATTGCGTGCGTGGGACGTAAGTTACACTAAACAACCGGTTCACCTCTGATCATATGGTAATCTATCTGAGTAACCGCTGAACACAGCTATTTCAAATTAGCTGGTGTAATTGTGGTCGAAATGAAAATGATTATATCTATTTAACCAACTTATTTCACTTAAGTTGATCAGTAGTTTTATAAAGTGATAAATGCGCATGCGCGATATTGTTCAAAATGTGAAGTATAATCATTCGTACAAATAATTGTTTCTTTCTGACTAAGGCTATTTTAAAAAATAACGGTGCATCTCACTTTCAGTTAGACCTGTTATGAAGAAGTCAGAGCTGGAGGAACCTGATGGGTCACTATGTCAAATTTTCAACAGTATAATTTCAGACTAAATGCTTCTCCTCCAAGGAAGCGAACCGTGACCCAGTTAATGGAACCCAAAGTCCGAAGAAATGTCACAGTAACTTAAATATTTGAACATATATGTTACAGTTATATAGCCAAAATCAATGTAACAGACAAAGAGCAAAACACATTTTGTATAAACTCAACACATAATTTATTTTCCTTTAAAAAGAACAAAGTGAAAATGTGAAACGTTATCGTACGGTATTGCGAATTAAATACCCAACAATCTAGAATAATTTTTAACACTAGTCCTAATGATTAAAATTCTGAATAAACTAAAGTGGTATTCCAAAATTATTTCAATGCTGGAAGTATTGATGTGCCTGTGATGACCTCAATTATGTGTCAACGTTCTGTTGTTGACTCATAATAATATCCAAGATATATGCTTGTTTGAATTTCATTATAAATCCAAGTTTTCATTTCCAAGAATATTTTTTAAAGCACGTTATATTTCCAGTAAATAAATAATTTGATAAAATAAATTCCAGCCCAAATGAAATACTGACACAACATTAAAACTTCTTCTGATGTTTTTGTAGGAATAAATAATTGTCATGTAAACAAGATTTTATATTCCTCTACCTGACCTAGGTCACAATTAGCGTTTTTATACAAATATTACTTGATGGAAAATTCCATTCTGGAAGAGTCCAAAATCGTGACAGAATAACGATCTAGTTATAATTAGAATGTCCGTTACTAAAACTAACATAAAGAACACGGTAAACAACTTACACAAAATATAAATTAAATGTACACAATATGAGTCGTTTTTAATCATCTCAGTCACAACATGGTACGGGGAGAGGAGCAAGAAATAAAACATCTCTTGCGAATAGTTATCACAGGATAAAAAATCATCTGAAGTTTGATAAATGTTCACTCACGGTTTTGATAAAACGAGGGGAAAGGACCGATCGAACGTACGTACAAACTGGTGTTCTCGCAATATTTCAGGCATTTATATAAAATTGTGCCGGAATTATGGTGCTCAAGGGTTGTTCTTCTTTGGTAAAATTCAGCCATCGCGTCAAATTGTGTAGAAGTCATATTTATTGAAAAATAGTTTTATGGTGTGTCATGATAAAAAAAGTGTTTATGAATTATTACTGACCTTGCCTTTCTAATCTCATAATCAAGACTAAAAACATGTTTACCATTAATAATGATTCTAATATTCTATCCTTAAACGGGGAGAACATTTTAGCTTTTGTTTACTAATAAATGTCATTGGTCATTATCAACTTGATTTTGGACAGGGTCATAACAAAATACAGACATACATACTATAGAGTCATCACAAAACGTCAGCAAATAATGAAAATTAATATGCATATCAATATACACAAACATGCATACATACACTAATCAGCTATGTTAAACCCAATCATTTCCCACTGTTGTAAAATGTTGTCTGTTTGTGAGTCTTGCTTCAATGCAACGTGACAGACTCAACAAGTGCGAGACCAGGGTTGCATGGATTTGTCAACTGGGTTGTACGTATGACTAAAGCAAGCAATACTGAACTCAGTCCATAACGTTCATAAATATTATCCATTTTACGATGGTATACGAATCTTTAATACTGCAAAAGACTGCAATTACATTCCACCCTCTATCATATCTAAAACGAAGCACTGATTAAGCAGGATGAAAAAGAAAATATGACCTTTTGACAATGCGCAGCATACATTTTAGCGTAAGCACTTCATTAAAATTACGACTTTTTGTGAACCTTTTGCATATTTTATTGGGAAATTTCCCTAGGCACATATGTAACGTTATGAACAAAAAGGAAACTCAGACTGCAATGTCCAAAAGGAAAAATCATGCTTAGCCTCTCCAAATGTCATTAAAATTTATCAAGTATTGAAAGACATTGTATAGGACCATCCTGAAATTCTCCTGCTTCCAACACCACTTATTTCAGTTACAAAGGTTCAAATTTTAATTTTAATGTTGAGTACGATTTAAATGTCTGTGTTCCATTTCGTGTCTACGTGGCCATGCGTCAGGGTTCGTACAGAAAAGAATCGGATAAAGAAGCGGTCTGATTTGAATTCATATCTGTTAGTTAACTGGCATTTTAATTATCCAGCTATAAAGTGCTATCCCAGAAAAATAGTGCTTTGATTGACAGTTACCGTTAAGTCCATTAAAAAAAATGACGTAAAGACTGTAATACGGCCAGCATAAATAATAATCGAACATAGTCACACCCACATACAAACTGTACGGACACATTCAAGACGAGAAGGGTACGTACTCAATATCAATACCGCCTTGAAACATTTCTAAGAGCGACATTGGGAGAGTTTAAATTATTCAAAAACTCAGAATTGCAAAAGCCAGGCCAAAAAATCCATCCATACACTAGCACTAGAAGGCCAATGGTTGGAACGGCTGATGTTTTGTTGCATTGTCTACAACTTCTTGTGAATTTATATTGAATAATCAAACTTATTTTT
>JARLTB010000192.1:1007500-1405000 GCA_030141615.1 Unio pictorum | reverse complement strand
ATTGTAGTTCTGTCAAACCATAATTTCACTTTTAACTTTAATTGCTGGATGCCAAATCAAGAATAATCAGCTGGAAAATTCCAGACCTATAGTTTTAGATTTAATATTCCTCAACGTGATTGCCTCTGGAAACCTTGTTGACGCACAAATAATTGTCAACAAGTATTGGTTACCTGACTTGTCCTAGGTAAGGGACCAACACAATCTACCATAATTTTGCTAAATGCTTCTTCAAATGCAGGATTATGTTGCAGATGAGGCTAATGTATCTTCGGAATGGGGTTTCCTACTATCTGACAAGTATGACACGATACATAGTATATACAAACATCACTTAACTGTTGACCAATTAAAGTGAGTCAGGATCTTCTGATAAGTCTTATTAAGCCCTAAATGTCCAGCCAAATGAACTTCATGGGCCATGTTCAAAATTTCCTGTCGGTAAGATTTTGGAACTACAATTTGATAGTTCACTGACCACTCGTCACCAGTAGGTACCTTGCGAGTTTTCAATTTTCTCATAAGAATTCCATTATAAAGAAATAACTGAGAGGAAATTCAGTGGCTTTATTTTTAGGTATATTACCTGACAATAAAAGACTGAAAAGCTTATGTGCCCCTTAATATTTTAATAGGGATAGAATTGGCCACGTCAACCAAACGTGATGTAAAACCCTTCGATATGAATGGTTCATAATTCTACATAATAAAATCAGACTGGGGTTTATCAGACCCAACAAATGTATTTCTTTCAATATGCAACTGTGACTTTAACCTCTTAGAAATAAGAGCATTTGGAATAGTTATGTCTAGATTCTGTTGCTTATTTGTCAATTTGAGGCAATCAGAAATAACGTATCCTTTCTTCTTGCAATAGGTACACGATGGAATCTCTGATCAAGCTTATCTGAAGCTTGAGTTCTAAAGATTGTGCCAGATTGAGATTTAGAAGGGCTTGTATTAGGCTGAAATACTTTTCTGCCAGAGGACTGCTGAGTGGACGGCTTATTTACTAAAGGAACTTTATGAGTTAAAGTGTACTCGTCAGCAGCTGTCACGGAATTACACAAATACTATTATTAATTAAATAATGTACTCTTGACCACTCTGTTCAAAGAAAAAAACAGTATCACCTAAAGGTGGAAGGAACACTTCTCCAACCTATTGAACATTGCTCTCCACCGTAGACTCTTTAGCGTTAAAAGCATCTGTCCAAACCAAAAGCCAATAATCTCGGAAATGCTATTCCTGTTGAACACTTCAAACAAGCTGGCCCTAAAGTAAATAAGGAGGAGGATTTTGTATGGATCTCAATCTAGATGACACAACGAAATTGGTTGCCTGAAGAACAGATTCAAAGACTCCATCAAGGACAGCTTGAGATGCTGATCGATATCTGACAAATCTCGAGTCCTGCGCTAAGGATAGACCTGGAAAGCGCGCAGCTATCAGTAAGGAGAGCAAAACATTCGACAATGCATGCAGAATGAAAATCGCCGACGCCTGGGAACGCAGGAAGACCTCAATGACAAGAGCCATCCAATGCCTCCAGTGTACACATTGTTCCAGGACATGTATCTCGTATCGGACTCATCAGCCACATGAGGACCCATCAGCAAAGAAGAGCACCGCAGGATTGATTACATCGAGCCCCGATGGTCAACCAATATATATATATATATATATATATATATATATATATATATATATATATATATATATATATATATATATATATATATATATATATATATATGCTTCCAGTGTACAGACGATATCTGTGTATAAATACTTCACCGTAGGTAATAATCTTAACATTACGGATTCTACTTTAAGAACTTGCACAACACATCACAACGGAATGAACAAGGACCTTGAATAGGGATAATGGAGCTCCTGACTTTAAATTTCTAAAGAAATAAAACCGATAAAACATGTCATAAAATAAATCATGCCATGTAACCGCAATGGACCCGGAATAAATGCAGACTTCGATTCAGGACAATGGATAAAATACATTTAGAACTTCAAATAATCTACTTCTTATGAAGTATGACCCATAAAACGCGACTCTCCACGGAGCATCACCAAGAACACGATTAGGTTTTGTTTTACACGATATGCTATACATGGCGGCCAGTATTAATGGTGAAAGACGAACCTGGATGCCCCCCCCCCCCCCGCAAAAAAATAAAGAAAAAATAATTGATCCACGAGAAGCTACCTGCAAGCTTTCTCACTTACCCACGTTGTCCGAATCTGAGACTCGAACCCACTCAGACAGAGGTGAGATGGCAGTGCCAGCGTTCTCACAAAACTGAGGCGCAATTCAACAAAGCAAACACACCGCCGCCTAACAGACGAAAAAATCCGACTTCGGCAAAAGCTACTAAAGTAAACAAAACTTAACAGGGAGCGGAAACTTTGATCCATAAAAGAAGCCTAGGGTAGGGTAGTCCGAGCATAAGTTCAACCTTGTACGGTCTAGGAATGGATAATGCCCCATGAACTCGAAGAGAATAATCCACGAGGACTATGTTCTCGGATAATCCTAATCTGTTTTGTTTTAGAGAGTGGTTGGGAGCTGAGTCTTCTGGAAACTTGTTTTGAGGCATTTACGGGCTCCATGGAGCATAAGTACAGACCGAGACCCAGCAGAATAAAACAGAACCAAGATTAACCCTGATAAAACTACTTATTTAGCACTATTACTTGTTTACACCAACGTCGCACATCTATCATGGGTGGGCAGGAAACAATGCATATCACTAATTCGGAAAACAAGGGTCTCTTTACTTGACTAGAAGAAAAGCTTTGTGCTGTTGAGAAATGGGTGATGTCAACACATATTTTAAGGACTAGCACATCTTTAGTTTTAGATGTATGTGAATTATAATTTCTTGTGTATAATTTATAACTATTGTACTACTTCGTTTATCTTTGTGTATTTTCTATGTAGCTTCGGTCTACGTTGTATAATGCAAATATTTTCTATTCCTGTTTGTGACTTAACAAGAGAGTTATATCAGCAATAGAATTGCATTGTTAAGAAACGTTTAGTGCAGTAGATTCGTATCAGGCAATGTTCTGTTCAATTCCGAACTTGTGTATTGTTTTGCAATTATTGGGCAGATAATGTAATCTGTATTAGCTTACCGTATGTAACGTAATGACGCTTTATCATACACGCTGTGTCATACATAGTACACGGCATTATACATATTTTCAGCTGTCCGGAGTGATAGCTGATCGAAGTGATAAGCTGTAGAACTGACCAGTGATCTGAGTGATCAGGTATCGGAGTGATCCGGGTCGACATGGAATCCGCTGCAGAGATAACCATAGAAGCATACAATGGCAGCCGTGAATCTGGACCATAGCAGCTGCAGAGCTGAATAAACAATGATTGGTCGAGTAGGAGGTGATCGGGCACTGGTGGGCGCTGATTGCTTGATTGAACAACCTGGAATACTGAATCTTGTTTGTCCAGTTTGATTAGTAGCCTAGTATACAGGTGATGTGGAGTGTAACTCCATACATGTAACCTTTAAGCCGTGGGCTAATTTTTGGGGTTCGTAACACCAAGTATGTTTTTGGGACTGGAAAAATAATTTCTATATCTGTCTTTTTTTGTTTACATAATTGCACTCTTTGAGTCAATGCACTTTACTACATGTATATGTGTAAAATACTACATTTGGTTGATATTTGAGTAAAACAAATAATTCTATTCGTTGTGAAATCACTGTGAATCATTCACAAAATGTCCTTGTATAGCGTAAGGTCATTTATTTGTATTTTCATTATTTAAGTTCGTGCGTTGGATATTAATTGATCCAATATGTGATCATATACACGCACATATTAATCATAAATAATTTCATTCAAATCATTTGTCATTAAACATTGTATTTGTATCACCATAAACTGTGTTCTGTTGTTAATCCGAAATCCCCCCCTCCGGTCATCTTGTTACAGAGGCACGAACAGCATATACCAGGGTTTCAATACTATGCTCAACACAATAGGTCTTAATTTCACTATGAACAGTTCTTAAACTCTTGAATTCAAGAAATCCAAGTTGTTTAAGACTTTCATAATCTTGATCAACTTTCCTGGCTAAGCACCATCCATCAACTAACAACACATTTGCTCCTGCAAATTCGACGTGAGTTTATCCAGCTTCTTTTCTATAGTTTCTGAGTTTTTGCCGATAAGCATCAGGGATAACTCATAACCCTATAAGATGCATTCCTTAATTGCATCATAGTCACCACTTCGCTGACAGGGACTTGGAAATATCACTAGCTTTAGCATTGAGCACACATTATAGTAACAGTCCAGTGCTCCCTTGGCCATTTCAAATTTGCCGCTACTTTTTCAAAACGAGGGAAATATGTCTACCTCTATTTCTCTAAAAGAGTGCACTATCCTAATATTCTTTGTAACATAAAACTTGAATTTGTATCTAAAGTATGAATGTGCTTTTCACTTGCCAGTTTTTTAAATTCTAAAATGATTTATATTCGCTCTTTCTTCTGTTTAGTCTCATAAACAGCAACAAGGACAAGGTGAAGACAACAAAAGCTTTGTAAAATGTATCAAATAATTTATTTTCCAAGGAGAACAATGTACAAATAAAAAAAACATAAGGTTTGTTAATCAATCCAGACGTATTCCAAAAATTAAAACTTAGAGGTCATAGTCATAAAATGTTCTAATGAGTTTGAGTCGAGTCCCAACGAAAATCCAGAATGGAAGGAGATGACAAATGCTGATGTCATTGAAGTATTGAAGTGTTTAGTTCTTTCCATAACCACATCAAATAATATTCCGGTGTTTGAATTCTGTAAATTTTAATAACTATCTTTGTCCAAGAACGAATTCCTTAAAGAATAACATTAATCCTAAATATCCATATGTACTACTTCCTATACGTATACAAATAGTTATATCACTATAATCAGTATCGTCCTTACAGACAAAGGAAACTATTTCATATAACCCTATGAAATCCTACACATATGAAAACTGTAATCACATGCAGCCTGTCAATTCTATCAATGAACTAGTAGCTGTAAAATTAAAGAGATAACTTGCTTATTGACTATAGCAGCGATACATACTTCGGATCCTATTAATATCAATCAAATTTGAAAAAGAAAAAAACAACAATCAAAATAGATATTACGTGAGATTAAAATTGAATACCTTAATGTTGTTCTCCTTCAGAAACTGTATGTGAGTATAAAATTCAGTAAATGTCTTTATCCAAGAACTATATCTAAGAACTTTTGAATTTCCAGACCAAATAATCGTTTGAATTCAAAAATTTGAAGAAAAAATACTGGTCGCAACATACTAAAACGTAACTTATCAAATGTTTGAAACCCAATATATTTATCATGGCATCAGTTAAACGACTAGCTAAAGCAGACAGATTCCCGGATGGGGGTTAAAAATTTACCCTTCTGGAAAATAAGAAGTTTCCCAATTGACACATTCTGAATGACACGTTGTTTAGGTATGACTTTGTATAACCTTAATGCTTCTTACACTGAGAAGGATACACCAAATCAAAAACAGTTGTTTGCTAAGACTGTCACTGATTTTGGAACTAGGTCAGCAACAAAATAAAATGTCTAATTACACATCATAGCGTATAATGAAAATAAAAAATATTACAAACTAACAATTAAATTAAATAAAATATTTATAACAGTTGACACACATCGTATTTCTTCTTTGATTTCAACATATTTGTTACTGGCTACGTTTACTGAATCCATAGATGGATCCTAAATCAACTGAGTGAAATATTGCAGAGCTCTTCTCGCGTCGTAATACCTAAATATAGTTTCTATTTACATTTTCTACAAATTATGAAGTTATCGGTTGGCGTCCGTATGTCTCGAGAGACGATGGAAGTGCGCCAGTGAGAGATGTCCTGGTTGGAGCTTACGCACGTCTGTAGTGGCTATGTAGCCCAACACGGGAGTGGCATTCGTTACTGCAATTAAAATTTGAGTCTGGTTTGTGTTGGAGATGCTTCTTCTTCATCCGAGATCGCTTTTAATCAGATAGAAAGCTCATCTTGTCATCACCGGCTTTCAAACCAGTGATCAGAGATTGTCGCCAGCTTTGCCTGTCTAGAGCAAGCTCTTTCCAGGTGTTGACACCGATGTCAAGCACTTCCATGTAGCGTTCGAAGACATCTTTTCAGCGGAGATGTGGCCATCCGATCAACCTTTTGCCAGAGGCAGATTCTGAATAAAGAAAGTCTTTGGAGATCCGTCCGTCATCCATCTGACGTACATGTCTCAGCCATCTGATGCGACGTTGGCGGTGGAGTGTGACCATACTGGGAATCTTGGCACGTCAAGAACCTCTTTGGTTGTTACACAATAGCTCGAAGTGATCCCGAATATGCGTCAGAGACATCGCACGTGAAAGGCGCTCAATCTTTTCTCTTGTCAAGCGTACATATTCCAGATTTCACTGGCATACAAGAGAGTGCTTATCAGGCTTCACGGTCAGTACGCTGTTGTTCCACACTGTTTGCAGAACCTGGAGTTGTAGGTGCCTTTCAAATCCGCTTATTGAGCTCAGCATCGAGCGTTAGGATGTTGGTGTTGATAGTGCCAAGGTACGTGATTTGACTAACTCAAGTTCGTAGATTTTGATGATGATGTTGAGGTCATGGTTTGGATACATAACGTTTATTTTTGTTCGGCTGATGGTCAGCCCAACCTCACTGCATGCTTCAGAAAAGCGTTGCATCAGGTGCTCAAACTCAGCTTCTGTGTGAGTGGCTAGGGCTGCATCGTCCTCGAAGAGCATGTCTCTGGTGGTTACTTCACGCACTTTGCTCTTTGCATTTAATCATGCCAGGTTGAACAGTTTGCCGTCTGCAGTACATCCTTCTATGGACGTTCCGTAGTCATTCTTGATTATGAAAGCAAATATGATGCCGAAGAGTGTGGGCACTAGTAAGCAAGCCTGGTTGCGATCAATTAATAATGATGTATAGAATTAAAACAAAACTAGGGGTTTTGCATCACTGACCCACTTTGCGGCATTTTCAACTGTCCTCGCCAACGATAACCATTTAACCCCCATGTAAGTGCTGTCTGTTGCTCACGTTTATTTTTGACCCCACACACGCAAGCAGACACGTGTGATTTAGTCAAGGTGGATATAATCTTGATTTTTGTACTACTTTGCAGTCATTGTAGAACCAAACAAACAAAAATCCCGTAGAGGCATGTACTCAGTCAGCGATCAGTATATAGACTGCATGAAGTTTAGGTTCTTTATTTGATTCATTTTGTAAATCCACGCTGTTTTGTAGTTGTGCAAAACAAAATTATTTGATTTTCTCTGCTTGTCAAACACGTTGTTTTTTATTTGTTTACATATCCGTGATTTTCCATTTCTGCATGGTAATAGGGCTTTTATTGAAAATATTATTCAACAAATGGAATGAAATCACAAATAATGTTTGCATTCTTCGTTAGTTCATTCAACACCCCGTCAGTAAATTCTGCAACCACCTCGCTACGGTCCGATTCCATTACTTACACATGATGATAAAATCTAATCTTAAATACAAACACCAAAAAAGTTAGTTTCCGTCCGGTTGATTGTTGAATGCTTCAAACTGAATTTTATCTCTGGCAACCAATGATGTTGACAATGTAACTGTGTAACATATGCCATTGTTTTGTTTTGTGGTACAAAACTAAACCCATGATGCCAGTTATCATATATCAACATTGTCATTCGATCCTTGAAACCTTTTGTTCAAGTTATGGTTAAAATAAAAGATTGACTCACACTTTTGCACTGTTACGATGTAATTTTTGGGCTTATCAGAGCCCACTCCACTAAAATATAACGTAAGTGGAAGGTTGAGGCGTCCGTATTTCTCCTCTTATTTGAATACTTTTTTACACAATGAAGGCCCATGAAGTAACACACAGGCACATGAGTGATTTGTTCTTGCACGTATTGCCTTATTGCTATACTAGTTACATGAACATAGGGTTTGAAAAATGCAACTGATAAACCGCTTTATCTGATTTCAACATATCAGTGACTACAGAAAGATTTTTTTTTATTTATCTCAAAGTTGTATTAGAACATGACATTATTGTTGTTGTTGTAGGGTCTAACGACATTTTTCAGCACTATATAGGCTATACATGGCGGCCAGTATTATTGGTGGAGGAAGAACCCGGACCCCCCCCCCCCCCCCGAAAGAACCACCGACCCACGGGAAGCTACTGGCAAGCATTCTCACATAACTTCATTAGCCGAATCTTAGATTCGAACCCATGCAGACAGAGGTGAGATGGTAATGAGTAAACTCAGAGAGCTGTGTTTTGGTAGCAAATCGGCTCAGATCCCCTTAGCCCGTCTTGTTGACAGACTTTGTTGTATATTACCAAACATTCTTTAATATAAAAAAATAAGTGTTTGCGGAGTTGGTGCACGCAAGTCTTGAGTGACAAGATGGCCACGTATTGTGCCATCCAGCTGAGTTTGTAGCTGGTAAATTTGAAGTTGTTCACCAGTGCCCTGGGATAAATAATGAACAGCTTCAACTGGTGTAGAAAGTCCAAAGAGGCAAAATATAAACTGTGTTGAGTTGTTACCACTTATGCGACTCAGTGAGTTCTGTGCCTGTTCAGATATTCGGATTGATGATGCCAGTTTCACATGTGCATGACACCATCAATGAAGGTTAATCACGCATAAGAACACCACCAAAAAGCTTGGTCGAAACTAGTGAATCTAGATTGTCCAACAGAAGTTTGAGAAGTTTCGCTTCTATCAACAGCGTGATTTTCTGCAACCTGGTAATTGAAAACCTTTGTCCCGCGTGTTTAACAGCTCATAAATGATAGCTGAAGGTCTTACCATTTTAATGACAACCAGATGCCATTTTCAATGTCATTCATGAGGCAATTCCAACAGCGATCAACTCTGCAGTTTTTGAACTGCTGGAGCTGCTGCTGATAAAAATACTCAAAGGAATGGAACTATACCTTTGGTCCTTATCATTTATGCTTTCTCTCTCTTTTTGGATAATGTTAATATCAATGAGGTATTTTTGTGTTTGACCTATTAAGGTGCGCAAGCTATGTCTGAGTCTTCCATGAAGGACCTTTTCCAGTTAAAGTTTCCTGATAATAATGTAGTTAAACCAACAATTGTTTTTTTTATATAATTTATATATATATATATATATATATATATATATATATATATATATATATATATATATATATATATATTTTGAGTAAGACGGACCTTTAGTATGTGATAGGACATTAATATTCGAATACGAAATAGGTTTAATCAATTAATGAATGGAAACTCATCACAGCACACAATTGCAAGAAAATGTATATATATATATATATATATATATATATATATATATATATATATATATATATATATATATATAGATAGATAGATAGATAGATAGATAGATAGATAGATAGATAGATAGATAGATAGACAGTAATGTACGTTTGGAGTAATAATGACGAAAGGGTATTGAATCACTTTGAAGAAAAAGATTATACATGTCTCTGGGGGTAACAAAATCAATAAATGCATATGAAACATAGCTGAAGGTCTATCTTGAATATAAAATTGCAAAAGATCTATTATCTTAAAATATGGACAAGATTTTAAATGATATAAACATTAACAAACTTAAAAATGCGTGGAAACATATACTGATATATACTATGAATCAGCAAGCATAATGAAAACAATCACTAGAATGCAAATTCTAGCTGTGACATCTCCATGAAGAATTGTTAAATGTTAGTCTTGGTTTCATAAAGATTCCACAACCTCCCAAAATCAGTATGAATTTTTAAAAATAGTCTTTTATTTGCATTATACTCTAATGATACTCAAACGTCCTGGCACCTTATCAAGATTCCAAGTATTGGTATGCAATAATGTCATGTCTGCAATGTGTTATGAAGAATTATGGATTTATTTTAATTTTCCAGTTCTTATCATCAGGAAACTGAAAACAATCGTCTCATTTACGAGACTTTAGATAGAACATTCACCGAAAAAGAGATTCGCCTAGCATTGAGTGAACTAAAACATAACAAAGCTAGGGTAATATATGCTTTATCCAGCGTCTTCTGTATATGTTCGAACATAACCCCACCAATATTAACAATATTATTTAAAATATTCGATGTTGGATATTATCCAGATTATTGGTGAACGTTATCATCGTACCATTTGTGAAGAAAGGGGATGTAAATGAACCGTACAGTTACACAGGAATTGGTTTATTGCATGTATTAAGCAAAGTGTTTATAACGATGTTATAAAGCAGAATAAATACATGAGTGGAGGAAAGCGAATTACGAAAAGCGGTATATACCACAGCAGATAGCAGATAATATATTTATATTATATAAATTAATTTGTAAATATTTAAGGATACGTATGTGTGGGTTCTATGCAGTATTTACGTGATTATAAAAAAAACTTTGATATGATAGTGTGATGTTTGCTGCACGAAAAGAAAGTTAGTGAAAATATTAGCGGAAAAATGCTAATATATGTTGTAAGAGCTACATCTTATTAATGACGTGTTTAACTGCCTTTTGGGCGTGCGCCAAGGTTATATTGTTTCTATAAAAAAAACACCTAGATATATGTACCATAAATTTACTCACTACTTATGTTTTACCATAAAAACAATGTTTCAATTCGCTATATATTTATACTCGACTGATAGCAACTTTGTTTTGTAAATTATATATCTCCAAAAATACTTACATGATCCGATTATGTTAGACAAACTTTTGCTGCCACCTCCAAATTCAGACATCCTGTAAAGACAAAAACGTCTTTCTATCTACATGTTTTATGTACAAAGGCAAGCAATTCTTACAAGCTTATTTCGTTTATAACAGTTACCTCTATACTCGGATTTACAAATATTTAGTGGAATGGAAAAAAAATACAGGCATTGTAGGGTAGGGTAGTAGTAATTATTTGCATTGTTATCAAGTGAACAAATTTTTTTAAAACTTTGGCTTTTTCATCAAATACATTACCTGATCATATTATATGTTATAGGGTAATAGGTAAGAAGAGGAGAAAAATACAGAGCATCGTACATTTACCTTTGTCACCTTGAAAGAGAATGATTGCTTTACTAAATGGATCAAATTCTAATGGTAGTTTTGGACAACAAGACAATTTGTGAACAAACATGCAAGAGATTCTCCACTTAATCATTGCCTCACCACCAGAATATTACAGGTGAATCATGTGAAAGTAGCAAATACATACTAAGGTCTAATGCTGCACTGTCTTTCATAAATGGGGAGTGGTCACTGTTTCAGTGTGTGTTGAAGTGGACAAGGAATAAGACGGTGGCTCAAATAAGTTTTGACCACGTCATGTCAAAACTCAGGAAGTCTGTTATCAGTCAGAGTACAAAGTATGGTGTGAAGTCATTGATGTGGCATGAGCCAACGACAACAAACGATTTCTCCTTGTATGTTCTCAAAATGGAGGACTTTTAGCCATTGCCTTCTCATCCATGACTGAAGCTCTAAACTTCTTTTCCTTCAAGACATCCTGAAAGGAGTCATATGTGAAGGGTGTGTTTATCATGAATAATGTAAATCATGTCTGCTCGAGTGCAGTAAAGTCGTTATGACTTGTCTGGGCATTTTTGTTGTGAAATCGAATAGATTGTTCCTCCAGTTTCTTCTTACTTTGACAATCAGAACTACTGCTGCCTGTGCCCCTCATTTCTTAATTATCTTCATAATCAAACCTGATGGAGGTAAAGTGCATGCCCACAATACCTCCAAGTTTACTGAAAGAGCATCAATGACATACGATTTTAATCGACTCATCATCACCATACAATTGCATTATAGAATGTTTGCGGCAACAGTTGGGAGCAGATGAACCTGTGTCTATGGTTTTAGTACGTACAATCGTAATCACCAAAATCAAAGAACTTCATCCAAATCAAAAATCACTGCGGCTCCAGTGATTAGATTTAGTATTGCCTGCACGAACATCATGATATTAATACCTCTCTCTCACCAGGGGAATTCCCGTCATTTTTTAAATCCGCCATTGTAAAGACACTGATGAAGAAACCAGTTTCTAATCTCTCATTCATATGAAAAATATTAGAAACAGTTGTTCTAACCCAAATCGTATCTCATCTGAATTAAAACAGTCTTTCTAGAAATGTATAATCTGCATATCAACTGTACCACAGTAATGAAACTACTTTTCTAAACGTATTTAATGACATTCGCTCTGCTTTGGATAACGGAAAGATTTCAGTCCTCAATTTATCTTTGATTTGTCTGCAAGATTACAATGGACCATGATATTCTACTGCACCATCTCCAGCATGTATTTAGTATTTATGATACAGCCTTTCTGTGGTTCAAGTCCTACTTAGTCAACAGGACACAAATTGTGTCTGCAAATGGAATACACTACAGCCCAGTTCATCTATGTCGCAGTGCTCCACATGAGTTTGTTCTTTGACCTGTTGTATTCATTATGTGCACTCAGCCGCTCTCAAGTGTAATAGATAATTATCAAGTGTCTCACCAATAGTACGCTGATGACACCCAAATATACAAATCTAGCCACCAAACTGAAGTTGATGCTACCATCCAAGGAGTAGAGAGGTGCATTTCTGATGTTAAATCACAGATGAACATGTAAAAAGCTGCAGATGAATCATGATAAAACTGAAGCCATTCTGATCACAACACAAAGACTTTCTCATTCACATCCTTTACCTCAAATAATAAATATCAGCACATATACTGTAATGAAGGATTTGTCGTTGTTTCTTAAACCAACTGTACTGTTCTAAACATCGATTATTAACTAAATATGAACATGTCGAAAGGTCTTCTCCCTGGCTCTTTTTGTAGACCATTGAAAATACATGAAAAGTCGAGTGCAGATAATTTTTTTTGCTTGTGTAAATAGACGATGTCTCTGGACCAAAGAATGATGTTACAAGTTTGTCAAACTGACGAAATGAAAAAAGGAGAGAGAGAGAGAGAGAGAGAGAGAGAGAGAGAGAGAGAGAGAGAGAGAGAGAGAGAGAGAGGCAGACAGACAAACAGATAATTGTAAGTAGTATTGATAATTAAAGGAGAATAATGACTTAGACCAACTGTAAATACATTAAGTATTTTATTACCGTCTGTTGGTCATTTCGCTTAGTTTCTACACCACACTTCTTGCCATGCGCCTGTACGTGAATCGCTGAGTGTTCAGTGTTTGTAGTACTCTACTTTCTTTATTAAAACCATCTTACATGTTTAAATTATAAGTGTGTCTTATACTGGTTTAATCAATATAAATAATAAATATGATCTCAATAAAGTAAACAATGAACTTATCCATATGCAAAGGTGACTGTGAATAGTCACAAATACACAGAGCTACATTTTGTAGCGGACACACTCAGCAGGGATGTGAGAAGTTTATTTACTCGGTCAATACACAGTTGCAATCAATCTTAACTCTTTCTAAAGGGCAAATGTGTGTACTTGTAAGTATGTATATAAATAAAATATAGTATAATGCACCTATATTTTAGCGGTCAATTGAAAACAAATGCTTTCATTGATATAAAACTGCTAAATGGATTCTGATTGGTGTCCAAACTCTTTGGTATATAACAGATAATCTAATAACGACATGCGTCCAAACACATTGATATAAAACAGCTAAATTGATAATAACATGTGTCGAAACTCATTTGTCTAAAATATCTAAATTGATAATGACAAAGTGATATATTTCAATTTTACCTTGTATATTATTAAGTATGAAATTTTACCGGCATTACTTTGGTCAAGATATTGTTTTAAATTTCTTGTTACGTCCCCATGGTCTTAAAATGATTAGCAGGAAAGGGAGAAACTCAACAAGTTTTGTAGAAGTCAACAAATACTTTATTTTCCTAGAATCACAGTGACAATTTAGCAGCAACTTATAATATTGTGAATCAAATACCAATGTAATGAGTATCAAATGAATTCCACTGCTGTTCTGAATTAATTCCAATGCTGAATGTACTGATATGCTTGTTGTCTCGAACGTTATAAGTCTTCATTTATGAGAATGATATAATCCAAAATGTCCTTGAATGAATTTACAATAATTCGAAAAACATTATTGAGTCGGAAAATATTATTGTGTAATTTGTAACTCCAATGAATGATCTAAATAAAATAATGCAGCAAAATTAAAAAGTAAACCCGATATAAATAAAAGACAGATTCCGCCTCAGATGTTATGAAAGGAATGAGTAATGTTTGAGTAAACAACATCAATATAAAATGATAAGACACAATAACAGGGCCACGATGTATATAAATTCCTTTCTAAAACATTTCTAAATTTCTAACGTGACCTAAAGTTAGATAAACCAATGTTATAAAACAGATACCAGTAAACATGTTTACCTCCATTGATAGTGATCTCAATATTTAATCTATAATCAGAGAGAAATATTAGCTATGTATTTCGTTTACAAATCCCATTTAAAGGAAAATGAGCAATGTTGCAAATTTTAAATACTAATTGTGATGCTTTATCATCTCTTCTTTTTTGTTGGTTTGACTTCGCGTGCGAAGATTAAGAAGGAAGATTTCTATGTCAATTGAAAGTGCGCTGGTGGCTGACGAGCCCAATATGTGACAGGCACGTCCGTCCACAAAGGCTGCAGGGGAATGTCTGGGTTTTGGCGGGTGCTGACAATGGTTCCCGGTTTTTTCTTCGCCATCGTTTTTCCTCCAAGATGGCCCGTCTGTCTTGTTCAAAAGTGTCAGCGGCCTGGTGAAATGTACGTCGCCAGCTTGCACGGTCAGCAGCTTGTGATGCCCATTGGCGGTGATCGATGCCACAGGTGGTGAGGGTCTTTTTCAAGGAGTCTTTATATCTCTTTTGAGGTGCCCCTCTATCACGGTGGCCAGTTGATAGCTCACCATACAGTGCGATATTTGGCAGGCGATCATCCTTCATCCTGGACACATGCCCTGCCCAGCGAAGCTGTATCTTCATGAGTATGGCCTCAACCCTGGTGATCCCCGCTTGTTTGAGGACTTTAGTGTTGGTAACAAAGTCACTCCAGTGGATGTTGAGGATGGTGCGGAGGCAGCGCTGATGGAAGCGTTCAAGGAGACGGAGGTGACGGCTGTAGGTGACCCAGGATTCGGAGGGTGGTCAGTACGACAGCCATGTAGACGTTGATCTTTGTAGCTCTCTTGAGATTGGAATTGTGCCAGACACGTTTGTAGAGTCTGCCGAAGGCGCTGTTTGCCTTGGCCAATCTGTTGTCTATTTCGTTGTCGATCTTTGCATCAGAGGAAATCACACAGCCCAGGTAGGTGAACTGGTGGACTACGTTTAGCTCTGTCCAGTCAATGAAGATGCTTGGTGGACGGTACTCTTCCTTGGGGACAGGCTGGTGAAGTACCTCGGTTTACTTTAGGCTTACCTCGAGGACAAAGAGCTGGCAATGTTCTGGAAAACAAGATGTTACGCGCTGTAAGGCAGTTTCCGTGTGGGCAACAAGGGCGGCATCGTCTGCAAATAGAAGTTCTCTAATCAGTTTTTCTAATGTTTTGGTGTGGGCCTGAAGTCGCCTTAGGTTGAAGAGGTTGCCATTAGTACGGAATCTAATATAGATGCCATCTTCGTCATCAAGGTCTTCTGTAGCTTTTCGGAGCATCGTGCTGAAGAAGATTGAAAACAGTGTGGGAGCTAAAACGCAGCCCTGTATCACACCATTTGCAATGGGGAAGGTCTGTGACAATTCGTTATTGTTTTTAACCTGACCAAGCTGGTCTTCATGTAGTTGGATGACCATGGCAAGGAATTTGGGAGGACAGCCGAGTTTTTCAAGGATTTTGCACAGTCCACTTCTGCTCACCGTATCAAATGCCTTCGTTAGGTCCACAAAAGTGATGTACATTCCTTTGTTTTGTTCTCTGCATTTTTCCTGGATCTGTCTCAGGACGAACACCATGTCAGTTGTGCCCCTATTGGCTCTGAAGCCACACTGACTCTCTGGAACATGATCTTCTGCAATGGTAGGCACTAGTCTGTTTAGCAACACTCTAGCAAGGATTTTGCCTGCAATGGAGAGCAGAGTTATCCCACGGTAGTTTGAGCAGTCAGACTTTTCCCCCTTGTTTTTGTACAAGGTGATGATGACTGCATCTCAGAGGTCTTGAGGAAGTTTCCCTCGCTCCCAGCAGCAAACGAAGAACTCGTGGAGTTTGGTGTGCAATGCTAGGCCTCCTTTCTTCCATATCTCAGGTGGAATACCATCTTTTCCTGCAGCCTTTCCTGCCTTCAGCTGTTCTATGGCTTTTACAGTCTCTTGCAGTGTGGGTGCCACATCGAGTTCCATCTTTGGTGGATGTTGTGGGATCGATCAATAGCTGCCTTTTGGACTGTACAGCTAGTGCTGAAGAGGGTGTGGAAGTGCTCTGACCAGCGGTTTAGGATAGATTTCCTGTCAGTGAGTAGCTCTTGTCCATCTGCACTCCGTAGGGGGCTCTGTATTTGGAAGGAAGGACCATACACTGCTTTCAGCGCTTCATAGAACTTCTTGTAGTCTCCAGTGTCAGCGTACAGTTGGGTTCTTTCTGAAATCTTTGTCCACCATGCATTTTGTATTTCACGTAGACTGCGCTGAAGGGAGCTGCAGGTAAGGCGGAAGGCTACTTTCTTCTGCGTACAGGATGGTTGTGCGAGGTGGGCTTGGTATGCTGATCTCTTACTGGCAAGTAGTTTTTGGATTGTTTGGTTGTTTTCATCAAACCAGTCTTTGTGGTTCTTAGTGGTGAATCCAAGGATTTCTTCTGAGGTTTGCAGAATGGCAGCCTTGATGTGATTCCACATCTCCTCCGGAGGTAGATCTGGCGGAAAGTTAGGTTCTACAAGTCTAGAGTGCAGGCTCTTTTGAAAACTTGTCTTGACGTCTTCAGACAAGAGGTTTTTAATATGGAGCTTCCTTTTTATGGTACGTCCTTGTTTGGACCTGGGCTTGAAATAGAAGTTGAGCTTGCATCGAACAAATCGGTGATCTGTGTGGCACTCTGCTTTGCGCATCACTCTGGTGTGATGGACATATTTTAAGTCCCTCTGGCGTACTATGATGCAATCGATTAGGTGCCAGTGTTTTGATCTAGGATGCATCCACGTCGATTTCAGGCTGTCTTTCTGCTGGAATATGGTGTTTGTAATGGTGAGCTGTAATTCTGCGCAAAATTCGAGAAGCGGGCGCCCATTGTCATTTCAGCCACCTACGCCATGTTTCCCAATGATTGCTTTCCATGTTTCTGAGTCTTGGCCCACTCTGGCATTGAAAGCACCGAGGATGATTATTTTGTCGCTCTCTGGGACGCTCTTGTGAAGTCTGCGCAGGTCAGCATAGAATTTATCTTTTTCAGAAGAATCTGCCTGCAGTGTTGGAAAATATACACTGAAGAGTGTGGCGTGTTGTTGGTTTCCTAACGGGAGACGCATGGACATGATGCTGTCGGTGTGACCAGTTGGAAGGTTTGATAACTTAGAGGTAATTGAGTCCTTGACCATGAAACCGACTCCTGAAAGCCGCTTTTCAGTTTTTGGTTTTCCTGACCAGTATAGGGTGTATCCAGCGCGGAGTTCTCTCAGACTTCCCTCCTCTGAAAGGCGGACTTCGCTAAGTGCAGCAATGTCAACAGCAAGGCGGGAGAGTTCGTGTGCGATTAAGGCAGAGCGTCGTTCAGGTCTGTTGCTGTCAGTTGAGTCTAGCATTGTTCTGATGTTCCAACAAGCCAGTTTTTTTTCCCACGATGTGAGGCCGGTGGGACATGCCTTGTTTTTTCCGTTAAGTTTTGACCGCGTTGTAAGATGCCCGTTGGCTGCGGCAGGCCAACTGGGGTGTAGGGAGACGAACTTTGGTTAGGCCACCTTTTCTAGACCCTTCTCCATGTGGAGCAAGCAGTGCTATCCCTAAAAAAAGGCTGATTGGACACTCAGGCTGTTGCCGGGTGATGGTGTCGTCTCCAGATCAACACTAGACGACCAAAGGCCTGAGTCGCCTGCATGCAGGATTAGGACTGCGGCTTCCAGTGACATCTTTCACCTGCCGTTTTCGCCCCTTTTCTATCGCTGCATGGCTTGATAGAGTCGAACTGGCCCCACCCTTTAAACCTGAGGTTCATCTGCCATGGCCTGGCAAGCCAGGACGGTGACAGCGAGGTCCACAGGCCGTAGGTTTAATATCGGAGTTTCTCTCTCCTATGCAGATGGCCGACCATGGCTGAAGAGATCTGCCTTCCCTGCTATTTTGAACCATAGCTGGTCGGCCACAGCCGCAATCCATTATTACATATGGTGCGTCCTGGTCCCGAACACTTGGCCGTTGATCTGTAGAGACCTTCCGTCCTAGCCGGTGACTTCCTTGTAGAAGTTCATACGCCTAGTGATGCAGTGTTAACATCACCCCCTCAACGTCGTTTGGCTCGCTAGCTGAAGCGGTGTACCGGGGTATGACAGGAAAGATTCCGTCTTGGAGGCAGACGTGAGAGATTTGGGAGATGGATGAGGTCCAGTGTGTCTGTCCACTCCAAGAGTGCAGCTGCCAGACAACAAAAGTACTACCTCTATCTAGAGCCCCGTATACCCCTAGATAGTCATCGAATGGTCATGAGTTGAAATATGTTGCAGTCATATCTGTTTATGTGAACATTGTAAAATGTATTACGATATTCATAGAGGTGGCAGAGATCACAGAGGTGACAGTCAAAAGCATTACTCCTGTAGCAAATGTTTTGCATTTTAACAGATAAGAACACTGCGATTTGAACGAACTTCCGTTCAGTGGTTGAGGAAGATACATGATGAACAGATGGATGACAAGTACAATTATGTAACGCATAGGTAGAACAAATTGTTTGACCTATCCATTCAATTACAGCTATATATAGAATTTGAAAGTAACTACCATGCGTCTAACCAAAGGCTTAATAATCGGACACAATGATCAAATTTCTACTATTCTGACCTTATTACCAAAAATATCAACCGACAAGACCTTAACACAGGAAGTAACATTTTTATTAGATTCGAACACCAGATATATCTACCTCCCTGACCTTGTCACCAGACATATATACTTCCTCTGACCTTAGTGCCAGAAGTACCTACCTCCCTGACCTTATACCAACACACATTTACTTCCCTGACCTTATCATTGAACATATCCATTTTCCGGACAGTAGCATCAGGCATAGCTACTTCCCTGATCTTAACACCAGAAATAACTACTTCCCTGACCTTAACACCAGAAATAACTACTTCCCTGACCTTAACACCAGAAATATCTACTTCCCTGACCTTAATACCAAAAACATCTATTTCCCTGACCTTAACACCAGACATTAGAATCTTAAATCCAGACATTTCTACTCCCCTGAACTTAGAACCAGGCATATAAACAACCTTGACCTTAGCATCGGGCATAACTACTTCCTTGACCTTATCGTCAGACCAGTCAACCTTCTGACCGTAGCACCAGGCATATCTACATCACTGGCATTATCACGGAAAATATCTAATTCCCTGACCTTAGTACCAGGCATACCTACTTCCCTTATTATAGCACCAGATTAATCGACTCCAATGACTTTAGTTTCAGACATATCTACTTCCTGAACCAAAGCAACAGGCATATGTACTCCCCTGAACATAGAAACAGGCACATCTACTTCCCTGACCTTAGCAACAGACATATCTACTCCCCTGAACTTAGAACCAGGCACATATACTTCCTGTCCTTTGCTACATAGACGTCTACTTTACTGACCTTATCACCAGACATATCTATGTCCGTGACCTCAGCACTAGACATATCTACTTCCATGATTGTAGCACTATACATATCTACTTCCATGACCTCAGCAACACACACACACACACACACACACACACACACACACATATATATATATATATATATATATATATATATATATATATATATATATATATATATATATATATATTGACCTGCCACACTTTACTGCTAGATATATCTACTCTCCAGATCGTAACACTACCTCCCTGCCAGAACCAATAAATTAAGTCCATGATTTATGTACTTTCCGCACCATAGCACCTGAATTATTTACCTCCTTAACCTTAGCATCGAAAATATAGTTTTCTAACCTTAGCACCGGATATATATATATATATATATATATATATATATATATATATATATATATATATATATATATATATATATATATATATATATGTGTGTGTGTGTGTGTGTGTGTGTGTGTGTGTGTGTGTGAGAAAACGGATTTGTTACTCCCACAGGGATTTGTTAAATCATAATGAGAAAAATGAGGTATATATAATAGTATCTCGACCCTCATATTTGACAGATGTACCTCCCTGATACCAGAACGCCTATCCTTAGCGCGCAGGAATATCTACATATTTACGTCCCTGATTTTATGATCTAACGACATCACTTTAAAATACGACATATTTCAACTGACCGTAGCAGCGAATAAATCTACCAACAAGAACACAACACCTTAAATATTTACCTGCCAGACCTTAGCACCCGACATATGTACCAAATCTGAAGTTTGGGAAATGTTATGAACATGTTCGTTTCAATGACTAACAATGTAATGGGATGGAATTGTGTGAAAATCAATTCAGACTGTATAGACAGACTTGTTTAACTTGTGTAAATGACTTTGGTGTGACATAACAATAGTGGTAACAGAACACGCTCTACTGACAACAACAGGTGAGTTAAAGATGATTGAATTGCATATGCCACAATGACTTAATTTCTACACTGTTTCAACTATAAATACTAAAATGGGAATCATCCTAGTTCTTCTCTCTGTTAAATAGTCTACAGAACTCCTGAAATTCCAAAGATATTTCAATTTGTGTGCGTCATGTAGGTGGCTTCAATTTTATTAAAACGGTCCTGGCACTTGATCCATTTTTAAAAACTCTTTCAGTTTTGTCAAATATTTCTGATGAAAGAATGTGACTTTAAGTAAATCATGGACATTGGCTGCATAGATGGAGATGAGAAACAATGGTGTGAATATACAAAAATATGTTGTAAATGAGTATAAATGAAGGATACACAAAATTCACCAATACATTTTAGTACCATTTTACAACTATGTTGCTTAAATCACATCCCCATTCCACTTTATTTATAGCAAAGTAATGTCCTGCATATCCTCGTGGTTACAGACTTTCCTGAAAACAAAACTAATTTGAAATAACCCATACTCAGTTATAAAGAAAAAGAGTAATAGCTGTCACGTGTCTTTCTCTATGTCATTCTGTCATATTTGCATCTTTTGGGCAAAATTAAAACTGCTCATGTATAAAGATTAGAGATTTATTAAACATGTCTAGCAGGTACATCTTTCCGATGCTTATGTCGGACAGAGGTGTCCGGTTTTCAGGTCAGTGAAGACGATATGTTTTAAGATCAGAGAGTTAGACACGTACCAGGCAGCAGATTAAACCGGAGATAATGTCTGTAAGGTATATCATTCTGGTGCTAAGGTCTGACTTGTAGGTATGTCCGGTGATAAAGTATGACATGTAGGTATGTCCGGTGATAAGGTAAGACATGTAGGTATGTCCGGTGATAAGGTATGACATGTAGGTATGTCCGGTGATAAGGTATGACATGTAGGTATGTCCAGCGCAAGGGTCTTGCAGGTAGAGATGTCCGCTGCTCAGATATGAAAGATAAATATGTCCGGTGCTTAGACATGGCTGGTATGTATGTCTGGTGCTAAGGTCTGGCAGGTACATATATCTGATGCTATGGTTAGGGAAGTAGATATGGTTGATAGTATGGTCACAGAAGTAAATATGTCATCTGTACAAGTTTTGGGAGGTATGTCTGTCTGTCTGTCTGTGTGTGTCTCTCTCTCTCTCTCTTTCTCTCTCTCTCTCTCTCTCTCTCTCTCTCTCTCTCTCTCTCTCTCTCTCTATATATATATATATATATATATATATATATATATATATATATATATATATATATATATATATATATATATATATATATATATATTCCTTTCAGGTGGCTATGTCCAGTCCTAAGTTTAGTGTATGTATATATATCAATAAAGTCCAACAATCAAGAATAACCATTATTACTGTGCAGTTATAACATAGTAGGTGTAGTATATGAATTAAAAGATCACTTTATGTGATTCTGATTGGTCACAAAAAGCCAATGAAATTATTGTGCAGTATCCTCTTTACTGATTGGCTGGGATCGTCCAGCTGTGAAAACGTTTTTAACCCTGCCTTCTGGAATGTTTGGTTTTGAACGAACATTTTGGCTACCATGTTTGAACTCGAAAGGTAATTGAGGAAATATTTTCTCGTCTGTCTGAAAATGGATTTGTTACTCCCACAGGGATTTTTGTTATGTCATAATGAGAAAAATGAGGTAAAACTACAAGACAAGAACAACAATAAGAACTAAACCCAATGGTATTCCTCCTTATTTCATTGTGGGATGGAGAGAGAGAGAGAGAGAGAGAGAGAGAGAGAGAGAGAGAGAGAGAGAGAGAGAGAGAGAGAGAGAGAGAGAGAGAGAGAGAGAGAGAGAGAGAGAGAGAGAGAGGGGTATATCTATAACATAGATATAGAATTCACTGTATCTACAAGCATGGTTTAAATGTTAACTTACAGAAGTAAATAAATTCACCTCGATTCACAAAATAATTTGGACATAATCGGGTCGCCTAACTGACAGAACTTTATCCAACCACATCATCTCTCTCCCTCTCTCTCTCTCTCTCTCTCTCTCTCTCTCTCTATATATATATATATATATATATATATATATATATATATATATATATATATATATATATATATATATATTCGTCCTTCTTTCAAACTGAAATAATTTCCACTGAAATTAAAACTATGTGATATAAAGAATATCAAATGGGTTAGGATCTAATATTAAATTTATGAAACTCGTTGAATAAAATGTCCAGCGTTTGCCAGTAAGGTTCGCAATAGCTGCACATTTTTCAACTCATTTCATAAATTCAGTATTAAATCATTACCCATTTGAGATCTTCTACATGAAAGCAGCTGTGGAATTTGGATCTCGTACTTCGAAGGAGCAGAGGCGTAGCGATGATATTTTGCGCCCGGGGACAAACTATAAAATTGTCGCCCCAACGATCTTGTGACAGATTTATTACCCTTGTTTTCTTATTATAATGTAACGTTGCAAGCCTCATTTTGGCGCCCCTGTACCTTGGCGCCCGGGGACATATGTACCCCCCCCCCCCTCGCTACGCTTCTGCGAAGGAGCAAAGTAAGTTATTTGAACATAATTCACCAACACCTTTCCATCGTTTTTTGCATAGGAGATTAAATGGAAAGTATTTATTGAAAGAACAATATGACTTCTGAAAGCATAAGAGACATTTAATAATTTAATAATTATAGCAGTGTCACATTAAAAGACCTGATTATTGGCATATGTATTAGAGTGACTATGATCAAAGTGAAACAAGTCCTTGTAGTTCAGATAATACACTTAGGTAAATGAATTTGTAACATTTTAAGGACATATATTCATAGTGCTGGGGGTTAAAAAACGTGTGCAGATTTGTTGTACAGATAATTGATCATCATTTGAAATGCATTTTGGTGCATACTCTATGCCTTCCTATTGAACACTGTTGAAACCACAATAATGAACATTGTTGTGAATAACTGTTCATATGTTCTTGAGGGGAAAGGGTTGATGAGGAGGGGGGTATTTTTGTTGTTGGTTTTCATATACAAAGGCTTTACTTTGAAATAAATTAGGATGCATAACTTATTTTCATCTGGTTTCAGGATAATGTGACGGGGTGAGACATGATCATACATGTATGTGGATGATGCCCCATTGCTAGACATCAATATAAACTGCCACACTGCAAACATCGTAGCGATATGACTGAAAAAAACATTTAGCGCTACGATAAAAAAATCAAATATCTCTCTCTCTCTCTCTCTCTCTCTCTCTCTCTCTCTCTCTCACACACACACACACACACACACACACACACACACACACACACACACACACACACACACATTGTCTCTTTATTTCAGATCGATATCTTGAACTAAGTTCTAGTCTGCACAGATGTCAGTGGTAGTAGTTTCGTACTCCTTGTTGACTGACTCGCCTACATCACTTGATGAAAGAACAAACGTCTGCTGCTGTTAGTGTTATGTAGTCGCAAAAGATGATTCTGACATGTCCCAGAAACTGTTTCATATGTTGATAGACAGTCATCGTATATAGAATTAATTTCAATGATTTTGCCACAGAGTTATTCAATCAAGTTTCAGTGCTGATTATCAGCCTGCAATTTTACAACCATCTTGCAATCATTTGCCCATATACTTTATAAGGTGTTTATTTTTCCGACTTTTAATTCAGTGCTGCTTTAGAAATAGCCTCTCTTATAAGGATCTCGGATCCGTTCAGTGTTTTCCTTTCCAGTAGTATGTTTACGTTGGTCTCATGAATCGGCAAATTATTGCCGTAAATTTTCCGAGAAATTGAGAAATAATTTGTTTTAGTTCTTGGTCAATATATTCAATATATTCCTTTGATATCACTTTTTCTAGGGTCTTGGAGACAGCGTCAGACTTTCGTTAATCGATCTTTTTCATTCTTGTAATATCTTGCTCTTTGATTAAGAATTTACTTATCTAAGTCTGGGTGGGTGTTGGTGAGGTGGGTGTTAGTTCTACACTCTAGAACCTCTTCTGTTGATCAAACAGCGCGAGAAAGTATATTGGTCTTAAACGATGTTCTTAATTTAAAAGCATTATTGAATTATATATTTGACATCTTTTCACGGAGCATTAGCGCTGGTTTATTCACCTTATTTGCGCATCTGCTTCAGTCCAAAGTTTAACACAAATTGCAAAATATACCTCATTAAAAGAAAGGAGAAAAAAATAGATAAAGATTCTATGTTACCCCTTAGCGAATCGGAGAATTTTGTTATTATTAGGTTTCATACACGTCCAACAGGCTATCCTTTCTTTAGCTCTTCTGGCAGATTTCTGTTGTTGTGAACACAAACATGGGATATAGACATGATAATGACGTAAAAACTGAAAAGATCATAAGAATGCATGAACCGACAATTCAGCATGAATGATTCTTAAAATAACACACACACACACACACACACACACACACACACACACACACACCGTATTCACAATTTTTCCTAGCAACTAAGATTCGTTTCCTTTTACAATTTGGACAGAGCTCATGTAGCTATCTGACATGTGCTCACACTTTTTGTAAATTTTCTTTCTCATTTACAACTATAGTTCTGCATACGAAGGTTTCCAATGTTGGACGCATATGGATGCTTATTCATCTGCATGCCTATCCGATGTATTTAGTCGGTTCAGATTTTATTTTAGCTTGATAATAACTTTACAAATAGCTTGCTATTGGCTTGTAACTTGACCCCCACCCCTCAAAACACAAAACTCACCGATACACTTAAGATTCCAAAACTATGGTCACTGCATGGGATAACACAAATCACCATAAACTGCTATAATGAAGACATCCTAGCGATATGAATGAAAAATTGTTAAAGCTACGTTGAAAATGCAAACTACACATAAGTTCTTCATTTGGCCATGCACTAGCTTCATTCATATATGTGTCACTTTCAAATTTATCTTGAAAGCGAATGATACATTAAAACACCAATCAATGGTTAAATCACGTCTCTATTGTCTTGTCACTGCAGATACGTTAGTATCTTTTTGTCCTTTATACCCAATAAACATGAGCAAAAATAAAACAAAGGTCAGATTTTAAATGACAAGCTATAATACGTTTATGTGTGTACGATTTTTTCGGTGTGGGTGTGGGATCCATAAATACAGGATCCCACTTTAATCCGGACCTGATATTGAGACATTTTGATTAAATAAAGAAGTTCTTCTTCTTGAGGATACGTTGAAAAGGTGTTACTATTTGGAGGGGGCAATATTTGAACCAATCAATCAGTGCTCGCGTGCTATTAATCATACCGATGTACAAAAGGGCTCTCGGATTTCACGTACATGTATCCGCATGGACCTGAGATATAGGTAATACAATATATTGGGTAGGGTTCCATGGATTCACAATACGTAATAAGACTATATAATTTAACTCCATCAATTCATTCATAGGTGGTATACGAAAACGTGTAATTATCACCTGTACTTTAAGGTAACTAGAGGGATGTACGTAGATCCAATTATAAACCGCCGTCTTGTTTGTCCGCCGATTTCAATGGGTCAAGAACTAAATGTTGACACACTATGTGGAGCTTACACTGTTGAGTGTCGTAGTCCTTCGCCACATTTGGTTCATGTGATTAATTTCAAACATCAAACAGACTTAAGTCAATTTAAAGTAACAAAGAATGATCCAAAATATTTTCGTTCCGTACAAATGTCTAAGGGAAATGAAAACATAGGTACCTAAATAAATGACAATCGCAATTTGAACTGTTTAAACCAATCACAAATTATGAAATAATTAATAGCGATGACTCGTTGAAAAACAAATTCCAGGGTCCGACAAGATTCCAGTCATTTGTTACTAGCTGACGTACCATGCATTGTTTCATTGAGTGCCCTTTAATAAGACCTTTAAAATAGGAGAATTTCCAAAAAGGAGTGGTCGAAATGTATATGTCCAACATTTTAGAATGGTAATATGAACGACCTAAGCAATTACATAGGGATTTCTCTAATAAATCCACTGTACACAAATAGTCACATCTATTTTGAACACAAGATTGTTTAGTTGAGCAGAAAACAATAATGTAATAGATGAATATAAGTAAGACTGTATAAATCACTACATTACTTGTGATAACGTATTCAGTTTGCAAGAAATTGTTCAGAAGTATATTAGTAAACCTGATGGTAGGTTATACTATTTATTGAAAAAAGCTTTCGATCGTGTAGTACTAAACAACTGATTTACCTTGAAAAAAAGGTATTGATGGAAATACTTTGCAAATTTTAAAGTATATGTATTTTGAAAAGCTGTGTACGAACATTCAATTGAATACCCAGATAACTTAATTGGTGCTCGGGGACAAGACAGTGATATGTTCAGAGACCAATTCACTATTTGTTTATGATTTAGTTACGAACTAAATGGGATTGAGGTATTTGCATCACAGAAGAATATACCAGAGATCATTGCCTGATCGTATGCAGATGATGTTTCTTAATGTACTGAAGCCTAATGGTTACTATAAAAACAAATTCATGCGATATATATATATATATATATATATATATATATATATATATATATATATATATATATATATATATATATATATATATATATAGTTATTGTGTTTAAACAAGAATGAAAATTAATTTTAAAAAAAAATAATTATCTTTCAAATATTTGGCTTTCTGGAACATTATGAGGTTCGGTATTATTGGGGTAAATCTACTGAACTGGTGTAATTTTACTAATATATGGGGCTGCTTTTCGCGTTGAGCTTGATCTGGGTGAAGTGTAACATTCGTTGGAATCCCAAGATATGAAAATAGTACCTATTGATTTTGGGAATCATTACATATTTAGAAGATTACATGTAAATGATATAGTCAAAATAACCGAGGTTACGGTGAAACAAATATTGTATTACGGTTCAGAAATATGAAGGTATGAATATTCATCAGATAGTGTGTGTGTGTGTGTGTGTGTGTGTGTGTGTGTGTGTGTGTGATTTGGATTCTCAAAGCAGCTTTAAAAAATTGTTCAGTCATATCGCTACGATGTCTGTAAAATGTGGCGGTTTATAGTAATGTCAAGTACTGGGGCATCATGCCGCATACATTTAGCAGCTTATCCTGTGTTACGTATATTTGATTTAAATTATTTTATTTTTAATTGTCAGATCCAAATTTGTCATTTTGGGTTTTTAAAATTCATTAATTGGGAAATTATTCTAGAAAAATCTCTATGACCATACTTTATCTGTAAACATGTTTCTGACCTTGGCTTGTTGACCTAATTTCTGACCATTCTTTTGAGAGTGTAAACAAGCCTTGGAAATGATTGGCTAAAATCCAAAGACATCTTTCTAGATCATTCTATTAGTACGTGACTTAGTGAAGGTAGCCTCTTTCTTTGACCTTCTACGAATTTCCATAAAATCACGTGATCACTTCTTTACGTAAAAAAACAGGTATTCAAATAATTGTTGGGGATAGAAAAATTCAGTAGATGTTGGGCTTTATTATTATTAAGTTGTGTCTTCTGTTTGAGTTATAATTTTAATTACCCTGTACTGGGAATTGTGTCAATTCGTTGGAGCAAGAGAATTTATTGTATTTATATGGAAAAGAACGTGTGCTCATAATTTCATTTGGATCATAATAAAACAAGAACTGCATCACGTGACATCGTCAGCCATTTTGGATTACATCGTCAAGATTCGATTAGTGGATTATTTTTGTGAATTCTATATTGGATTAATGTTGGATTTGATTCTCTAAAACCGTAAGTTTATTTATTTTATGAAAATAATTGTACTTAATAAATTCATTGTTAAAGTATTACAAGCTTGTTAGTTTTCACTCTTTCTGTGTTGCTGCTTATTCGAGCCTAAGCACGTAACACCTGACACCAAACCGACCAGTCCTAACACTGATCTCTTAAAGCTGAGCGAAAAGGCAGGCAACTGTTAGTATTATTTTTATAAATCTTTAGTATGACCCTTCTGGGGTTCGAGCCCACGACCTCCTGCATCCGAGGCGGATGCTGTAACCAACAGACCACCGAAGTGGTCTACAAGAAAATGAATCAAGTAAAAAAATAATAATGTACCATTCTTACGACCATATGGTCTAAAACTAAGTAAGAAAATAGAGCGAAACTTAACAAGGTTTGTAAAATTCTAAAAATAATTTATTTATCTAGAATACAAACTGAATTTAAAAAGAACTTACAGTAATGTGAATTTAATTCCAAAATAATAAAAAAAAT
Source organism: Unio pictorum (assembly GCA_030141615.1). Taxonomy (NCBI): domain Eukaryota; kingdom Metazoa; phylum Mollusca; class Bivalvia; order Unionida; family Unionidae; genus Unio; species Unio pictorum. The sequence continues at coordinate 1,375,803 of JARLTB010000192.1, read as the reverse complement.
CACCAGTCCTAATGAATAAAATTCTAAATAAATTCCAGTGGTGTTTAACATAAGATCGAGCGGTGTATATGTTGATTTGCCTCTAGTGGCCTGTAACAATGATGTGACACGTTTTATGAATAATAATAATAATAATAATAATAATAATAATAATAATAATAATAATAATAATAATAACAATAATAATAATATCCATAATGTCATTGGCTGAATTCAATATATTTCCCAGTTAATATCTCTGTCCGATAATATAATTTTTTGACGAGCACTTTGTATTTCTAATGAATAACAATTTGATAAAGCAATTTCCAGCCCAAATCAAAAACTGAACACAAGAAGACTGATTCTGCATACAGAAACATTGAAACACTATGGAAACACTATGACTTGATAGATATTTCCATTTCAGAACAATATGTTACTAAATGTACAATGCAGAATGTGATAAACATCATATACGCTTGGCATATTTATGGAGGAAATTGAAAATAAAGATGACACTGACCCAGATAAATATATTTACTTCTATCGATAATGATCCTAATATTTAACCACAATCATAGAATGTTTTAACTATGTATAATTCGTTTACCAAAATAAAAACAACATCACTGTATCTAATAAGGAACACAGTGAACCTGATTTTGGACAAGGTCAGGTCCAAAATACAATCATCTATATAGCATATAATGAATTTTAAAAACCTAACAAACAACAAAAATTAAATAGACACAACACCCGATACAGTGAATAATTATGTTAGTCTCGGTGAATGTGGACAACACACTTTGAGTGAAACTTGCATTTTTAGATGTGTGAAGCAACGTTCCCTCTAAGCGAATGGTACGTGTGCGCGCAGTGCTCGCTGCACTGCGCAAGCATTACGGAGACGAGCAAAATTTAAAGATGGATTGAGCAAAAATTTACAATTCAACTGCGCGGAAATGCCTGAGCAGCTGCGCTCGCGCGCAGCTCAGAGGGAACGTTGGTGTGAAGTACTGTGCTTTAAATTACATATGCAGACAAGTAGATATCATTTCCAATGTTATATTATTGTAAAGAAACTGGATGATGCCGGCAAAAGGATACTGACCAGTAATGTCAAAATCTGGTTATTTTCTCTTGGTTTTAGTATGTCAAAATGCAAGATATTAGTGACAGAAGCATTTTTCTAGCTATGTTCAGACAACGTCTATTTGATTCCTCTTACATATCTGGTTCAGTATGATGCTGCGATTAAACAAACACAAAATGTATATTAGTCTTTACATGTCGTTATAGAGTAAAGTTTAACATTATACCGACCTTTCATTGTCAGAAGAACTTGCATAATTGTGATGTTCTAAAAATGATTTAATGAATGAAAAGAAGAAGACTAATTAAAACTAAACATGGTCAAAGAGTTTGCAACGATCTATTAAAGAACGTATCAAGTGTATAAAAGACGAGCACCATTTTGTATGCAGATATGCTTCTTATACAAATTTAAGACGGAAATATCGCGACACGATCTATCACATCACCCCATCAATGGATAAGTTTACAATCTGATGTCCAGTCAGAAAATGTCTAATTACAAGCGTTTCAGAATGTATGTAGTTTATTGTGAAGCCAAAGGAACCAGCTGTTAAATAAGTATCGATAACAACACCCAAATAGGTGTATTTTACAATACTCTTTATGGCACAGTGTGTATTATACTCTTCTTGATGTGTCTGGTATTCTGGGTCGGAGGCCTAAAGTACCGAATAAACGTTCTATTCTGTTCCATTTAAACTCACACTATTCTGCTAAAAACCGAGCTCAAAAACCCTGAATATATCTTAATATACTGCACCATTCTCACAGTTCGTACTTTTTCTGAATATGTCGCGGCCGTTTGACTAGGTACATCTTTTGTTCATTTTCCCCAGGCATTGGAACACAATTATATTGACTGGATTCTACCATAGTAGTGTAATTATAGGTGTATGGGATTATTTTTAAAATTACTTATCAAGGTCAAAGTCTTTTACACCCCTATAATTTTTTTCCATCATCGAGTTTTAACACGCATGTGCAACAATTTTGCTACTTTCCTCTCGCATGGGCGCCTCGTGCAAACTTTATTTGGTGTGCTTGCACGTGCATTCACGTAAGATACGAAGGCAAAATTATGGGGTTTTACCCCTTCCCCACCCTGCTATTATCATACCACTCGATTATGAAACCATATTTGGTTCCAAAACCCGAAACCATACGCGTTTGGTTCCGGATCTGTGCTCAGATTCGCCTGTGGTTTTCCATTTTAGCCATGCCAATCGCTTTTTCATCACCAGCTGTTGAATCGAGTTTATAAACTGTACTGAGACCGTTTTGTGCAGCGGCTAGATGTTCCGAATAAACACGTATTTGCGAATACAATTGTAGAGGAACTCATCTTGCAAGTATACTGTGCGCCACAATTTGCAATCGATATGCATCCAACAACAAATCAGATAAGTGCACCTATGATAGATGATGTGGTCAGAATTCCACAACACCGATACAAACAGTGTTCAAGGAGGTAATTGCGCAAAAGCGTCTACGATCGCACAAGCACGAGTTTGCATTTCACGAGTTCTTTCGGTGATTTCATCTTGCAGTTGTTCTATTTCTATTATTTTTTCGCATCGGTAACTTTAAGGGTCTGTCATAGTCATGGGTGGCCCATCCATACAGGCCAACTAGGTGGTTACGAAGGTTGCCAAGTTAAATGGGGAACGAAATGTTAGGATAAATTATTAGGGTTGAGGCACAAAATGGTTTGCCTAAGGCGCCAGCTTCTGGCAGCTAATCCAGTACTACCACTGAGCATAGTTCTTCTATTAATAAGTGACCGCAAAGTATAATTGTTCAATATATTTGTCTTGTTTAGGTGCAACCTGCACACAGGCTTCAAACCAATAATTCATGTTTACTGGAATACTGAGATACTATCAAAGAAAATATCATCTTGGTGAATATTTAAATCTCCAGCAAGTATTCGTTCTGGGGGCCTAGCACCATAGAACCATACTGATCACACCACTGAATGATATCTGAAACGACCATCTTGTCATCAAGAAAAGTCTTTTATGCGGATAAGTGCATCCTTGCTGAATATCAGCTAAGATTTTCTCTTTTTGGTTTAGTCCATGCTGGTGCAACATATTTGCTGGGGATGCAACTGGGCTAGATTTATTGCTGAACTCCAATTCTTTATTGTAGAAACAAACTCTTCGAGTTTTTTGCTTGGCTATGCATTCAGTGACAGAGTTTTTGAATGATAATGCAGTGATTTCTAGATGGCTTCATCAGGGTGGTCCCAACTGTTAATATATTTTTATTTTAGATTAAATTTCAGTCAGTGGTGTAACTATTTTCTGTTGTGTCAAATGCTGTAGACAAATCAAGGAGGGTGAGGACTGTAATCTTTCTGCTATCAAAAGCAGAGAGAATGTCATTAAACGCTTTCAGAAGAATAGTTTCAGTACTGTGGCAATGGCGATATGCAGACTGTACATTGCTAAAAAGACTGTTTGAATTCAAATAAGATACAAGTTGGGTTAGAACAACGTTTTCTTTCTAAGATTTTTTATATGAACGAGATATTAGAAACTGGGCGGTAGTTCTTTAAATTGTTATGGTCAAGTGTTGGTTTCTTCAGCAGAGGCTTTACAGTGGCAGTTTTGAAAAATGATGGGAATTCCCCTGATGAGAGAGATATATTAATAACATCAGTTGGTGAAGGCAATATTGGGTCTATGCACTCAAGCAGCAGTGATGTTGGAATTGGATCAAGTTCACATGACTTTGGAGCACTCTTCATCACGATTTTCCGTACTAAATGCTCCTGGTTGTTGCTGAAATTCTGTATTGTAGCTGTATGGTGACAACAAATCAATTGAAATTGTGTTGTCAAGCGTATCTCTAATGGTATGTACTTTGTCACGGAGGAAATTTGCAAATAGCTCCGGAAGGTCTGCTGGAGAGAAGGTAGTTGGAAGTGGTGTAAATTTGCTCCTTGACATTAGTTTCTTAGTTCTCTCAAAGAGATCTTTGCAGCTGGAACTCTCCATTATCTTAGTACTGTAGTGGGATAATTTGGTTAAATGGACTATGCAACATAATAAAAACATTCTTAAGCCTTCCACAAACCAACTGTACAAATATACAGCCATTAAATTGTTTAATATAAAGTTTATTCTACAATTAAAGTAAAAAGTATTTGTTTGGCCTAATACAATTAAATGAGGTATTTCGAAAAAACTGTGCACCACAAGACTCTGTAGAAGGAATCTAAATAAGGGAAAAATTAAAAACAAATTTTTCCTGCTCATATCAAACTCCAAGACCTCTCCCTCACCTCTAGAAGGTCATGTCATTCATCGATCACCTAGATCTACATTCTTCACAATCCACAACTTTAAGCCTTAGGCTAGAACTTCAATTATTGGAATTATTTTTTTTGCTATAAAAATACACCTATCTTTTGAATGGAGACATCAGTTGCTTATTTGATTTATAACTATGCTTTTATATTGGCAGAGTAGATAACATCTGAAAAGTCATGACAGACAAAAAACATGGTCAAAAGGAATGCAACATCAATCAATGTGTGTGTGTGTGTATTGATCAATTCAGAGTCAACACAATATCCATAAACCTTTGCAAAAGTGTTGACTTTTCTAGGAGTGCTGCATTCAAGATTGAGTCTAGAGCCCCAACATTCTTTACAGGATGTATCATTTATAACTTACATCAAATGACTTTTGATTTGTGATCAGCTGTAGGCAAACTAAATCAACTCTCCTAATCTGACTGGGTAACAACGTAATCTCACCACAATCATTCATGTGATAGGAAGACAAGATAAACTGTAAAAAAGTATTCCTTTCATTGGATAGCAAAACAAACAATGACTCATTTCATTGGATAGTCTGTGACTAACCATTGGATCACAAATCGTCACGGTAAGATCTCACCCGTCTCCTGTAAAGTGGAAAATAAAGTCAATGTTGCCATAAAAGCTTAATTGTTAACTGAGTATTGCATTTGTATAAAGAAAAAACACCTCAGGTCACTTATAAACTCATACAATCCAAATACTACACAAAACCTATCAAAACACTTGTATTAGCCCCCCCCTCTATGCCCCAATTAAGGCAATCTAAGGTGTGCACAATAATTTTCAACCGGGGGGGGGGGGGGGGGGCACTTCATCAATTTTGGCAAGTCATCATGAACCATACATTTCTACTACATTAACTAAATTACCTCATATTTTATATTATGTTTTATCTTGCATTAGTATTTGCTGACAAAAGAAATTGTGTATTACCATACCATCCCACTGAGTCACACCAAGACTTATAAAAATGGTACTAACAGCTGCCTCACAAGGCACTCAACATTAAGAGGTTAGTGTAAAAAGACTGGATGGTCTGGTGTCAGGAGAATGTGACTGAGAGAGACATCATGTTATAATTCTACTGCATAATGACCAAGCGCTCAACATCGTTATAAACTATAACACTGCAGACTGAATTTTTAAAAAAAATCTACGTTAAAAAAATCCCAATTATTGTACACACAAATGTGTATTACCACGAAGTCCACCATGTGCTGCTGATTCAGTGATGCTAAATTAACCATTTCATTTGTAGCAATAATAGACAACTATCCAATTATGTTAATATTAATCGAGGAAGAATCTAGTAGTTTCCTTAGGTGATGAGATTCATGGCACGCCAGAAAAAAATCGTAAGACAGGCTGGATCTGGCCCACAGGTCATATTTTGACAACCACTGTTCTAGAACATAGTTCTTCTTAAACATTATATACAAACACAGGGTCTGTGGAACACTAGGTTTTACCATTTTCAGCCACATCCAACCACCTTTGTGTTTTGTTACTACAAAGTAAGTGTTAGCAAACACTGGCTTTCGTGGGTATTACTATATCCTGTTTTTTTCTCCCCCCAAAAAAGACCCCCCAAATAGATTACTGCAAATTCATGAAATGCCATGGACTCGTATTTATGAACCTTAACATGTATCCAGTCAACCAAAAGATGTATCCAGTCAATAAATGCTAATTATGGCCTCTACACAAGTAATGAGTAAGAAATTGTGACAAAAAGTAATGTCTTTTCATTATCTCTATACTTACATTTGTTTTTTTTGGTGTAAACTGACACCTTTATCTGTATCCGACTAGAGAAGGAGCACTATTACTATATTTGCTGGCCCAGAAGTCAATGTGGAATAAAAGACAAACTTGCAAATATTGTCCATTTTCCATCCTTTATCCATATTTAAGTCAATGCTGAGTACAAGATGAGGCCAGATCAATACCTGTTTTGTCTTTCAATGATAGTTTGTTGCACACGGCATTGCACATTTTATCTTATCTGCACATTCATAGGTCAACATCATTTAATGTAACTAAAAGTACGTGATTCATTTCAGATGAAGTATTGTAAATGAATTAGGTACTTTCAGCAACATTTAATGACACTAACCTGAAAATTTATTGACCTATAGATTGGATAAACTTCAATATGTAGTGTGGAATGAAACTATGGTAAATTCTGTTTTCATGAACATTAATGGTATTAATGTATGCTATTTCAGATTACCAGCAATACAAAAGTTGCATCACTGTTGCTACAAGATTTTGTTAAGAAGAGAGAGAGAGGCATATTTATTCCATCATATTCTACTTCTTGCACATTGTGATCAAAAGAAAATATGCCAAAATAAATGAGAGACAACGAGAGAGCAACCCTTTACTGCCACTGTTCAAATGAAGCTTTCCTCAACGAGAGAAAACTGTAAAATAAATTAAATAGTAAATGGAAACTATAAATTACATACCATACTCCTTCAGTTTCAAAGTTTAAACATTCAACTATTAAAATTCATACAGACTCCACTTAGGTTAAATTCCAAGAATGACCATTTAGCACGCTGTTTAAATTTCTTTGCAAGTACAATGAGCTCTCCATTCCCAACAAATAAGTCTATCCTTTCAGTTAGACTTAGTGCATCTACACTTCCAGTACTTAGGATGCATCTGACTTGGATCTTTGCTCATGTTTTTTTTTTATTGGCTTAAATTGCTCTGACAGTTCTATTGGCAAGTACAAAAAGTGTCACTAGTGAAGCAAGCACCTGTCAGTTTCTGGCATTACATGGTACTATATTCACAAACCCTATAGGTAGCCTCATTTACTTTTAGTAACCTCACTAATTTGATCTGGTCTGCTGAATCTTGCTCTCAAACAGGTGTTATCAAGAAATGACCTGACCACAGCTGTGGCATATTTAATTAGCATGTAATTAACCACATGGTTCCACAATGGATACACTAACTAAAACTAGATGGAAGCATTTACTAAGTGGTGTTAATTGATAATGGAATATAGTATTACCATTGTACATAAACAAGATCGCAATCGTTAAGTTTACAAAACAATACAGATTACAATTGTCATGAAACCTCCATCTCTCTCTCTTTTTCATGTCTGGGCATAATTAATTTGATCATGAGGTGCATGAAGAAAGAAAAAAATGAAATGAACTATCTGTCTTTGTCAAGTTTTTGTAATAGTAATTTATCTATTCTAACACACACACACACACACACACACACACACACACACACACACACACAAAACACACACACAAAATCAAATTTAAACAACTGAATTACTACTGCATGCTGCTTTATTGCCTGATTTAAGTGAATTTAGTACTGATGAATGTGTACATATTTTAAATCCTTCTCAATGTCAGGTCCTATGATTTTTTCATACATGATCTCTTTCACAAAATGATAATTATTTTTTTACACATACACTTTGATTTATTTTTTTACATACTAGAAATCACATTACATATGATAAAATGATATGAATGACATAACTCATATATAAGTTGATTCTGAGTATACGGCAAAGCTGAGATTTTCTGGTAAAAAGGTATCAACTTATAGGCAAGCAAATACAGTATTTCAGTGTTTGTTAGGTCTACAAATTGGCACTCTGTAGATAACAAGAAATCCACAAAACTGGTACCCCATGAAAACTGGTACCTGATGTAAAATCGTGAACTCACAGTGTGTTAAAAAAGAAGTCTTGTGAGTTTTTAATTCCTTGATTTAACATACTGGAGATGTCCAATATGGATGTCTTAAATTTTCTTTGTCTTTCTTGCTGAGCTTTCCAATGACAAAAACAGCAAGAGATTTTCTCACTTAATCCCATCTGCCATAATTCATGATGCTGTCATAAATATATTATAAGAACCAAACCAGTATTAACTGGTGTAAGTATATGATATTAACTAATGCAGCACTGTCATCATGAAGAATCACTGCACAATCATTTTAGAATACAGCTAAAATAGTGATTTTTCACCAAAAAAGAATGCAAAACAATGATGTCTTGTATCTTAAAAAGTTGATAAAATATTTATTTGATACTAATGAAGTTAAGGATACATGGCGTCATATAACTGAATATTTTTTTATAAATGTATTTTTACGCATCTTCCAAAGTCAAATAAAGTATAAAAGATGGAAATAATTCAATGCATATATTTAATTCAGCTCCCACTTATTGCCTTCCTTGACAGGATCTGGTTTAATAACAACATGTGTCTCTGACAATTTATTGCCTTCCTTGCCAGATCTGGCTTAATAACGATGTGTCTCTCTAACAATTTAGCTGTCTTCCTTGCTAGAATCTGGTTTATTAACAATGTTTGTCTCTGACAATTTAGCTGTCTTCTTGGACAGGATCTGGTTTAATAATGGTGTCTGTCTCTGACAATTTATTGCCTTCCTTGCTAAGATCTGATTTAATAAATAACGTCTGTCTCTGACAATTTAGCTCTCTTTCTTGCTAGGATCTGGTTTAATACCGATGTCTGTCGCTGGCAATTTAGCTGTTTTATTTGCTAGGATCTGGTTTAATAACGGTGTCTGTCAATGTCTGTCTCTGACCATTTAGCTGTCTTCTTTGCAAAGATCTAGTTTAATACTGATGTCTGTCTCTGACAATTTAGCTCTCTTCCTTGCTTGGATCTGGTTTAAAATTTATGTCTATCTCTATCTTTGACAATTTTGCTGTCTTCCTTGACAGGAGCTGGTTTAATAACAATGTCGTTCTCTGACGATTTAGCTGTCTTCTTTGTGATGATCTGGTTTAATAGCGATGTCTGTTGTTGACAATCTAGCTGTCTTCCTTGCTAGGATCTGGTTTAATATCGATGTCTGTTGCTGACAATTTAGCTGTTTTCTTTGCTAGGATCTGGTTTAATAAAGGTGTCTGTCTCTGACAATTTATTGCCTTCCTTGCTAAGATCTGGTTTAATGATGATGTCTGTCTCTGACAATTTAGCAGTCTTCCTTGACAGAATCTGGTTTAATAATGTCTGTCTGACAATTTAGCTGAATTCCTTGACAGGATCTGGTTTAATAATGATGTCTGTCCCTCACAATGTATTGCCTTCCTTGCTAAGATCTGATTTAATATATGATGCCAGTCACTGACAATAAAGCTGTCTTCCTTGCAATTCTCTGTTTTAATACAGATGCTTGTCTCTGACAATTTAGTTGTGTTCCTTGCTACGATCTGATTTAATAATGATGTTTGTCCCTGAAAATTTAACTGTCTTTCTTGCTAGGATCTGGTTTAACAACAATCTTTTCTCCAACTAGTTCTGCATTAACACCAAACTCCTGAAGCAAGTGAACATTGTCAGCAAGTCCCTCCATTTTAATCCCTGCAAGAACAGCTTTATTAGTATTATTACCCTCACAAAGGTTGTGGATAGCAAACACTGCCCACTGCGTGATGACTGAATCAAAAGCTAAGGAATTCAATGTCAAGAAGATGGTACTCTGTTTACAGTATTATATTTTGGCTAAGAAGAGTCATGTGACATGTTAACAAAGAAAAAAGATTAAAAGTTTGTCTTTTTTACACAAAAAGGCATAACATAAAGAACAAATCAAAATCAAAAGTTAAATACAAAATATTTTTGTAATATAGTTACAGCAAATAAACCTCAGCTATCTAAATTTTGGTTCAATAAAGTCAACATCAAACACTTCTACATACAAATGTTATGACTTTATGGTCTTAAGCTAAGTTGCAGAAAGTGTGAAAACCATCAAGTTTTGTAAAACTTAACAATTTATTCCCTTAGAATACAAAATGAAAACTTAACATGAATTTAAAACTATTGTGAATTAAATCCCAAACAGTCTATCACAAGTCCAAATGTACGATGTTCCAACTGAATTCCAGTGGTGTTCCAAATAAATTCCAATATGAAGTGCTGATGAGCCTTAAGTCTAAAATGTGCCAATGGCCTGAAATTTAGCAATGTATTGACAAGCTTTGGATGTATCACAATAATATAATCCAGAATGTCCTTGTCTGAATTCCCTGTAAATCCAAAATAATGTTTCAGTCCATGATCTTTGTAATTCCAGTGAATATTAATAATAAATAATGAATCCACCCAAATTAAAAACTGAACACAACAATAAGACTGATTCTACTTCAGACTTTACTGCAAGAATGAGTAACCTTTCAAGCAAACAATATCAATATAAAAAAACTAATACACAACAATAGACTGATTCTACTTCAGACTTTACTGCAAGAATGAGTAACCTTTCAAGCAAACAATATCAATATAAAAAAACTAATACACAACAATAGACTGATTCTACTTCAGACTTTACTGCAAGAATGAGTAACCTTTCAAGCAAACAATATCAATATAAAAAAAACTAAGACACAAAAATAGAACCAGAATGAAGGTCAATCTTCTCTCCAAACCATTCAAAGTTGTCAACAAGTTTATTAATTTCCAAGTGGAGACCTGATGTCCTAGACTGAGATTCAAATAAACATGTTTACCTCTATTAATAATGATCTGAATATTTAATCAATAATCTTAGAAAAATATTAGCTAAGCTTAGCTAAGTAAAGCGAAATTTACAAAATAAATAATCATACTTCAAAACTAAAATTATTTACATCTAAAATCTTGAGCTTTGCAATGTAATTCCATAATGTGTAAATGTTTTTCTCTTTTAAAACAGCGGTTACTTTGGAGCTCATTTTGTTTTCAATAAATTTAATTTAAGACATTAAAATAAAATTTTGAAAACGGTTTAAAAGAAATAGAGACTAAACTACTGATTAGAGTCCTAAAATGGACCTACTTATATTCAAGTTGTACTGATTACACCTATTTCTTATATCATCAAGTTTTCAAATAAATCCCATGTTTTTAAATTCAATATTTTTTATTCTTACTGATAAAACATTCAGTAATCGTGGCCAATAAATAAATGTACCATGCAGTGATATTTGTTTTAATTTTAAACTATCACAGATATGTCTTAACATTAAATAATTTATCTTTTCATTTCATCAGTAAAAAAAATATGTTACAAACCTGAAAAGAAACAAGTTAGAATTGGATAAATTACAACATAAACAGAATCTTACACTGACAGAGCTGTCATGCAATAACAGATTCGAGCCATTAAATATCTTAGTCATGCATTGACAGATGTGTCCAAAAATGACAGATCTGAGTCAATTAATCATATATCTGAGTTATACAATAACATAACAAAATCTTACACTAACAGATCTGAGTCACACATTGAGAAATCCAAGTCATATGAAAAAAAAGATGTGGATCATGCTTTGAGAGAGACAAATTTTTACATTTCAGATTAGAGTCATGCCATGGTAGACTTGAGAAATGATAAATCTAAGTCATGCAACAGATTTTGGTCTACATGCATGTACTATCATTGAGAACATATGTTACAACATTTTAGCATATCACACATAGTAATCAAATGAGAAATCCAACAGTTGAAATCATTAAGCTTAAACTCCGATTTAATACTGTGATGACACTTCATATTTTTTGTGTTACATATGTGTCTATTTCATGGAGGAAAAAAATGCACATCTGTATATCAATAATGTTTAATAATTCATTTGTGTCTAAGACAATGGAACCTGTTCTTCACTCCACTCACATGTGAGTTTGATGATCTGTAAATTATTAATAAAACCACTATGCTGATATGTGTTCTATTTACTATGGAAATGCACAAAAAGATAAATTCAAACTTTTCTATTTCTTAGTAAAGACATTACAACAGTTCTGAAAATGTTTTCATGTTGAGCCAATGAATACATTATATCAACCAAATGAACTGTGACATAATGAATGATTTGTTGCTGTTGTAGGGTTTAACGCCATTTTTCAGCACACGATAGGCTACACATGGCGGCCAGTAGTAATGGTGGAGGAAGAACCCAGGAAAACCCACAGAAAGAACCAGTGACCCACGAGAAGCTTTCTTACATAACTACATTAGCCAAATCTTAGACTAGAACCCACGCAGACAGGTGAGATGGCAGTGATCCACTCTGCCACTCGGGGCCCCTCAAAATGAATGAAGCATCGAGATACGCTTATGGTGATGTCATTTGATTAAATGTAACCACTTGTGCAGCACAATTCATGTTGTTTCAGACAGAACAAGACATCCATAGGTCAGTTACATCTGAATGATACCATCCAACCATGTATTATTTATTTTCAGTCATTCATCAATTGAATTTATGAAAAACAATGGTGAAGAAATGTGTCAGTAAAATATTTTCTCCATATATAATAAAAATTAATATTTTTCCATTTTGTTTTGTGATAGATGCTTAAAAGTGACCAGGAAAAACAGGTGCCTGCATATGCACCGAGAGCTAAAAATCTCTGGATGTTATGTATGCATGATGTTTTTATGCATCAACAATGAACATGATCCGTTGAGATCCATCCGAATTAAAGACAATTATCTGGGAGTAACTACCAAAGTTTCTAATTATCTGGAAGTTACTACCAAAGTTTCTAATTATGTGGAAGTAACTACCAAAGTTTCTATTCCCCTAACACTTTGATCAGCTTTTAGTGCGAATAAATATAAGTAAATAACCTTTCCCTGTCTTGTAGTGCTATCCTCCTATGGTAAACAGGGAAATTCCATCATTACAAAAAATTGTCATTATTATTTATACTGATGAAAGCTCAAAGTATTTTGTTAAAAAGATATTCAAATCATAGCTGAAGTAGGTTATTTGATTATATAGCTAATACTTTTTAATTAAAAAAACATTAATGGAACTGGAATATAAATTATGACTTAAAAAGTCTATAAAACAATTTTAGGACAATTGGTGCAAGGGAAATAATTCAACAATTAACTAGCAGTATCAGATATACTCTTCTCCCTTGTTTCATCTAAAGTGTTACTATCCTATCTCATTGTTAGATATATAGATTTGGTTTACTCATTGTATATTTCAGGCTAAATTTGATTTGCAGTTAAAGTTTTAGAATAAAAAGTATTTTTTGCGATTGGTTTTAGTAATTAATTAAGTAATTATCTTCAAAAAGGTTTCTTGTTTAGTAAAGTTTCTGATCATTATACAGAGTTGACAGCAAAGTTTAATTTTGTTTGATGATGGTGAAAACTGCTTTCAAATAATGAGGAGATTCTGTGTCTGAGCAAATCAATACAATTCAGAACATTAATCATTATTTAGATAATTATTATTTAAATTTGTATATATCTTTAGCCACTATATTTCAATTCTATATTGGAAAAATGAAGAAAGAAAAAAAATTAAGCTTAAACAAACTAGACTTTAATTTAAAGGATACATGGATTACGTTGGTCAAGCTTTGTCAAATCCAGGATCAATGGTATTCCATGAAGCTCCCTTACCTAAAGTATAAAAGAAATAATAATCATTGATGATATGTAACACACCTAGATTAATTAAACATTAAAAAGTTGATTCAAATAGCAAATATATAAAAACATGAATCTAATTCCTATTTTTCCCCCCATCAGACAACATTATAATAACTGAGTGCATCAAGAAACTGCTTAAACCAAGATATAACATCAAATAATGCACCTACAGATCCGGGGTCTATGCAGTTTACTAGGCGTAATCAGCTGAACAATGTACACCTTGACATACAGGTGCATTATCGAGTGTGTTACTGACCCCAACATATAAGCAAGCATATATTGTAATACACCAAAATCTTGCAAAATCAAAACCTTAGTAATCTGAAAATTCCCTTAAAATCAAAATACCTTTCTGGTCCTGAACAATTAAATTTATAATTTTTAAAATTGCAACAGAGTAAACTGAATTCTCTCAACTATGAAAATTAACATAGTATTTCAGTCCCAAATACTGATTTACAGAAAAAAAACCACCATGAAACTAAATTTAAATTATGTATGTGATGCGACAAACCAATGCAGTGTACAATAAACAACTAGGATAAGAATTTATACAAATACAATAAAATCATAATATCACAGATTTATATTTGAAAATTTGACTGGCTATTGATTTTGTTTGGACAAAACATATTTATGTATACTTGTATGTCAGGTTATAGATCAGATACTATCTCATTTCTAGTTGAAAAGCAAGAATCTCAGTAAGCTCCCCACCCCAATACTCTAAACAGAAATTCCAATTTGGTCTGGAGAGTTTTCAGTATTGGTCTCGAGAAGTTTTACTGTATTTATTTGATAAAGACAAGAAACAAAGGATAATAAATAATGCAATCATGATCTATATCATCACAGCAAATGTTTGCCATAATTCATTACTTTCTCTGTCCTATAAAAAATTCATCTTTTACCTTATCCTGGTTAGTTGTATTCTTATATGCTAAGTTTCCAATAAGTCTTATTAAATCCTTTTTCAGTCCATAGGATGGGTGTTGCACATCCACTAAGTGATTCTGTGACATCTTCTCCACAGCACTGAATGAGTTGTCTCCCTCTTTGCCCAGTTCATTTATACTTTGAAGAAGGTCTGAAATTATTTTTAAAGAGATGTATGGAGTTGACAAACTGACAATAAAATATTGAGCATGGAAGTGTACATGATAAATATCTAGAATATTTAGAACTTAACCTGAATTATCCCAAAAACAAAGTTACGAAACAATTCTATTTTGCTGTCAAATAATCCAAACAAAAAATAGAAAATTTCATCTCTTAAACAGAAATTCCTGCTAGAGTGGCTATGTCTGCAAACATAAAATAGTACCATATGAAAAATAATAACAAATTTAACTATACAATGGAATAAAACAGACTTAGTGAAATGTAAATACTGAGAGAGAGAGAGAGAATTAAATATATAATACAAAATTAGCTTCCATAACAGGATTCCATAAGTAGGATGGCCTCAATTAATTCTGTGATTGAACAAAATCAGAGGCTTTGTGTTTGTTTCTATTTTTCTTACTACTTGAAATTATCCCAGACCTTAGAAAACTGCTTTTGAAATGCTATTAGATCAAGTACAAATTAATCAAGACCATACAACACATCCTTTAAAATAATCTTAGATCAAGTACAAAATAACCTGATCTTATAAAAGAACTACTCTTTCACAGAGAAGAGAATTTTCTGAAAACTGATCTTCATTAACTATTTGGTAATTAGATAACTGATTAGGAAATATGAGCAAAAATAACAAGTAGAACAAGACAAAATTATATTTTGGGATGAGATAAGGGGTTACCGTATTTTCCGGCCTTTAAGTTGATATTTTTTTACTTGAAAGTCGGGGATTTGTCTTATACTCCGAATTGACTTATATATGTATATGGATTGTGTCAGTGAAAGTTTATGAAATGTTTGTAACTACAGGCAATAAAATGAACTACAACATGGATGTGCTTTCAATTCTAATAAAACAAGCATGGACTGTTTATTCAGCTGTGTCAATTGATAACAGAATATAGCAGTGATTTGTTCAGAAGTAAAATCACAAACTTGTTAGCATCGGTAATGCAATTTGGAATATCATAAAACGATATCATTACTAGTGTAAAATAAGAAGCTAAGATATTGACCTGGCCTCATCTTATACTCCAAATCAACTTACATATGGACGAAGGATGGGAAATAAGTCGAATTGGTGAATTCGACTATACACCACATCAACTTATAGGCCAGAAAATACATTATATTTAAGTAGGACAGGGGCACCTTTGTAACACTCTAAAGAACTCCAGTTTACTTCTGAGGAGTTTTGGTCAATATAATTCACTAAAGGGATTTAATGTAATCATTATCTTAATGTGGCTTTTATAATAAAAAAAAAGATACAAAATAAAACTGTGGGTCTGCACTGGAGTGCACAGTACTTTCATACTCATTTCAAACAAGTGTCATCATTTGTTTTCCTTGAATTCTCAAAATCTTTCAATGAAAATATTTTCTCTAGCTGAAACATGTTGTCTGAATTTCTTACATTTCCACGAGTCAACTATTTCCTAAACTACTGCAAATTTCCTGCAAATATCATACAAATTTATAGAATAAAAATGAACATGGGGTTTTCAGGTCTGGAAGATTAAAAATAAACTTAAATAGAAACCTCTATAACTGACATTTAAACAGTTGCCTTAGTTCACTTAGTTTTCATGTAAACCTTATATCTTCACTTAAAATTTGAGTCAAATTGCAAGAAAACAAATTTTTTAAGTAAATTATGTTTCTCCAAGAATACTTACCCAATCACATTAACATTAGGGATATAAGCCTGCTACCTTGCGAATCCAGCCCTACTAAAAGACGAAAATTCATCTTTTCTATGTCCTACAGACAAAGGGAAATAACACTTGCACCTTACCTCCCCTTGCCACCACCAGGTGTCGCTAGTTTTTAAGCTGAGCGATATATACTATATGAGGATGCTCGCATGACAGTGTGGTTGGGAGGGTTTTTAAGAAATGTGATTGGGTAAGTATTCTCGGAGAAACATAATTTACTTTAAAAATTTGCTTTCTCCTTCAAATACGTTCCCAATCACATAAACGTTAGGAGAATAGGTAATAGGAGGAGGGAATGCTGAGCATCCTACCTCTATCCCGGGTATCCTTTAGGGAATGATGGCTGGATTCCCCATTTGAACTATAACCCGTTCTCCTAATTT
The DNA here is from genome assembly GCA_030141615.1 of Unio pictorum. Taxonomy (NCBI): domain Eukaryota; kingdom Metazoa; phylum Mollusca; class Bivalvia; order Unionida; family Unionidae; genus Unio; species Unio pictorum. The sequence continues at coordinate 1,358,710 of JARLTB010000192.1, read as the reverse complement.
AATCAGCAAAGCAGCCCAGGGTCACGTGATATGTGACCCCTTTATACGGTTAAGAGGATAGTTACTGAAACCTTCTTACCTACAAATATTTTTTCTGGCAAATTCAGCAAAGCTGATAGACTGTGCTGATTGTTTTAAATGGGTCTGGTGGGCATCTGGGCTGCCAACACCAGACCTACTAGATTCAAGTTATGCCTCTGCGAGGTCAAATCTTTGAGATAAAACTGGATAAGGTCGACTCTGCATGCCAGCCAACAACTTCTATTATATCTCAGATCGAAACATTGCGTTTGAATGCAAGGCTCGCTGAGATTGCTCTAATTTCATGAGAGGTAATCTTCATGAGGCGACTCTGATCTTGTGAGACCTCAGAGTATGCTGAGCATATAACCCACTTCAGCCATGAATCAAGGGCTTGAGGAGTGATATCCCATTTCCCAGCTATCACCAGAAAAAAGAGGTACTTGCATGTGACCCGACTCACCTCTGTGCGTTTAAAATAGTGCTTGAGTGCACTAATAGGATCTTGCATGGCTGTTGCTCCTGACTTATCTATGGAAGAAAGCGAGCCAATGATGACTCTTTGATTGCCAATGGATGGTAACCTATTTTTGGCTACGAAGCCTGGCTGCGTCAAGAGGACCACCGATACATCTGATCTGAACTGAAGATAGTTCGGGTCGCTGGAAAGGGCATATAACTCACTCATCCTGCATGCTGAAGCTAAGACTATGAAGAAACCTTTTGTATGATAGTAGCTTTAACGAATTGTGGGCTAAAGACTCAATACTGTCTGAATTGAGCCATGTTAAAACCCAGGACAGATTCCATTTGGAAACAGCATGAGGGATTTTGGTCGATTGAACTCTAAATTGGCTAAAAGATCTGACAGATCTTTGTCATGCCTGATATCACATTTACCATGATGGTGGAATGTGTCTGATATCATGGAGCGGTAGCATTTAATAGTAATTGGGGCCAACTGTTTCTCCTCGAAAAGCCAGAGAAAAAAAATAGGCCAGTTGAGGGATTGAGACACTCAAAGGGATGATGTTACTGATATGGTACCAGTCCCTGAAAACATACCACTTTCCCTCATAAGCCTTCAGAATAGAGGGCCTTCTTGCTCTCAAGATTCTCTCCACAATCAAAGGTTTTAATTGTTTGTCTCGCAAGGCCATCCGGACAAGAGCCAAGCGTGAAGATAATGACAGTCAGGACAGGGGTGGAACACCTGTGACCGCGGTTGCTTGAGAACATTAAGGCTGACTGTAATCTTCCTTGGTAGATCTATCGCCAGATCGCGTAGATCGGAGACCCAGGAGTTGTTCCATCTGAGAGGGGCAATCAGAATCATCTGACAGTTATAACCACTTAACCTCTGGATTATTTTCAGTACCAAGACCGTGGGAGGGTAGGAGAATAGACCCCTCCCAGCTGATTGACAGAGTGTCCACGGCCCAAGCTTCTGGGTCTGGAACCGGACAGACGAAAGTGGGCAACTTGCGATTCCATCTTGTTGCAAAGGATCGATCATCGGACATCCCCAAAGTGTGCAGATTGGAAGAAAGACCAATTGATGGAGTGACCATTCCGTGTGAACGACTTTACCTTTCCTGGACAGAGTGTCAGCCAAGACATTGAGTCTGCCGGGAATGGATCTGATTTGTACATTGATGTGGAGATTGTCACACCAATGTAGAAACTGCCAGATCAGATTGCACATTTCTGGTGATTTGGTGCCCCTTTGTTTGAGGAGGCAAGTCACCGCCACTGAGTTGTCTGACATAACGAGGGCAGTTTTGAATTAGAGTTGATCCTTAAAGAAATGAAAGGCATTGATGACAGCCTTTATTTCTGAAAGGTTGATGTGGAGAGGGCTCTCCCCTGGCACCCACGTGCCACTGACGGTATCAAAGTCCGGCAACAGGTGGGCACCCCAACTGTAGGTACTGGTGGTGGTACATACCGTTATCTCCGCTTGGGGTATCTCCAGAGGAATCCCTGTGGACAGCCAAAGGGTTGTGCAACTGATGCAAGAATGATCTTATCTCAGGCATGATCATTATTGTGTGATTGAGGGTACTTGAAAGAAGGGCGCCATTATGCTAGTAACATCATTTGTAAGGTGCGCATAAAAAGACGGCCAAGCGGGATCAAGTCCGCCGCCGCATTGAATAATCCGAGGAGTTGCAAGAACTCCCTCGCTGAAATGCACATCCTGTTGGAAACGGACTTGATGAGTTCGACTATCCGGATGATCATGAATGCGAGGAAGCCTTACCAGATTCAGATCGGTGAGAAACTCCATACCCAGATGGACCAAAACTCAGGGATGGACAGAGATCAGACTTTTTCCAGTTCACGATAAAGCCTAGATGATTGAAAAGTGATAGAAGATCTTTTCTGCCTTTGAGCAGAGTAGAACTTAACATTATGTTTCTGGAGGATGTCATACAAGTACACTGCTGTCACTATAGATGAAGTCGAGCGGAACGATGTGACTACACAATCCATAACCTTGGTAAAAGCCCAAGGGCTGATGTTGAGGCCAAAAGGTATGACCTGGAACTGATAAACCAAGTCCCGATAAGCAAAACGGAGAAATTTCCGTCGGTGGATAGGGATGTGAAAATATGCGTCGGTCATATCTAGACTGACGGAATACCCATCCCATCGGATGGAAAGACGGATTGATCTTGCCATCGCCACATTGAATTTCAGTGGTAAGTTTTATACCAGTTACACTAGAACATTGCTGGTACTTAGCTTTCTGAATTTTTCCGACTGGGGAAGGAGCAGGAAGGACATTGTCTCTTCCTCCCATTCAATATCTACTGACGCCTTAACTTTGTAGTCTTGACTGGGCGGTAGGAGGTGGCAGGCATCCTGAAGTTGCCAACACCCTATAAATTTCTTCCACTGCGGCCTTGAAGCTAAACTCAGTCTGTTCCATGACTGGATCTGTGTACGGCTGATTTGCAGAGTGTGCCGAGTCGTGTTCTGGTCAACGTTCTGGTACGGCTTGCATCTCTGGATAGAGCATACCAGGTGACATAGATGACGCAATTCCAATATCCTTGACACTTTCACTAATTCTCCCTTGTGGAGAAACCATGAACAAATGGATGGCCAGCACTGCTGGCTGGTTTGTCTGTTGAATGGTCAGCCTGAATGTCGGCTATGGTCTGGCTATCACCGGTACCAGCCGCTCCAATGGCCTGGCTGGACGGACAGATTTCTCACTAAAATCTCCATCATAGTTTTGGTATGTTGCCGGCGGTATAGTTTTATGGACGGATTTGTCACTAAAATCCCCGTAAATCATAGTTGGTCAGACCATTTTAGCAATAAGGTCCCCATACTGGGACGGCACTGCCAGTTGGTTTGTATGGCATGTGGTCCGCCTGAACGTCGGTGACGGTCCGGCTATCACCGGTACCAGCCGCTCCAATGGCCTGGTTGGACAGACAGATTTCTCACAAAAACCTCCATCATAGTATTGGCATGTTGCCGGCAGTACAGCTTGACAGATGGATTTGTCACTAAAATCCCCGTAAATCATAGTTGGTCGGACTGTTTTAGCAATAAGGTCCCCATGCTGGGACGGCTGGATGGCCGGTGATGTCGAGGTTGTATAATGAAATAGATCCAATGGATCCAGTAAAAACTTCATGTGTCCTGACTTACAGGCCCGAAGGCCATGCTCGGACATGCGGGAGGACTTACGCCCACTGGGCAGCCGAAAATTGGGGGAGCACTCCCCCAAAGAGGTAATATCTTGCCTGATGTCAATAGCTGCGTTATAGTTTCCTGGACCAAACGACACATCTGTTCAAAGGCGGACTGTTGTACCATGTCAACATTATTTTCCTCCATTGCCACATTGTCTCTGTCCACATATTACACAATCTGCATGGTATAGATGATGTACACTTTTTGCCATTCATGCATTTGTTGTTGACAAAAGAAGATAAAACAAAGCAAAAATTAGTAATTCAGCATGTTATTAATTCGCTAATACCATAACCGTTACTAACGGAGTAAGCAAAATTATTCAGTGCCGCGTTAACTCGTAAATGACAACACGAGTACTGCTATTAGCATGTTGCATCATGGTCGTCAAAAGACGAAGTCTACTGAAACGACAAAAGAAGATAAAACAAAGCACAAATTAGCAATTCAGCATGTTATTAATTCGCTAATACCATAACCGTTACTAACGGAGTAAGCAAAATTATTCAGTGCCAAGTTAACTCGTAAATGAGGACATGAGTACTGCCATTAGCATGTTGCAACGTGGTCTTCAAAAGACAAAGTCCGTAAAGGTGACAAAGTCTCTTAAAATTTGAAAATATTGTAAAATAATGTATACAACCTGTAGAAGAATGATTGTCCAACACAATAATTCCAAATTTAACTTTGGTCTGATTTTACACTAAGATGGCTTGGATTATATGGAGGTGTAATTATACGTTGTAAACAGTACAAGCAAAGCTTAAAAACTAGTGACACCTGGCGATGGAAAGGGGAGGTAAGGGGCAAGAGTTATTGCCCTTTGTCTATAGGACATAGACAGAAAAGACGAATTTTTGTCTTTTAGTAGGGTTGGATTCACGAGGTAACAGAATTATATCCCTAATGTTAATGTGATTGGGGAACGTATTTGAAGGAGAAACAAATATCCTGATCTGCCATATCATAATGTGCAGGTAGATTTGGGGTCAATGTTATTTGATTCTATGATAAATCCTAATTAACTGCATGAACCAGATCTGCCAGCACATTAGGTACTGACAATCTGAGTCTGTGCAGTTTGCAGTTGGACTCATCATATAATCCAGTATATACCATAGATAAATTCACGAAGAAATACTGTATGAAATATTCTTCCTTCACAATATTAAGTTTTACTACAGTAGTCAGTGAATTTGCCAGTGCATACAAGTGTACCAATACCTACAGACAGCACAAGTCACAAGGTCCACATCCTCCTGCAGTGGTTTGTATAGACCAGGGTGAGACACGGCCAGACAGAGGACCTCCAGCTGTTTCACTGTATTCAGGCTCATCTGTTAATATGTACAAAAGGTCTAATTGATCTGGACTCAATATAGTACAATGTCCACCATCCATATGAATTATACAGACATTTTTAAGATTATGCATATAAATGCCACCCACCCACCCCGAACATGTTTATTTCCTTATGACATAAAACTTGTCACATAACACACTTGATATTACACTTTTGTAAACCTGTCTGGCATTTACTGATGTTGTTGTTGTTGTAGGGTTTAATGCCATTTTTCAGGACACGATAGGCTATACATGGTGGCCAGTATTAATGGTGGAGGAAAAACCCGGGAAAGCCACTGGAAAGAACCACTGACCCATGAGAAGCTACTGGCAAGCTTTCTCACATACCCACATTGGCTGAATCTGAGACTTGAACCCATGCAGACAAGAGGTGATATGGCAGTGATCCATAACGAAGAGCGCTTTAGACCACTTGACCACTCGGGGCCTCTTGTTGATATTAAACCTTTGAACCCTAATCTCCCCATATTTTGGCACCCTAACCCGAGCTTCCCCGGCAAATTTTGACAATTCTATAGCGAATCTAGCAAATAACATAACACAAGCCGGTATACCGGCCTGTCGGGTTATGACGGTAGATAGCGAGGTCGGTATACCGGCCTTTCGGGTATATACACCGTTACAATAGGCTGGTAAACCGGCCTGTCGGGTTCAAAGGGTTAAACTAATCAGACATGATTTTGGTCTTCCATAAATTTAAAGAAAAACTAAATTGTTTTTACAGGGGGTTTTGGGGTCCACCCCCAATGGGGTCTTGAAGGGCAGTGCCTCTGATCCTAGGGACCTGGCCAAATTTTACATTCATAAAAGACTGCTGCTGGTGCAACTTATGATCATAAATAAACCAAAATTATTATGGGAAAAACTAATAAACTTACAAAAAATTGACTTCCATAATTTCACAATAGTTATTGTCACATGAATTTTTTATGCTTAAGTTATTCATGTGCATGTCAGTGTTCAAATTGTAATTAAGTGACAATAATTTGTCAATTTTTGCAGCAAATATAATATACTTACCTCTTTTCATAACAAATCTGTTAAATAAACACTAAAGTATATGAACTATATACAAATAATCCCATACATTCACTTGACTTTTTTCTCCAATGGACACAACCTGTTGATATGCCAGTCGAGCTCTTTTTGTGGTATTGGTAAAGATTTCTTTTGCATTTCTTTTAGTCACAACCAACCTTTTTGTTTACCTCAACGTGCAATCATTTCCTTTCCTTCTCAATGAGAGCCCTTTTCCTTTCAAGCTGGTGCTTGTATTGGCGACATGCAGTGCACATATTCTGACAGTGGGCTACATCTGTTCTCACATGAAATTTTTTTTTATATCTATAGTAATTAACTGCACTTTTTCCAGATGACTTCTAAGCTTCAGTTTTTCCATATGCAGCTTCATTTGTAGTAGCTGTTCCAAACTCTTCAAACTGCGATTACCGTAATTCAGATCTTTATTACAGAGGTCACAAAATGCCAGTCCTCTAGCGATGTTTTCTTATAACCTAACCAACTAAATTTCCATCAACTTTTCACTCCAGCCATTCCCATGCATTTTTTAACCTTTATATAAATCTTTCGTGTCATGGTCTCTTTCAACAACTCGGGATGCCATGTTTTGCAAGATTGCTTCTTCTTTAAAATTGCCATCAGTTTCTGTTACATGAAGATTTACTGAATGAATTTAAACCTTTGACCAATCCGAACAAGAGACCTAACTAATATATGGAACAAATAATTTACAAGAGTTGCTGTGGGATGGGACTGAGCAGATTGCTTTTTTAAAAACTGGATTAGAGATGATATAAAAAAACGGACTATATCAAGAAAAATCAGGAGAAAAGCAGACTTCTGCTTTAAAATGGAGAAAAATCATGTCTGACATGTAATATACCATAAAATCATCTAAATGTTCATCATGATTTCTTATTCAAGGCCTCTAAATGTATGCTAGAGCCATTTTACTACTACACTATTGGCAATTTAACTCAATACAATAAACTATATTTTGTTATGTAATTTACAAAACATACTAAGTTTTAGTAAATAAAATAAAGTCTTTTGCTGTCAAAATCCACCAATAGTAAGATTCCATCACCAGAACTGATTTTCAACTGAACAAAACAGAATTTTGAGGATGGAACAGTCTTAAGTCCATTTTTTATAAACACCTCTGAGTGATGAAACCATCTCTAATATTTTTTCAACTATAAGAAGATTTTCACATTAGCTACCATGGTAGCCATATTGGATGTAAGATTGGCACGATTTTCACTTAGGACCAAAATAAACCAACACATGAAGTCTTCTGGTGAAATCCCCATGTCGAAAAGACTTTCCATTTAGGATGCATAGCGATACCAAGATTTTCAATATGGCTACCATAGTGGCCATCCTGAATGTAAGATTGGCACCATTGTAATTTAAGAGCAAATAAATATAGGAAGTCTTCTTGTGAAAGCTGATCTGACTTTCATTGAGGAATAGTGATAACAAGATCGTCAAGACAGCAGTCAATGTGGTAATAATGGATGTCAGACAATTTATGACCAAACAGACATAACAAGAGATGTATAGGTGAAAACCCAATCTTAGAGTGACCATACATCTTGGGGAAGCAGCAGAATTTCAAGATTATCACTGTGTCAGAGTACTGGAGGTAAGGTTGAAACCATTTTCATTCAGGACCAAAAGTCTTCAAATGACATTCCCCTCAAGAGGAGAAGCAATAGCAAAATATTTAACATGGCTGCCATCAGCATTTCAGACCAAGTAGACATCACAAAGAGGAGGAGCAATACAATATCAACATTTTTGAGATAGCTTCTGTGGCAGTCATATTGGATGTCATTTTCATTTATCATATCAACTAGACATGGTAAGAAATATTCATGTTAAAAACCCCATATTGATATGCCTTTCTTTTCACGAGTTGTAATAATAACAAGTTTTTCAACATGGCTACCATACTGGACATTGGCATAACACCATTTAAAACCAACTAAGCATCACAGGTAATGTTTTTAGTGAAAACCCACAGTGATATTACCATCCATATGATAGGAGTAGCAATAATAGGAGTTTCAAGACAGCCACTGTGACAGCCATTCTAGCTATTCAAACTACAATTTTCATTTACAATCAAAAAGACATCATAAAGAGTTTTCTAGTGAAAACCTTTTGTCTATATAACTGTCCATTCAAAAAGTCATCATAGAGTTTTCTAGTGAAAAACCCATGTCTATATATATGTCTTTCCATTCAAAAAGACATCATAAAGAGTTTTCTAGTGAAAACCTTATGTCTATATAACTTTCCATTGAATATGACATCATAAAGAGTGTTCAAGTGAAAACCCCATGTCTATACAACTTTCCTTTCAAAAAGACATCATAAAGAGTTTTCTAGTGAAAACCTTATGTCTATATAACTTTCCATTGAATATGACATCATAAAGAGTTTTCTAGTGAAAACCCCATGTCTATACAACTTTTCATTCAAGAAGACATCATAAAGAGTTTTCTAATAAAATACCCATGTCAATATAACTTTCCATTCAAAAAGACACCATATAGAGTTTTCAAAGTGAAACCCCATGTCTATACAATTTTACATTTAAAAGATCAGTAATCACATGATATTTAAGATGGCCACCATGACAGATAGAATGGACATTAGACAGACACCATTTCAAATATGACACATTAAACATGATAAGAAGTTCTTTAAATTAGTAAAAAATACCTCATTGGCATGACCATCATTCTGGATCAGTAGCAATAACAAGATTTACAAAATGGTTTAAAAAAAACAGCTACATTTAATGTCTGAATGGAACAATTATCTTTTATGATCAACTAGGCATGATAAGAAGTCTTCCAGTGAAAACCCCATGTGAATTTCCATTCAGGGGGAGAAGCAACAAAGTACTTTCAAGATAACCATTGCTATATTCAGTTTGGATGTCTGAGTAGCATATTTTAATTTAGAAACAACCATGGGATGATTGTGTGTGTAAAGTTCATATTCTCCAAGTAGTTTAGGTACCGGGTAGTGATAACTAAATGGATGGACAGATGACCAAAGGACATCCTATAAGTTGTTCTGGCCCATAACCAGTAGAGCTACAAATTATCAACTTTTTTCAGAAATTTCATTTTAATGACCACTCATGTAAGATCTACATCCAGGCAACCAACAACATGACAAAATCCACATATGTTTAAATTTCTTGCCTTATCTGCAACAAATACCAATCCCATGGTTCCCACACTTTTTTAAAGAAAAATTTCCAGGTCTTTTCCAGGTTTTTTCCAGGATAAAATTCAGTTTTTCAAGGTTCATTTATGACCAATACAAAATGAAATTAAAGAACATTTTAGCTTAGAATTTTTTTTAAATTCAAATTAAATGCTGTTTCTATTCCAAGTCTCTTCTATATCATTTAAATGAGGCAAATAACCATGTACCAAACCACAAAATGTTTCACAAGAAACAGATATTACTTCTGAAAATCACAAGTCTAATGTAAGTGTTTACAATGTACAGACTGAAACTGCACTGCATTATGTTGGTATGGGAAATCTAACAGAATGAACAACAGCAACTAGTTTTGTTTTCCTTTCAAACTTTTAATTCTAAAAAAATTAGTAAACACTTTAAGTCTATGTGCATGATATTACAACAAATGGAAAATTAAATATCAGTAGTTATATACTGGCTGATTGAGATTGACTGTAAAATGTTGACAGACAAGATGTTTTATAACATGCATGCATCTTTTATATGAGAAAGTAATTCCCTCAAGTTCATGTTCAAGCTAGAACTCTGCTGGGGATTATAGCCAAACAGTCTTAAATGTTATTAAGCAGATGCACTTTTTCACTGAATTCTTTCTTTGCAACTTCCAGTTCCTCCTCTTTGTCCATTGCTCTTCTATGCAGAGTATTGGCTTTTGTTATGTGAGCAAAGCTACGTAATTCTTCAGCTTTATTTGCATCTGTAAACAAGAACTTAATGTCCGATTCCAGCATTTTTATCTTTTTTCCTAATGTTCCAACTTCTTCTTCCATGAGTTTTCTCTTCATACATTTCTTTTCCCTTTTAATTCTAAAGAAATTAGTAAACACTTTAAGTCTATGTGCATGTCCTTCTCTGTCTTTTGAGCTTCTAAATGAGTGTGGTACTTTTGCCTGGCACTCTGTGCTGACTGTAGGAGTTCCTTTGACACCACTAATCCCTTCAATCCTCCAACACTCTTTATATGGTCCTTTATTACTCTGCGTGCAATCAATCTATTTTCTGAAAGATTTTGTGTACTAACTTCTTTGTTCACAGAAAAACCACGTTCTACACTAGCCTGGCCATGTGACAAAAGTAGAAGCACACGGACTACATTCCAAACCCTACTATACATCTCCTTGCCTGCCATACTGTTATAAAACAGCTCATCTACCCTGTCTTCAGTTTTTCTAAATTTCTTGAACTCTGGCAGATGCTGTGCCTCTTGTACAAATTTTTTATACTCCTCTTTTATTTGATCACACTCATTTATATCAACTCTTTGACATGAGTGAAGAATGTTCAGTACTCTTCTGAATTTGTCAATACAATGGTCCTGGCCTTTGCATATAAGATTAGGATCTATACATGACAAACTTCTAACCAAGGTGTAGGCTAGGGGGGACTTTTCTTTCAGTTTATGTACAAATGTACAAAGCAATTCTTTACACTGTGTCCTAAAAGAAAGAATGGCCTTCTCACTTGCTTCTTTTTCTGCTAGTAACTTCCTAACTTCCATATCTGCAACAAATCCTATATCAATATGCTGATACCCTTTGTGGTTGTTTTTGTCTGTAACATCAACATTACAGAGTTTGTTTGGTGAGGAAGCTGTCTCCATTACACTCTGTTTGACAAATCTCTCCAATGTTGTTCTCATTAAACCCTCCAAGTCTTTTGCAAGAAAAGGTATCATAGGTTTGTCAGTTTGATACACTTTCAAAAAGTTTTCTACAGGTTTTGCTACAGACACAATGAATGCTAGTTTTGCTCTTGCAAACTTATCTTTGCTCCATTCCTTTACTGTACTAAAAGATTTAGTTCCAGGATCTTTGATTTCTTTCTTCTCAACACTCTCTACATACTGCTTAACATATGGGTAGATTTCCATTGCACGCTCACAAACTTTCACATTCTCTACCCAACGGTGTGCACAAAAATGCAATGGGTATAAATTCTGCTTGGTGACAGATTCATAGTCATCTCTCCTAGCAGGCACATCATCCCAGAGCATGTACAGTGCTGACAGCTTATGGGATATATCCCATCCAGTCTTAGAGATTCCAGCTCTGAATGCATTGTGTATTGTATGAAGGCCACATGAGCCTATGTTAAGCAGTTTACTGCAGTATTCCAACTCCAATTTCTTTTGCAATTTATTGAATGCAGCCCAGTTAACATTAGGTCCATCCATTGACAATTGGATTAGATTCTTAAATCCAATTTTATTCTCCACACTTTTCTCAAAACTCTGCACAAGATCAACAGCTGCTGCATGACCTAGAAAATCTGATGTGTAGAACCTGCTTTGCACATGATCCCTCTCCCAGAATCTAAGTAAAATATCCAATTGCTTTTTCTGTAATTCTCTGTTCAAGGACTCATCGAAAAGCATCACAAATGGTTCATCTTTCACTTTCGTTTCCAGCAGAGTACTTAAGTATGGTGCAATTCCAAAACATGTGACATACATAGATTTTGTCTCTCCACAACTCATACTCCTGGCAATGACAGAGTCTGGAAACATCTGTTGAAATGTGTATGATGTTTCTTCATTTGATGAAAATGAATAATTAGAAGCTACAGTTTTTAAACACCACCACACTTCTGCATTAAGAGTCTCAGATTTAGTGATATATGATGAAAGTGATACTGCAGACTGTGATGATGACATTGTAGTATCTGAAGGCATGGTTGTCACTGCAGATGTGGTGGCTGGCGTAGTGGAGTGAATCTTGTGTGAATGCATGAAGACTTGGATGCTTCCTGAATGTAACCCAACTTCCTTCTCCTTATGTTTCTTTCCTTTTGAATGAGAAGTTATAGCAGTCTTGCCCATTGATGTTAAATCAATGGACTTGTTACGCAGTTTGCACAATGCTGTGTGTAAGTTACTTTTATCCTTTCTAATCCAGGACTTGAAACCATCCTCAGTCAGCCACTGGTCCTGAAATTTACATCCAGGCATTATCTGAAAACAAATGAATTCCTTCACATGTACCATTTGCAGCAGAGATATTTAGATACATCTGATTCCCCCAAAACAGAAAGAAACTACCAAATTATTATTTTTAATAATTTTATCTTTTTTAGAAAATTTATCTTTATACAAAATCAAGATTAATCCTGCATTAATCTGTGCCAATAAAAAAAAACCTCTGTAAAAAAGAATATTTTTCAAACATTCTAAGCACCTTTAGTGGATTAGTTTAAAATCCATCTCTTGAAAAAGAAAATAAGTTAATGATAATAGAGTTGATTAAAACTGACAAAAAGCCCTTCAAAAAGTATATATCATGACCATCCTACTAGATTGAATTGTCTGAAAATCCACTCGTGTCTGCTTATAATCTGATAAAGCAGTCACCAAACCTCTTCTGATTACTAACATTGACTGCAAACTATAATTAAAGAATTAATGCAGATATTTCAAGCTACACCTCAAACGGAATAACAATTTAGCGCCAATGTTTAGCTCGGACATTCAACATTGGATACTTACGTCAAGAATTTGATGAACTACATTCCCGCCAAACTACTCTACAAATGCATCCACTTAATATGCAACTTTAATACACTGAATGGAATGCTGCTCTCTAATTGGTCCACCAAAATGAGGCTATCGGTTGATACAGTTGACAGGGCCAAGTAAAATTCACCGCAAAGGTGTCCAAGGTTACTACTGACAATAATGGCTAATTTCGCATGCAAAAGCACCAAATTAAAAGCTTTAACAGGACATTTTCAGTAACTTTATAAATCAGAACAAACACTGCAGAGCTGTTTCTTTTATTTCAAAAACTTACAGAGATCACGTACCGCAGTCATGATGCTGGCTTGTTGAGATGATAGACTGGTCTTCAAGTCTTCTACGTAATATAAAAATATACCAATCTGTAGTGGTACATCGAAAAACCAGTCTAATAGATCAATCTAATCGACCGAGTGCTTGGATTGACTGAACAAATGTGTCAGGCAAGCAACTAATTGATCCATACAGCAACCTTTGAAATTTCTGGTACCGTAATAACTCTAAAAAATATAATTTCACCAGCTGTTCAATTACAATTTCCACTTGATTATGTGATTTTATCTGTAATGAAGTGGTTAAATAAAAATTCCCGGTTATTTCCCGACTTTCGTCAATATTTGCAAAATTCCCGGGCTTTTCACGGTCGGGATTTTTTTTGCCATTTCTCCCGACTTTTTCCCGATTTCCCGGTAGCGTGGGAACCCTGCAATCCTTGAAAACTTGAACTTTGACCTTATGGTCATTTAAAAACTGTCACATTACCACCCCTGATCAGCTTTCCATTTAATCCATACAAGTCTGTTAAAGGCATTAATCTGATCTGGAAATCAAAGAAACCTGTACAATTACCCTGATAATTTTTATGATAATATAGAAAAAATTTGCTGAACAAAACTTAAATTAGCCATGCCTGTTTTTAGTAATTTTACCTGACTGTCATCAGCATTAGGGGCACCAAGGGCTAAAATCTTGTATGCATTGGTTTTGAAGTTCTTCATTACAACTCTGAGATTTTCTATGGCAGGTGCCCTTGCATTCGACTCTTCATTTTCTTTCAAAGCATTTAGCATATTCAACAGGACTTCATTCACCAATAATCTGGAAAAATGTTAAAAGCCTGCAAGTTTTACTAACAATATATGTCAGCTGTATATGTATACTGTCCAATGCTGGATTGGAATAGGAAAGATATTATTGCTTTTCAATCAGAAAAAAAGAACTTGTAAAATGTTTGAGAAATCAAAAGTGAAAGATACTACATCTCAGCTAAAAGTCTTTCACTTTTGAATAAAATCAATACAACATTAATTTCTCAGTTGTCTCAATGGTACGAAAACGAATAATAAATATTTTACAAATTATGTTTCAATCTCTACATAATTCTGAAACTGATTATTTTTAAAACATAAAAGGATATATCTTCGAAAAATGTTTGCAATGGTTGGTCATTCTAATATTCCAAACATACAGAAACAAACATGCAAAAAGACTAATATTCTTCTACTTGGTCAAACATACCATTAATGCTTGCGTAAAAGTCACAATCCAAATGCAAAAATAAGACAGACCCTGACCTACTGTCAAATGATATGCTGGCAGATTGGAGTCTATATTGCATGTTTTACCAATTACACCCAATAAACTATAAAGACCCTGATCTTGCAGGTCTTTATGTGATAGCAGATCTGGGTTTGTACAGTTTGCAGGTGGACTTGACAATATAACAGAGTTTTGTACAGTAGCAATATTTGCCGCTGAGATTAAACGATAAATGCTAAAATTATTCCCAACAATTAATGTTCCAGTTGCATATCTGATCTAAAGTTAGCAATAAAATATTTCCAGTTTTCATTGATGTATGAAACATTTTTCACTTCTAATCAATTAAATACGATATTTTCTTCAAACAAAGGTAAAAACAAAGACAAAAGTTGGGCTGCATTTACAAGTTGTTACACTACTGGGTTAAATCAATTATTAAATATGACAGCGATTATTCTTGTAAGTTTAGTGATTTGACATTATCAGATTCATCATTAAATCAGTTAATACATGTATGATTTACTATTAAAGTAATCAATCATAAATATAAATCTGAGTAAAACTTACAGTTCTTCTAAGTTAAGAGACTTCTCAATATCGTCCAAAAACCATGGCATCATAAGGGCATCTTCAATCACATACAAACTGCAGTAAAAAGAACATGGCATCATTAGAGCATCTTCAACTACATACAAACTGCAGTAAAAAAAATATAAAACTTCCTTTAAATTTTAACTATTGATTATATTAGCATATTAAAAACATGCTGATACAAAGTATGTGGAATGTTACACAAACTGATTCCACGTTCATAAAAATTTTGTTTGATTTACCAGAGACATGTACTTAAACCTCAAGTAAATGTTATCATATGTAAAAGCACAGAATGATTCCACAGCCAAGAATAATGAAGGAATATATTTCTAAATGATCATTCCAACTCTTGAAAAAAATACTGTATACTAGAAAAAAAAGGCCACATGCTTAATGGACCCAAACTAGAAGATTTTAGCAAAGTTAAATAACTCTTTAAGTAATTTTTCTGTTTTCGTAGTCATTAGCAAAGAGTCAAACAAGTTCTAAAAGTAACTTTCACTTGGAATATGTACGATTATTTTACATCCATGATTTTTTCATAGCAATGATGTCCTGACATTACTGCATAATTACTTTCATCTATTAACACACTTTCACCAATGCAAATTTATATTTATGGCTTCAGCCCTTGATTCTGTTATATGTATTTAATTTGCATAGTTTGTTAGTTTTATCTTTTACTTTTATTTCATTATAAGCTGTGGATATTGAAACATTGTATCTAGAATATGACCTTATCTAACATCAGTGAACTTTGTAAACTAATGAAACACTGTATCTAGTATCTGACCTTGTCTAACATCAGTGACAATTTTGTAAACTACTGAAACACTGTATCTAATATCTGACTTTGTCTAACATCAGTGACAATTTTGTAAACTAATGAAACACTATCTAGTATCTGACCTTGTCTAACTTTGGTAGACCAGTTGACGAGTGTCATATTTTATATTATAAATTTATTAACAAATCTTCTAATTATAATAAAAAAATATTTTTAACATTAAGAAGTTTCTAGAAGATTATTTTCTATTATATATATATATATATATATATATATATATATATATATATATATATATAGAGAGAGAGAGAGAGAGAGAGAGAGAGAGAGAGAGAGAGAGAGAGAGAGAGAGAGAGAGAGAGAGAAACAAAATGCTAATAGTGACCTGAGGTAAAATAGAGGAATATATAATCTTGTTACTGCAAAAATTATTCACTCATACATTGAATCTTAGAAGAATTAATGGTATTAATGGTATATTTTGTAGTGTGTCCAGAAATTCATTTGAGATTGAATCTGATTTATTCAAATAATTTATTTCAAGTGACTCTTCTCAAGAAATATAACATGCTCTTAAAAATTAAAACATTATTGGAAATAGTGACTTATATTTAGAGTGAAATTTCATACAGGATTTGATTCCTGGATCATTGTATTATTGTGTACCAACAAAAAACTGTTGACACATGAGCATTATATGGGCTACCACAGGTACATCAATACCTTCAGCATTGGATTTAATTTGGATTTCCACAAATGTTTATTTGGAAATTTAATTATTAGGACTTGAATTTATAATTCTGTGATTATTTGGGATTTAATTCACAATACCATAAGTTCCTTTATCTTTTCTTTACAATAATATTTCACTTTGTTTTCCAGGTAATTAATTTGTTGAATTTTACACAGCTTGTTGTTCTAACTCTTTTCAACCGCTGTAAATGATATAAGAGTCCAACTTAATGATATAAGTATATGATATCATTAAAAGACCTCAAATATGAGGAAATTCTTTTCTTACCCCCACTCTGTTCCCTGTTTGGTCGAATAACTGATGACTCTGTGTAGGATATCACAGCATTGATGACCTCTAATTGTGCCAAGGGCATCATTCCCAGAGAGACAGGTGTGAAGGACCATACATGTGTAACTAAGGACCTTGTCATCTTTATAATTCAACAAATACCTGAAATAATGACATCTCAATATATAAATTATTATTGCAAGCAAAATTAGAAAAAAACATTCACTGAGCCAGACACAAATGGGTCGGACCTAAATAATTGAGAGTTCCCATGAAGGTATTCCCTACTATTACGTAAGCGTCTGGTGATTGTTCCCCCAACCCTGCACAAAGGTATGTCAGCGAACTGTCTGACATTATCATGACTGTGTTGCAAGGAGGTAGATAGGAGAGTTTTCTGTTAAAGAATCCATATGCCAGTGACCATGACAAGTCCAATAGAAAACTAGCCAGTAACAGGTCCCATCCTGTACTGAATAGGCCAAGAACTTGTGAGAAACTTCCTTGTCTAAATAATGTCCTATTTGGTACTTTCTCTGATGCATGACATGTACTTCTGATGTGTTGGTGAGAAAGATACCAAGTTAATAATATGTGTTAAGAGCTCCATATCTAGAGGGACCAAAATGTTGAGAAAGGACAATATATGACTTCTCTACTTTGTTTATCCACCTTTTACTGCAAAACAATTAAGTAAGGTTGTTTATGTATGAACCAATAACTATTCATAAAGAATGGTGCTGCATTTGTGTCATCCAGGAACAAAGCATTCTCTGTGAAGGATATGCTTAACTTGGATATGACTATGTCTAATGGATTCCTGAAGGTCCAATTTCAAATTGTGCAGTTTTGTACTATCTAATTAATAATCAGAAAATCTATATTTTCCTTGTAAAAAAACCGATCCATCATATAACTGGTTGACAGTTCCTTCATCAAGGTAGGACAACAGAAGTAGAGGGTTTAAATAATGAATTCCAGACTTGGTTTGGATCATCTGACCACTGTAATCGTACATATCTTATTCATATGGCTGGACCAGTTGGGTAGCAGGCAGAATATATGCTTTGTCAGCTGGCTGGCTAAAGCATGATGGCCAATCCTTCAATACCATATCAATACGGACTGTCTGCTCATACCATACAGATCAAATTGAAAATCTTCATGTCCGGCTTGTTTTCTTAATATTTTCGCACATGGATGCAGTAAATGACTGCAAGCCATCAAGCCACATGGGAATATTTATTTGTGATCTATCATACCTCAATGGCAGGTCAATAGTCCCAGTGGGAATACAATATATTAACACCATTTCTACGAGTTGAGAAATTGATAACAAAGAGTATATCATATGCGATTCCATGGCCTGGTTGGAATCACCCATGTTTTATGCTGAATACACATACAATGTATGCTCTGTGTTATTTCTGTGTCTGCATAGGAGAGGGGACCAAAGAGGGCATCATGGTAATATCCATTAGATACGAAAAGGGGGCTGAAGAGGGCATCTTGATATTACCCATTAGATGGGAGAGGGGGCTGAAGAGGGAATCTTGATATTACCCATTAGACTAATTAACAATCTGGATGTGAGGCTTATGTTAAAAGTTTTGTTATGAGGTATTGCGGTGTACTTGTTTTTGCTGCCTTGATCTGATTTATCAAAATGTTGAACCAAGTATTTTCATACAAAAATGCAATTGTATCCTTAAATACATCCAGTGTCCATCCTCCACAAGATTATATTGTTTATACTTCTTGCACTCAGTTGTCTAGTCCATAATGAAGAAGTGGAAAAAACAAGTTCATATATATATATAGGATCCGCTTATATGCATGGCCTCGGGACTGATGCTATGATATGCAATTAGGTGGCGTATGCACTAAACCGGCGTTCATGTTATGACGTGTATCTGGTGCAACATGCATACTGATACCCATTATTTCTCTGGAACAAACCCCCATTTGGCCTAGTTCATTTAAATGTGATGCGATTTGCTCTGGTATCGTATGGAGGTCAGTTTTGTCATTAGATCGAGGAGTAGACTTGTGATCAGCGCTCCAGTCTTAATCTATCAAATTTAATGACCAGACTGGATCAGATTCTAAACGAGGGCGATGCGAGTTTGTGTTAAAGCTAAAGAGTGTTAAAGCCGTCGACCATGCTTGGTTAATTATTATGGTTGTCTACTATCGTGCTTCCTGGTGATCAACAGAGAATCAGAGAGCTAATGCCGTCTTGGTAATATTTATGGTTATCTACTATAGTGCCTCCTGGTGACCACCGGAGATCTAACACCTGTGATGTTGATATTAACAGACCTCATTAATCAACATTGACCGCCAATGTTCAGAAAATCTTTTTTTTTCTCCCCTTCATTAAGAAAGGATCAATTTTGAAGGACAAAATTTAATGTTACCATGTGAAATCACATGTGACAATACAATACTAGCAAAACTAAGAATAAATTCATTGCAATTCACAAAAATTATTGCACCATATACAACATTTTAATTTACTACATCACTGAAAAAGATGATTTGAAATTTATGTGTATGATTAAATCTTATATGGATTCCATGGAGGACATCTCTATAACATGACAGCTACAGTGAAAACAGTAGCCACCAAGCATGCAGAAAGGGGAGTTAACCTGAAAAAGCTGCTTTCCATTAACTATATATAATATAATAAGAACATATAATATACATTCATATATGTTATATTAATATAACAAGAACATTCAGTGCAAGGGTTGGTCTCATCAGCCACCATCGCACACACAGAACAGAACCAGCCCCTCCAACCCTCAGATTACTAGAGAGGCCCTCGTTGAATTGACGGATGAACAACAACATTTAATATATAGACAGAAAGACATTCTTCCATCTTTTCTGGAAGGGCTGTATTTGGAGGTAGCTGAGTAAGTTATCATAATGCATTATAATCAGGTAACATTTTTGACAAAGAAACCTGTTATGCTGTACTCAGGTACAGTACCATTTGTTGATATCTAAACTCAACACATTTACATTTGTTCCAACATGCAGATAAACTTTTTTAATCCATACAAAGAGGTAATTAATCTAATTAACTTATTGCTGTATGTTCCTTAGATGCTACTTTGATACTTTAATTATTGTTTATTATCAAGATGACAAATACTTACTGCTGAGAATTACAGTATTGTTCAGTTTAAGTCGGTTTGCCTTATAGTAAAATAGTACGTCAAATATTGTAGCTTTCTCTCATAAATTACTAAATATACCTGAAAGGATATGCAGATAAAAACGAAAAAGGAAAAAGACAAGCTCATTTCCTTTGTAAACAATCAACATCTCATGGAATAACTACAAACTGCCAATGAAGGAATACATTGTTCCAAACAGTGTAAAATGTCATCAATTTAGAATCAAAAGTGAATGCAATTCAACTAAACTAAAAGTGGGAGAATTCTTGAGAAGCCTGATGTCAGAAAGATTCAAATTAACATCATCAATACTCATTCAGCTGCATTGAGTGAAAACCAGACTCTACAGAGGGGGACATTTTCAGTCAGGTATTTGTGTCCAAATTTTACTGACAAATTGATTTTGAAACATGACTGATGATTATTCTTGATTTTAGCAAACAAAAAAGTAAGTTTTATCAGTCCATAACCTAATCACATTAATACAAATTTTTACATGAAAATATTAAATATTTAAAAATTAGTTACACTTGATACTCTTTAATATTTTGTGCCAGTATTCTGATAAACAGAAGTTGCAACTGTTTGTATGATGGAATATGAAAGCAAATTCAGTTTAAAATGGTCAGGGTGAACTGGATCTACGACATTAAGTTTACTGTCAATAGTTCAATAATCATTTATCAAAGTATTGGATTAATTTGTTTATTTAATCAGCTGAAAATATGCAGATTTCTTTAATTTGTTACCTTCATTGTGC
The DNA here is from genome assembly GCA_030141615.1 of Unio pictorum. Classification (NCBI taxonomy): domain Eukaryota; kingdom Metazoa; phylum Mollusca; class Bivalvia; order Unionida; family Unionidae; genus Unio; species Unio pictorum. The sequence goes on along the minus strand of JARLTB010000192.1, from coordinate 1,337,890 downwards.
AAAATGTTTCTATACTTGTATCTTATTCAGTTTCACACATCATGAAAAATTTACATGGGTGAGAATACAAATTGTGGTGTAAAATATTGTAGCCCCAATTTATCCATAACCCTGTAACCCTTATAACTAATTACCTTAAATAAATGAGGTCTCAAGTTATCAAGGACCATGTAACCTGTTCAAATGATTTACTCAGTATCACACTTATAACAGATACTACTATTCTGCTAACATCTTAGTTATGGTGGATAAAGCAGGGATGAAAACGGACAAGAATTTAAGCTACTGAAAGATTAATATTTCAAAACTTACATAAATGTGTCCTGAAAGAGATTCCACACTTGACCTGAATTTTCTTTGTTTCCAGCACAATAATTTCCTAGGAACTGGACCAGACATCTTACAAGAACATTTACACAGCAATCCTTCTCCTCATCCAGACTATCCCTCAATTTGCAAACAAGTTTGTGTGTTGTGAGAGGAATGTTTGACTTCATTCGTATGATAGACTGATTATTCATACACAACCCACATGAGTTCCTGAAGATGCGGAAAACCTCAGTTACACACTGAATCTCAAGACAGTGGGAAGGTTGTAGAAAATTTGAGGATAAGCAGATTTCAAGGACAGATTGCAAATCTTCCAGAAATTCGGAGTCACATTCATAGCTGGAAAGACAAATTTCATTTGCTTAAAAACATAACAGAACTTATTATTTCACCTTCATACGATTAAATAGAGCTTTTCTGAAAAAATTATGCAAATTAAGAGTAGGACTTCACTTACAAACAGTTCAAAGTTAAGTTGTTCAGAATCTTTTCTCAATAATGAGGGTAAGTTTTCCAAACCTTTTTAAAATCATAAAAGAGCTAATCTTTAAACTTAATCATATAATGGCTAATATGATGTAATATGTAGTTGGGGAGGGAGTAAACCTATTTTTAATTATGTTTAGTTATTATTTTTCTCATGCTGAAAAACCTCATCTATTTGATATGAAAGCATCCTCTATAAACAAAGAATTACATGTACCAATAAGACAGTCTACTTTTTCACCTTCCATGCCTGTGGAACAGTCATCTTTTTCATAAGATATGTCTATGCCAGGACATCTGAGTCGGGTGGAAGGACCATATTTGGCAATGGCAATGTCTATGCCAGGACATAAGAGTGGGGTGGAAGGACCATATTTGGCAATGGCAATGTCTATGCCAGGACATAAGAGTGGGGTGGAAGGACCATATTTGGCAATGGCAATGTCTATGCCAGGACATAAGAGTGGGGTGGGCGGAGAATATTCGGCAATAGTTATGGGTAAGTATTGTATAATTAAAAATAATTGTATCCCTCCACTGCATTTTAATATCAGCAATCCAGAAACCATCACTACTGCATAGTTTTATTTGTCAGTTACATTGGTAGGTTGTGTTAAAAAACTGATCCAAACAGAAAAAATGGAATATACTCACCTTTGGAGAAGACTCCACTTAGTGTCTTAGTGTATGTGGTATTTCTCTGGGCCACATGTTCTGCTGCAACTATGTATCCCAAAGGAAAAAGCCTGTTGTCTGTTGTGCTAAAGAGCAGAGCAAGATGTAGGTGAAATTTCATTATCAAAATGATACTTTCATAACGTCTTCCAAAGAAGTAGCCTCATAAGGCAGCAATGGCTTGAACCTAATGGGCTTTTAATTTCATAAAGAAGGCCTCTATCAGCAAGGGTCTGATAACCTTTTAATGGTAGTGACAATCCGGCATGAAATTGGTGGTAGCCGAATGTCATAGGAGCCCTTCAGAGGAAGAAAAATGCTTTTCCCTTGAAAGCAGTGAGATAGAATGTAGTGCTTACAGGGCATCACATCCTATCGAGATCATACCCATGAAAGATTTTACTGAGATTGGGGATCTCTATTCATAGTGGACCTATCGACATAGATGATTTAAATAAAAATCCAGGTGGGCAAAGAAGAGAAAAATGATCATAAAGACCATTAGCTGGAGATAATCTGCATTGATAGAAGTCTGCTCTGTATTCTCAAAGACACTAAGGTAAGTAAAAACAGTCTTGAATGTAAGGTCCTGGAAAGAAGCCTTACTCGATGTTTCATAGGGAGTTTTGGTGAAAGACCATAAAACATGTTTCATAGGGATTTTTGGTGCAATACCATAAAACATGTTTCATTGGAATTTTTGGTGAAAGACCATAAAACATGTTTCATAGGGAGTTTTAGTGAAAGACCGTAAAACATGTTTCATAGGGAGTTTTGGTGAAAGACCATAAAATACAAGACAGCATCCATCTGGGTATAAGACAGTGGGAGACAGGTTTCTGTAGCTCAGAATATTTTGATGAAATTGGCATAGTATCAACCTGAACCAAATGCCTTAGCCTTGGAGAAATTTAGTGCTTTGGAAATGACAGCTCTATAGTCCTTGATATTCAATATTGTACATCCTGACTGGTATAGAACTGGTGTAATATCAAGACAACAAAGCCTTTTGTATCTATCAAGACATCAATATTTTTCTGGTATTTTCTGCACATTGAGTCATACACTGTGTGTATGAACTGTTCAATTTTCATTCACAGTTCAAGAGTCATCCAAAATAAATTTCTGTATCACTGTAATACATCAATTTCTAAGAATGTTGTCAAGTCCACCGATTTAACCAAACAAGGTAGTAAGAGTTACTGCCCCTATTTATCTGAAGTCTCTCTTCGGGTTTAAAGCAATATGTTTGGTCATATTGTGTTTGAATATAAACAAGATATTAAATAATATTGATTGGAGTCTGAAAAAATACACATAAAAATATTTAAGACCCCTTATTTTAATTAAACAGATGTAGACAGGTGAGTTATGTGTTTTCAATGCAAACTGACAAAAAGGACAGGGAGTCAATTAATACCTAATGGGACTAAAATTAAGGTAAGATGAAAAGACTTACTTTATATCTTTATTAACATCAATGAATATTCTAATTCTGTCTGATTCCATTCAGCAAATAACTGAACGTGAATATACCATAATCATTTCATTATTTGTAGCTGATGAAATGTGTACCTATAATATAGATATGAAAACAAGACTAATTTTCCTTACTGCAAAAGATTTCATCTTAACTATAACATGGCTGAATGGCAAACACATTAAATTGAAGTTTTCCTATGTGCACATGCAGATGAAGGAGTTAAAGTTCAGGGACTTGATACCTGATTTTTATTTACTGGGAGGTTAAGGCTATTTTAACCATTGGAAGAAAAGACAATTTCTACTTATAATCATCCTATAATCTGAAAAAAACCCTAATATATCAAACAATTATGTTTGGACTATACATATATCAATTAATAAAACAATAAAATGTAAATTAAATGAAATAATTGGTTTAAAAAAATGTATGTGTGTATGATTGATCAGAGTTAAATTAGGTGAATAATTAATAAGTCAATATGTTAATTTGTGACAATAACAAAGAACCACCTCTGAACATAAGGAACAACAGATCTACAAAAATACTTTATAACACTGTAAACTATTCTAAACAGTGTTACTAATGCAGTTATCAGATGTGAGTCACTTTATCTTTCACACAAAGAGCATGATAATGGATGCCTCTTATGGCAGTTTATTTGCCCCATCATTAGTAAGGATTTTTATGAGGACTTACAGACTGAAAAATATAGAGAATTAGTAAAATGGATTTGATTTGTATGATATGTACTTTTTCATAACTGATAATGATTGATTTCTGACAAATGTCTGGGTCTGGGTGACTGGGTTTTGATCAGTTTAAACAAGTCTTGTGGTCATCAAGTCATTGACAGATGCATTCTCTCATGAACTTGGAGTTTGAGACACTGCATTAAGCTAGGAAGTGGGACAATATATTTTTGAAAAAGTGAAAAAGAGTGAGTACCAGTACGTGCATAAAAAACATGAGTTTGTTATATGTTGGTATGAATGGTGTTGAAATTATTTGTGCACAAAATGAGTTAAGTATTTTTATATACATTTCGATATGCTTTGTTACGTATATTTGATTTAAATAATTTATTTATTTTTGTCAGATTCAAATTTGACATTTTTGGATTAAATATTCATTCATTGGGAAATTTTTCTAGAAATTTTCACTCTACAAGTAAACAACAGATGTTAACCTCATTTTCTGACCTTGCTTCAGAGTGTAAACAAGCTTCTAAAATGACTGGTTGATTCCATGGACATTAGAGCTTTATTTTAAAAATGATTGGTAGATTCCAAGGACATCTTTCTAGATCATACTGTATATGTGACTTTGCGAGCGTGGGTTCGTTCTGTGACCTTCTAGAAAATCACGTGAGCCCTTCCTGTTTACGAGAGAATCAGTATATAGCTGTGTTTTAGAAGCTAACGGTTCAGTAGTTAGTCTGGGCTTTAGAATACAAAGATGTGTGTGTTATTGTTTGCGTGTAAATTATTTCAATTTGTTTGGGATCAAGAGGAATTTATTGTGTTATTTATCTAGAAATTACTTGTGCTCATTTGAATTATTATAAAACTAAAACAGACTTCATCACGTGACATTGTCGTCCAAATTGGATTACATTGTCAAGATTCAAACCGGGAACTATTAGGACATTTTATTATCAGGACTCTCGCAATTCCACTAGTTGATTATATTGTGAATTCTTTTTGGATTAATTTTTGGACTTGATTCACTAAAACCGTAAGTTTAAATATTTTCTTTTATGAAAATATTTGTACTCAATAAATTGTTTGTTAAATTTTTACAAGCTTGTTATTTTCACTTCTTTCTATGTTGCTGCTTATTCGAGCCTAAGCACATAACAGCTTTCATGAAAATTACTTAACTATAGATATGGCTATCATTTAAATGTTGAAACACAGATAATAATTTTATAACTTTGTAATCCAAAGAACTGAAATATTTCATCAAATCAATTTTGAAGGAAAACTTCTGTCAAAAGATACAGCATTCACACAACCTCACATTTATTTGTACTCCGCTCCCCCACAACAGATCTTAAAAACTAAAATTATCAAAGATATAAACAATGCACAGAACTTAGTCATTTCAGTCAATGAACAATAATTTTTAACTCGATTGTGCCAAGGAGATCCTAACAATGTTTACTTATTGATGTTTCAAACCAAACTCTTGATGTAAACAAGCAGCCAGACTGCTCCCTCTCCTTTTGTTTCTAGAACAGTCCATTGTAATAAAATTTTTAGTGACTAGTTTTCATATTTCGAAAACAAACTGAACAAATAAAATAGGAGAACTTCTGAAATACATTTGTTCAGAGATAAGTTACAGATTTTGTTGTTGTTGAGACTATCAAAGAAGGAGAACTAAATCATGTCTCTTGGTTGAAAACAATATGCCCATGCAAATATGATGACCATGTTACGAAATAAATTTCTAATTCATTCAAAACAAACAATTTAAGTGTTTGGGACCCTGGCGACTAACAAGTTAAAACTTATAAATCATTGAATGAAATGAAAAAAAAAATTGCATTTTTTAATATGTCATTGATGATTTCGAAAATCGGGGTTTGTGTATGTGTCGGGGGAGGGTGGGTAGAACAAACTGGAGGGTGTGTTAATATAACAGTAGATTAAAAAGATTGTACAGTATCGTATAATTGTCCATTTTTCATCACTATGAATATGATCCACAAAATATAATTGGTTAAAGTGAATAAAGCCGTCGTATTGCATCATATTGGTATAGTACCCATTCGCACACTGATTGATGTCATGCAAAATATTTTTCAGTGTTTCACTTAAACTTTGATAATTTAAGTCTTTCTGTTGGATTGATGTAGCAACCGATTCATGCAACTTTCGTCTCGAAAAAGTAAAACTACCATCTTCTAGGTCCATGTTTACAACTCAGCAGCAACGTCGAAAGAACTACTGATTGGCTTATATATGCGAAATTAGGCCTGCGATTTACAGTTGTCTCAATTCTGGTTGGTTAAATAATGATCTTAACCCTTGACCTAGAGCATGGCTACAATCGGTAATTTGAAGGTAATGAGCTTTTCACGAAATAAAACCTGTACCCGACAGTGTCAGACAAAAGATAGTTTGCTGCAAGCCTTTAAATTATATAAAAATTAAGTTTTGGGAGATTAACTACCCAGGTCGTTTTATAATCGAAGATAATTGCAAAGTAATATGTTATATACCTATTTCCGAAAGCCTTTACCTAAATTCGTAAGGCTTGCGTAATAAGACACTCAGTTGGTGCCGTTAAATTAACATTTAGGGCTTTTCGTCTTGGAATGAATTAATGAGTTTAAAAACAAAGTAGAACATACATTATGGATCAATTTGAAATTGTCTTAATTTCTTACTACAAATGACGAATTTATGTCAGTGTCGAACACAAGGTCATTACGTTTTTCCTTTACCCCCCCCCCCCCCCCATTGTCATAAATTGAAAGAACGAGTTTAAAAGGATTGGAGAAAATAAAGTTTGAAATTGTCTCAGTTTCATTCAATTCAAAGTTTTGTTTACCCACACATACCCATAACACTGTGAATAATATAATGAGGACTTTGTAACTTTGAATATCCTAATCTTTAGAAGCTCTAAGCACTTAACAGCATCTATAATGGTATGACTATATAAAAATTAAAAAAACACCGTGAAATTAGAAAACAAAAAATGCTAAATTATTTTAAGGTAGGAAACATTATTAGGTCTTAAGTTTGTTCTTGCAGTCGAAAAAGGTGAGTTTTAAGATCACTCTTGAAAGGGATAACTGTGTCTTTGTGTCTAAGTTCAATGGGCAATTTATTCCACTTTGCTGGGCCCTGGTATGCAAAAGAACATTGTCCATATGACTTCGTTGGTCATATTATAATGACCAACGAGACTAGCGTTAAACCCTACAACAACAGCAACAAAAACTAGTGTTGAATTTGATTGAGCACAGTCAGAAATAGTATCATGTAAGAAATTATTACACCTGTGGCTTTTACAAGTATTTAGCACTGATAGAAAAAAGAAACATTCAAGCAAACATGTAACAAAAGATCAGTGAGTAAGCTATCTTACACGTGAACCTCCAGATTGGGTGGGTTTTCCTCCTGAGATGAAGGATGTCTCCCACCCACCCCCTGTCATTCCATATGATCTCCTACATACTCAATCTTATTATGGAAAAAAATTATGGAACATACATTTTTCCATCTTTTTGTTATTCATGGTTTGCTTCCAGTATATTTCATGTAAAAACTTCTATAATGCTGTGACAGAGTTGCTAACACTTTACAAAAAATATTACTGGCATTCTTTTGGTAGGGTTGCTTTGGCTTTGAACATTTGGTGTTCTGATTTAAATTAAAGTATGTGGATGTGGATTATACAGTAAATGCACACTGTTTCCATCACACACCATCTAGAGAGGTTATCGTGGAGTTACCATACCATGGCTCGTAGTGGACAATTATGTTTAGTGCCCCAATTAGGAACTTACCTTTCAACTGATCTACTGTACATAGTGTTGAATGCTCTTTTTAAATTGTACATAATGCTGTTTTAATGTTCAAAGACTTGCCCAGTTATGAATATTGTAATAGATGCAAAATGCATTTCCAAACAAGAATCCTGAGATGGTTTAGGTGCTTTACAAAATATGCAAAGTTTAGTGATATTGCTACATGTATGAGAGCATATGCTTTTAAACAGACAAAAGGATAAATTAATTACATGTATTAGCATATGCTTTTAAACAGACAAAAGGACAAATTAATTACATGTATTAGCATATGCTTTTAAACAGACAAAAGGATAAATTAATTACATGTATTAGCATATGCTTTTAAACAGACAAAAGGATAAATTAATTACATGTATTAGCATATGCTTTTAAACAGACAAAAAGACAAATTAATTACATGTATTAGCATGTTTCATTCCATTATTGAATAAAAAAAATGCTTTGATTTATTAAATCCAACAAACACTTTCAAATTGTTTGCTTAACCTTAACATAATAACACACAATGAAATATTCACAGCACTATCCAGAATGCATTCTCGACTAGTCCAGCCTCTGTTAAGTAGTTGTGACTCAAAGATACATATCAATGTTGCACATTTTCTCAGGAACTAGATGTGTTTACTTTTACCATAGACCTAGGTTACATTTTGACCTAGTTATCTATTTTAAGAAGTTGACTTGAATACAAATAAATCATTTTGTTGTCAAAGAAGACAGACCCAATGCATATTTATACTGGGTTTGACAATTAAGTAAACTGTGAAATTACTGAAATATATATTCATAATTTCTCAAATGGCACTGACTGAATCTTTGGGAACCAGATCTAAAGCTTAATATCACATGAACAAACTTTGGACTGCAAGTTAAATTAAGAGCAGTTAACTGCCTGAAGATATACATGTACAAAGCATAGAAAAATGGTGGTACCAATTAGTATCTACAAAGGGGGAGGGGGTAGTTTTTAGCATATCACAGTAGCAGTTCATTTCTTCTCTAACTCCATTGTTTGGAGTTCAACAGAAATGCCTACTATCATGCAAACCTAACAAAATTGTTTTACTGTCAAAATTGGTACCTGTGAAACCCACCAATCCCATCCAGTAATATAATTCACATGTGACAGTATGATAGAAGATCATGATAATATAATTCACATGTAACATTATGGTACAATCATTATAATATAATATAATATAATATAATATAATATAATATAATATAATATAATATAATATAATATTAATATAACAATATAGTACAGTATTAATAATATAATTCACATGTAACATTATGGTACAATCATTATAATATATAATATATAATATAATATTAATATTAATATTAATATAACAATATAGTACAGTATTAATAATATAATTCACATGTAACATTATGGTACAATCATTATAATATATAATATAATATTAATATACATATACACTGTAACAATATAGTACAGTATTGATAATATAATTTCACATGTAACAGTAAGGTATAATATACATGTAACAATATAGCACAGTCATGATAATATAATTTCACATGTAACAATATGGTACAGTCATGATAATATAATATACATATTACAATGGTACAGTCATGATAATATAATGCCCATGTAACAAAATGGTACAATCAATATAATATAATATACATGTAACAATATAGCACAGTCATGATAATATAATTTCACATGTAACAATATGGTACAGTCATGATAATATAATATATTACAATGGTACAGTCATGATAATATAATTCCCATGTAACAAAATGGTACAATCATGATAATATAATATACATATTAGACTAGTAGTCATGATAATATAGTTCACATATAACAGTATAGTAGTTATAAATGTAATTCACATATAACAATATAGTACAGTTATAAATGTAATTCACATGTAACAATATGGTACAGTTATAAATGTAATTCACATGTAACAATATGGAACAGTTATAAATGTAATTCACATGTAACAATATAGTACAGTTATAAATGTAATTCACATGTAACAATATGGTACAGTTATAAATGTAATTCACATGTAATAATATGGTAGTTATAAATGTAATTCACATGAAACAATATGGAACAGTCATGATTTTACACACACACACATATATATATATATATATATATATATATATATATATATATATATATATATATATATATATGACTAATAATGACAATAATTTATATAAAGATTGTAAATTTATATAAGATATAAAAAATCCATGGTATATTTCCAGTTAAGGGAAAAAGAATTGTGTCAACATGAAATAACAAAAGGGATTTTTCAGGAAAAGTTAATGCTATAATGTAATTAAATCTGAATCTCAGACATTTGTTATTTATATCAAAGAATATCTACCTTTACACTACAAGCATGTAGTTAAGGTCTTGCAGTGAGCCAGCTATTGGCAGAGACAGCATGTGCAGTGATTCCTCACATTAGGGCCTTTCAATGTAATGCAGTTCATGTCAGATCCCTCATTATAATGCAGCTCACATTATGATCCCCTCATCATAATGTAGTTTACAACTGAGTCCATTATAGTGCAGTTCACATCAGAGTCCTTCATTATAATGCAGCTCACCTTATGATCCCCTCATTATAATACTCACATAATATAACCTCATTATAATATAGCTCACTTCCTATCCCTCATTATAATGAAGTTCACATCATAGCCTCTTGTTTTAATGAAGTTCATATTGGATCTCATAATGCAGTTAATGACATTCCCTCATTGTAATGCACCTCACATTAGATAACCTCATAATGCAGTTCACATCAAGAGTTCTTTATTATAATGCAGCTCACATCATAGCCTCTTGTTATATTGAAGTTCATATCGGATATAATTATGACGCAGTTCTTGTCATTCCCTCATTGTAATGCACCTCACATTAGATAACCTCATAATGCAGTTCACATCAGAGTTTTTCATTATAATGCAGCTCACAGCATAGCCTCTTGTTATAATGATGTTCATATCAGATCTCGTTATAATGCAGTTCATGTAATTTCCTCATTGTAATGCACCTCACATCAGAGCCCCACATTATATGTTAGATAAAACTCATTAAAGACAACACAGTTCAAATTGGATATGCTGCCTTTAGCTCCATGGTGATTCTAATTAGATATATTAGATAAAAATGATTCAAGATGACATGACACTAATTGGATAATTATGTCGGATAAAAATGATTTAATAAAGCTGGAGGATCGAAGCCAGGCTCGTGTTGAATTTGTATTCTGTTCAAGGCCCTATTCAATTATTAAAGCAAAAACTTTAAGTCTATTCCTTTAACTACAAATAGCTGATGCAAATAAGAACTCTCAAACATGGATAAAATTTCCACTAACATCTCATGCGTCTGAAAAGTAATGCAGTTTATTACATACGGTGTTGAGAATAAGCTGTATACAGTTATAAATTTGTAAATTTACAATTCCACATTGAGTGGACTTGGATATACAAGAATTATTTCAAAAATCTAATTTTGCATTGAAATACATGGTATTTAAAAGGCATTCTCACAGGTGTGTAAATGTTTTTAATTAAATAAAACAGTCTCACCTTTTTTTTTCTAAAACCAGTGACATTAATACTGCTTTTACATTTAACTTTGTTGGTTGGTTGATGTAAAATCAGTTGCTATGATACAGTTGAGATGTCGGCATTACAATACCATTTCAATGCTAGAGATAAAAGAAACATTCTTTTGAAATTGAGTGTGACCTAAGATCTAACAAAGATGTGCCCAGGATAATTGATTGACATGATAATTAAAGGACTGTTTTAGTACTGTGTTACACTTAATTTGATTGATGTATTTGCAATTTGAGTGCTGATTTTTAACCATATGAACACCCAAACACACATGCATATGCACATGTTGATTAAAACAAGATTATAGTAATATTCGAACAGCCATGTCATTGTTTTTCATTTTTGTATTCATGTATTTATTTACTCATTTAATTTTTTATCTACCATTTCACAATCCGGGTCTATGTTCTTTATTTGACTAATTACTCCTAACAAACTGCATAGACCCAGATTTGCCAGTGTATCGTGCAATGACAGATTTGGATCTGTGCAGTTTGTAGTTGGACTCGAATTATAAGTGACTATATATAGTACAGACATTTAATAGTATCATTATATGGAGGGATGTTAAGACATTGAAAACTAATTTTTATGTGCCGAGACTTGTCACTTTTATGACGTTGTACAACTACCTAGATGTTTGCGAGACATATTTTCTCTAGCACGGAAGATTGACCAGGTTGAGAAAAATTGCATTGGTACGGCATTTACATTTAATGTTGCATACTTGTTCAGTAAAATCCTTTCTGGTTTTGACTCTTGCAGAATGCAGTGGCGATAATAACAGGTGGGGCCTCTGGACTTGGACGTGCTACTGTGGAGAGATTTATCAAGCAAGGGGCCAAAGTTGTCCTGTGTGACCTTCCCACTTCTCCTGGACATGATGTAGCTAAAAGTCTTGGTGACAACTGTGTATTTTCTCCTACTGATGTAAGTTGATTTCAGATCTTGAAGTGGTACAGTTTTTAAGTTCCTTATCAGATGCTTAGCAGTAAATTTGTGTTATCCATCAAATGATCCTTAGATTTCTTTCATACTTGGTATGTATGTAGTGAGTTATTCTGACTATTCAAACAGCAGATTTGTTAAATATGGATTCTATAATTATGGTATGTATAGAAAATTCATTAAAAGATAGGATCTAGACTAGTTTCATGAAATGCAGATTAAGTAACAGATGAAATGTCCTCATTTGGCTCTTATCACATGCTTCTGCATTGGTTGTTTTGATGTCAGTTCATCTTTGCATGATTTCCTTTCATCCTTTGATGTTAATCATGCCTTTACAGTTTTTGACCGTATAGTACTTGGCAGCATCCAATGTTTCACTTTTTTCAGAATTCAGGTGTACAGTAGACTTAGGATATTTTGTGTGATGTATGATGCACTACTTAAGATCTTGTCTATGATAGACACAGTACTTAAGATATTGTCTGTGATATACAACACAGTACTTAAGATATTGTCTATGATAGACACAGTACTTAAGATATTGTCTGTGATAAACAATACAGTACTTAAGATATTGTCTGTGATATACAACACAGTACTTAAGATATTGTCTATGATAAACAACACAGTACTTAAGATCGTGTCTATGATAGACACATTACTTAAGATATTGTCTGTGATATACAACACAGTACTTAAGATATTGTATGTGATAAACAACATATTGCTTAAGATATTGTCTGTGATCAACAACATATTGCTTAAGATATTGTCTGTGATAAACAATACAGTACTTAAGATGTTACAGTACTTAAGATATTGTCTGTGATAAACAGCACAGTACTTAAGATATTGTCTGTGATAGACAACACAGTACTTAAGATATTGTCTGTGATAGACAATACAGTACTTAAGATGTTACAGTACTTAAGATATTGTCTGTGATAAACAGCACAGTACTTAAGATATTGTCTGTGATAAACAATACAGTACTTAAGATGTTACAGTACTTAAGATATTGTCTGTGATAGACAGCACAGTACTTAAGATATTGTCTGTGATAGACAACACAGTACTTAAGATATTGTCTGTGATAAACAATACAGTACTTAAGATGATACAGTACTTAAGATATTGTCTGTGATAAACAGCACAGTACTTAAGATATTGTCTGTGATAGACAACACAGTACTTAAGATATTGTCTGTGATAGACAACACAGTACTTAAGATATTGTCTGTGATAGACAACACAGTACTTAAGATATTGTCTCAACTCGACTTTTGAATATGTATGGTTCATTAAAGTTTACAAATTTAGTTTGCATGTTCATAGTTTAATTATCACTTCCCAGTTTCAGTTTTAGTTATGTAAATAAAATAAAATATAGAATTTATGTAAAATATTGAAATGAATATTACACATTACATTATCATAAAGCTTATATAATAGTGTTAAATCGTGCCTTAAAAGAAAAAAGCATTTAGAAATTGAACTTTTTTGTGTAACCCAAAATTTTTTCGTAAGGAAACAAGAATAATCAGCCATAAAATAGTATTTATTCTGAACAAAAGAGGTTGTCTTAAAAGAGGTTGTCTCAAAAGAGGTTGTCTCAAAAGAGGTTGTCTCTTTTGGAATGCATGGTTATGGGCCTTGCACTGATTTCTCAAACATTGCAATGAAAAAGTAATAGATTCAACAATAATCATGCATCAAATTTTCAAGCTGTACCATTATTTAAGTTCTTTTTTTTTATTTAGAAAAATCTCCCCTTATTTCTAATGGAGTGTAATTTCCCCATTAAATTTTTCAGTTATAGTTTAAACCCTTCAAGATTACTGTTTTTTAAATCAAATGTACTTTTTAAAAGAATCAGTACTTTTGCTGTTGTTGTAGGGCACAAGAAAGGCTATACATGCTGGCCAGTATAAATGGTGGAGGAAGAACCTTTGAAAAACCCCCAGAAAAAAATCACCGACCCACAAGAACCTACTGGTTATCTTTCTCACAACCCATAGTGGCTGAACTTGAGACTCAAACTCACACAGACAGGGGTCAGATCGCATTGATCTGTAACGGTGAGTGCTGTAGACCACTCAGCCACTTGGGGCCCCCAGTTCTATTGCAGTGAAATGTATAGTCCAAAATATGTAAGCATGTAACTTTTGCAGACAATTCATGTTCTTAAATTGTTTTTTCAGGTCACCTCAGAAAATGATGTCAGTGCAGCATTAGAAATTGCAAAAAATAAGTTTGGGCGTTTGGATGTGGCAGTGAGTTGTGCAGGAGTTGGAGTGGCTATCAAAACATACAATTTTACAAAGAAAAGACCTCATGCCTTAGAAAGTTTTACCACTGTTATAAAGGTATTTTACATTTTTATCAGATACAGTGAACATTTAATATAGAGATTTAATTTCAAATTCGGTGTCTGAAAAAAATTTTCCTTGAGTACTGACCTCTGACTGTAGTGGACTGTCATTATAGCTGAATAGACTAGTTAGATGTATTATGAGACATATCAATTTTCAAAATTGAGATAGAATTTTTAAATACAAAGGGTAATGCAATGCATAAGCCATCAAGCTCTGAACGATGTTGTTGATTCCATTCCAGAAGTTGTTGCTAAGTGCGTGTAATGTGCATCAACAAAACAAACATACTAAATCTGTTTAACTTCATAATAATTATAATTATATCATAAATTATTTTCAAAGTATAACTTTAATCAGCTGTTAAACTATTTAGCTAGATTGTAAAAAGAGTCTCTATTAGATCTTTTATAAAAGGAATATGGTATAATATGCATATCTTGAATTCATATTATTTTATGCTAGGCTATAAATTAGTTTGTATTCGATCATTTATAAAAAGGATATGGAATAATCTGTATATCTTGAATTCATATTATTTTATGTCAGACTTTGTATTAAATCTTTTATAAAAAGAATATGGTATAATCTGTTTAATTTTTATATTGAAACTCGTATTTTATGCTAGGCTATAAATTTAGTCTGTATTAGATCTTTTATAAAACCCAAGTATGTGTATCTACTTTTTACTAGTTTTTGTGTGAATTTTGTTTTATTTTGATTTTATAAAGAAAATTATATAACAACTATATTTTCTATGCTAATATAAACAGAAACGCAGCAAGCATTTAAACAGTTAATAGCTGACAGTCTTGTCTGGGAGAATGTAATATATCTGCTACTTCAATCTGTCATTATGTACAAATTACATGTACTAGCCAATATATTTGAGCATTCAACAAAACAAAATTTGTTTGCACCAATTGAATGCAGGATACATTTCATCTTCTGGGTGAATAACATTTGATATTTTCACTCTTGGCTTCACCACTCTTGAAAATACTATAAATTTAACGCTATCTCGATTTTTAATTTAAATGTTTCTATTGTTAACTTGTTTCAATTATGTCATCATCATTGTTATGACTGTTAATGTTTGTTGTAAAAGTCGTTTGTAAAATTCAACACAGGCTGGATTTAAAATAAATGTAATGAATTCCCTCTTTAAAATGAGCGAGCACTTAAAATCACATACGGAAAATTTAATGTGATTTTATCACAATTCAGTAACCTTGAGTAATATGAAATAGCTCAGAATGATCATGGATGTGATTTTTTTTAAATTTATGTGCCACAAATAAGTTGCCTTGACCTATATTCTATCACTTGACCAATCAGATGTTTTCATTGATAAATTTTCATTGATGATCTGCCTTCTAGAAGAGTGCATTCTGATTTTATTCTTTGTCATTAAGTCAGGATGAGAATTGATAACAAGAAAAACATGCATATATGTGTGTGTGTGTGTGTCAGAAGTTTAAAAATTAATCGATACCTATCAGCAGTGTGATATTTTCTGTGTTGATACAAATACATAGATATATGTACTACGGCTGGAATATCCCAACACATATTGCATCAGGGGTGTGACAATATTGATGTAGTAGTGCTTGAAGGGGATATTTCATGATTTATAATGAATTCAACTTGAGAAAGGAACGAAAATTGAAGAATGTGATGTCTCCTCAATAAAACTTGTAAAGCTTTCAGTGTTCTTCTTATAAATGATTATCCTACACTTGAGTAATTAGACTTGTTCTCACACTGACAATAGAAACTATCAATCTCATTGACAAATGAAACAACCAGTCTCATTGACAAATGAAACAACCAGTCTCATTGACAAATGGATCTATAAAATAATAAATGATTAATGTATTGAACATTTCTGTTTCTTATTACCAATTCAGGTATGAAAGATGGTTGATTTAATGTTAGTGGGGTAAAAAAAACAACTTGTATCCACATTATGCTTTGATAAGACAAAAATCTCAGCTCTATCTAAGGTTCCCTTCTGGAAACATTTAGGGTTTCATGTGTTAGATAATGGCGAAGGTTTTGTTTAGTTTATAACAGAACTAATTGCAGTCAGCAAAACAGTCATGGTGTACTCATGTAATGCTTGTAAAATTGTCACTTGCTTACTATGACAGAGATATTACAAATTGTTACATGCTTACTATGACAGAGATATTACAAATTGTCACTTGCTTACTATGACAGAGATATTACAAATTGTTACATGCTTACTATGACAGATATTACAAATTGTCACATTCTTACTATGACAGAGATATTACAAATTGTCACATGCTTACTATGACAGATATTACAAATTGTCACATGCTTACTATGACATATTACAAATTGTCACATGCTTACTATGACAGATATTACAAATTGTCACATGCTTACTATGACAGATATTACAAATTGTTACATGCTTACTATGACAGATATTACAAATTGTCACATGCTTACTATGACAGATATTACAAATTGTCACATGCTTACTATGACAGATATTACAAATTGTTACATGCTTACTATGACAGATATTACAAATTGTCACATGCTTACTATGACATATTACAAATTGTCACATGCTTACTATGACAGATATTACAAATTGTCACATGCTTACTATGACAGATATTACAAATTGTCACATGCTTACTATGACAGATATTACAAATTGTCACATGCTTACTATGACAGATATTACAAATTGTCACATGCTTACTATGACAGATATTACAAATTGTCACATGCTTACTATGACAGAGATATTACAAATTGTCACATGCTTACTATAACAGATATTACAAATTGTTACATGCTTACTATGACAGAGATATTACAAATTGTCACATGCTTACTATGACAGAGATATTACATATGAAAATAAATGGGCACCATAAAAGTTTTTATCATTATGCATATTGTCTATTTTATTGCAATATGTATTGTATTTGTCCTGCTAACTATATGATCCATATTGTGACATAAATTGCATGCAGCTATTATACTATGTATTTTGAATGTCTGAGTATGTGTGTGTCTGATCTGGATTTTTTTTTATCATAGCCATAACCTATTAGCAGTCATATCGCTGCAATGTCAAGCACTAGAGCATCCTGCCACAAACATGTAGCATGATGTCCCACTCAGCCACATTATCCTGACACCAGACAGGACCATTCCTAATGCCAACCTCTTAGTGCTTAGCGAGGCAGCTGATTGTACCATTTGTATAAGTCTTTGGTATGGCTTATCAGGCAAAGAACATTTAAAGTGTGTATTATGTTTGTCACTGGCAATCTCCAGAATTTCCAATGACGATTCATCTCATAAATTTAAAACTATATATTTGACAATTGACAATACAGGTGCC
Organism: Unio pictorum; assembly: GCA_030141615.1. Lineage (NCBI taxonomy): Eukaryota > Metazoa > Mollusca > Bivalvia > Unionida > Unionidae > Unio > Unio pictorum. Next base: position 1,320,014 of record JARLTB010000192.1, on the reverse strand, counting down.
CCAGATGTTTGCAGATATTTGGCTTGAATTGCTTTTATCAACTAGCATTACATATGTGCAAGGTATTCATGATGTAAGGGATAAATTGAACATGCATAAATGTATTATGTGTATTTAACTCCAATTTATAGTATCAGTTATAGATTGAAAACTAAAGTGAAAGAGGGCAATTAAGAAAGTACTTTTCAGTAATTGGTAAGGACTAATGTCTAATAGGAGCAAGATCTGAAAGTGCAGAACTACAGATTACAGTCATTCTGTGGTTTAGAATTGAACATATCAGTATTTTTCAGGGCAGATTTTGGTGAGTAATTGGGAAATTCTAGTGCCTTCTGTCTGTCTGTCTGTATGTGTATGAGAGGGAAAGAGATGAGAGAGGTTTGATTTAAAATTATAAAGTCATTAACAGTTGTACTAGTAGTTTTAGTAGGGTTTAATGCCATTTTTCAGCACAATATAGGCTATACATGGCAGCCAGTATTAATGGTGGAGGAAGAACCTGGGAAAACCCCAGAAAAAACCACAGACCCATGAGAAGCTACCGGCAAGCTTTCTCACATACCCACACTAGTCGAATCCAAGACTTGAACCCATGCAGAAAGAGGTGACATGGCGGTGATCCATAACGGAGAGCACTTTAGACAACTCAGGGTCCATCATTAACAGTAGAGACAACCATACTGTGCCAGAGTATTTGCATGATCCCATAATGTCAATGTACATTGTTTGCAGTGATTTCCAAGAATTTCCTCTTTTGTATTGAACAGTAAGTTATTATTTACAGACCTAACTACCCTTGATAGAGAAAACATTTACCAAATTTAAAAATGACTTAATGCAACTAATTTTTATACCAGACAAACACTATTGGCACATTCAATGTGATCCGACTGGCTGCAGGGATGATGGGAGAAAATGAGCCCAATGTTGATGGACAACGAGGAGTCATAGTCAACACCGCCAGTGTTGCAGCATACGATGGACAGCAAGGACAGGCAGCCTATGCAGCTAGTAAAGGTGCTATTGTAGGAATGACATTACCTATTGCACGGGACTTGTCAGATAAAGGAATCAGAGTTTGCACAATTGCTCCAGGTATAACTTTCTACTAAAACCTACCAGTTCCGTAACCAATAACTGTAACTTGCTCGAATAGCATGACAATGATATTTTGGCTCTCTTAAAGTAGGTAATAATATAATATTCTACAAAACCTTGCACAAAGTAATAAGAGACATGAATTGAAAGAAAATCTCAAGGAATCCCATTTCATCCAGCAAGAGGATCTAACCTGTAATGCTCAAGGTGATCTACAGTACAACATTCTTAACTATCATATATCATGTTGTGAACATATCATCAAAAACAGGCTCATTCCATTATAAATATGAGGGGTGGCTATGTAAAGTTAATAAACATGCTTCACCTGGTGTCATTGTCAGATTTTATGAACATGATCAACTTTACTTGATATAAAAGTCAAGACAATCACATGAATGCTGTACTACAGGGTTATATTAACACTGTACTACAGGGTTATATTAACACTGTACTACAGGGTTATATTAACACTGTACTACAGGGTTATATTAACACTGTACTACAGGGTTATATGAACACTGTACTTAAGTGTTTTCAGCAAAATGTATTATGAGTCCAGACCCCATTTTCACTAAACATCTCAAATTTTCATCTTAAAAATGAGATTTTTTAAAAATCTTTTTTATTGCTTGGTTGTTAACAATGATGTTTTAGCTCATCTTGTTCAAATTAATGATGAACAGATGTAATCCCTTAGGCACTTTTGCCAGTGTCCTCACAGAGCATAAACATACTTTTCTAACTAGACTTATGAAACTTCATGATGGGATGCATCTGAACTAAAGTTGCCTTTGCGGACAGCCTGTGTTATTGATTTCAGGTTAAAATTTTAAAAGGCAAAGGTCACTCTGACAGAAGAAAAATGGTTTCTGCACATAACATTAGTTTTACATTACCAATATGGCCTGCACTGAAGATATGGAAGAAGCCTATAGCTTTTGAGGTTAAAAGGATAAAATGAGTCACTCATTCAGAAAGAAGAAAAATGGTTTCTGCACAAATATTTCCATAATCTACATAGAGGACCATTAAACGAAAGGAGGCATTTAAAGTGTCATTCACGATACTTTCGTCTTTTGCATCAATTAAATTATGTGTTTATATATTGACAAGAAATATATACTTAAGATTGATAGGTGAACAATATTGCTTTTGTGTTTAACATTCATACACACCTTCCATCTGGGGCCCCTGAGTGGCCGAGTGGTCTAAAGCGCTGTCCGTTACAGACCACTGCCATCATGCCTCTGTCTGCGTGTGTTCGAGTCTAAGATTCGGCACATGTAGTTATGTGAGAAAGCTTGCCAGTAGCTTCTCTTGGGTTGGTGGTTCTTTCCCGGGGTTGTCCGGGTTCTTCCTCCACCATTAATACTGGCAGCCATGTATAGCCTATATTGTGCTGAAAAATGACGTTAAACCATAAAAACAAAACAAACAAACACCTTCCATCTTAAGGTCATGAAATAATGTATGCACATATGTAACAAAGATCTAAAATTATTCAACAACTAGGATTTCTGTATGAAACATATTGGAACATGTGAATTACATTCCAGTTACCCATTTGAAATAAGAGTTAATTCCCTTTGTCAAATCAGTGTATGAGGTTATTTAAATGTTTATCAGAGCAACATTGTTCTTTCTAACCACAAGACTTCATATGTGCACAGCATTGTAATGAATTCTAACTGTTGGTAGTACTTAGGTTACACTATAGTAATTGCTAAAAAGTTCATATATTTTAATAATCTGCTTCTAGAAACAAATCATTTTTTGTTGTTAGTTTCCTAAACTTCAATAGAACTTGTAAAAGCCCGAAACAAGCAAATACACTTTTGAATTGCTATTTTAACTATGTAGTTGTAGAGTTGAGGTGGTCAAAATATATGGCCACTATGGTGTGAAAACATTTGTGCAAACACAATTGCATCATGTTTCTAAATAACTTTTAAATACTTTTGAATTTTAGAAGTTTTTTAAATTTTCTGCACAAATTGACAAATTATTGTGACTTAATTATGATGTGGACACTGACATGCACATGAAATAATTTCAGCATCAGTAGTATTGGAGAATAAATTCATGTGACAATAAATGTTGTAAAAATATTGAAGTCAAGTTGAATATTTTTGTTAAGTTTATTAGTTTTTCAAATGATTATTTTAATTTATTTTATGATCATAACTTGCTCCAGGAGAAGTCTTGTATGAGTGTACAATCATTTATTTGCAAGGTCCTTTGGCACCTGGACCTCTAGAACTGAGGCACTGCCCTTTGAGACCCCATTGAAAGAGGATCCCCAAATCCCCCTTAAAACATTTTCAGGATTTTTTATGGAAAGACTGTTAAGCGTGAAAGTTGTAGAGGATGCTTGTGTTAGGGTCACTCTGGTCAGTCAGGTTAGAAATTATAAATCATTGAATGAATTGACTAAGTTCTGTTAACTTTTTATCACATTAAAATTTTCCATTATTGAAATCATTAGGTACATGCAAACAAATGGGGAGGTATAGTCAGACTATAGTCACAAGCTACAAAGAATGTGCTTTTTGTACTGGATTCCAGTTTTGAGAGGGAATGCAATTTTAACTGTTCTTACCGCTAATTATACAATAACTATGGTGTAGGCATATATAATTTAGGTACCACTCATTTTTTGCTTTGCTTAAAAATTAGCTGGATTACAATGGAAGAGGTTGAACCAGGAGAATATAGTTGTTTTGAAATGCTACAATGCAGACTTTGCATAATACAAACTACAAACGGGCCCCGAATGGTCTAAAGCTCTCTCAATTACAGATCACTGCCATCTTACTTATGTATGCGTGGGTTCAAGTCTCAGACTTGTTCAGTGTGGGTATGTGAGAAAGCTTGCCAGTAGCTTCTTGTTGGTCAGCGGTTTTCTTGTGGGTCAGTAGTTCTTTCTGGGGGTTTCCCGGGTTCTTCCTCCACCATTAATACAGTTATACTGTCCGCCATGTATAGCCTATCGTGTGCTGAAACATGGTGTTAAACACTACAACAACAACAAACTACAAACACCACTCTTGAATAACTTGTGAGCAGCAGGGGTCCATAAGCATAGACTGCAGCAAATGAGAAGACATGAAATTTATGAAGATGATCCAGGTCAAATCAGCTTGTAATATTACTTGCAATTTTTAGATATGTTTCAGTAAATGTGTGTCTATGTACAAAAGAGAGAGAGAGAGAGAGAGAGAGAGAGAGAGAGAGAGAGAGAGAGAGAGAGAGAGAGAGAGAGAGAGAGAGAGAGAGAGATAGAGAGAGAGAGAGAGAATCTTTGTTGTTTATTTACCTAATAATTCTTATATTCCTTATTTAAACACTCAAAAGGGCACTATTATATTCCATTGGCAATTAAAATTGTTTTTTTTTTTAACCATGAAATTCATTACTGTGAGGTCTACATGGCAATGCACACCTGTTAATGCGCTAATTAAATACTCTTTGACCTTTAGCTTGTTTTGTCCAGTAAATGTTTGAATGAAGACCAGATACACTTCAGCATATCAAATTAGTAAGGCTCTATATTGGGAAAAGACGTAACCCATAAAGTATTAAACATGTGTCTGACGAGCCCATTGGCTCTAGAACATTATTGACCTGCTAATACGTCTGCTGATTCCTGCTTTAAAAAAATGGCAGATGAATTATTAAGTCCAATATTATTCTGTGTTGTAAAATTAAACAGTAATTTTGTATCACTTCGGCAAGCATAAATCTTCACAGTAGAACATTTTATGTACAGAAAATAGGAGGATTTGACAAAACATTTGTGTAAGGAAAAAGTATATATTTAATTATCATCTTTAGAGATTCATGGTGTACAATAATTTAATGGTACAAATAGTAACAATAAATACAGTAATTCAGTTAGAAGTTTTTTTTTTTTCTTCCCGAGGTTTTGGGTCCTGAGAGCTTTCATTGTACTTCCTAAGGGAAATAATTCTATCTGCCTTGTAACTATGAATTTAAATTCAGTAACATCCCTTCCCTTTCTAAGGTTTTTGACTGAAAAACTGAATAGAAAAAACTGAATGTATTTTAAGACAGGAGAGAAAAAAATAGAAGCATTTGTTTATACATGTATATATATATATGCAGCCAATTTTATGAAATCCTGTTTACACTTATGGAAACTACATTGTATTTGATCGTATTTCTGTTGTTAAACTATATGCTTGATAGACTTGCTTGAACCATTTATAATTCAAATTTATATTAGTTTTGAGATCACTATGGTTAATTTGTTTATACCATCTCTACTTGCTTATAAGCCAAATAATTTAGGAAGAAATGAAAGCCTAGAAGAAAGAGGGTCAGCTTATCCGTGCACCAAAAATTAATTTTTCCTTGTCCCAAGACTTTTATACATGTTAAAATAATTCAATATTTACTTACTAATTTGTTAGAAACTACTTTGATTGTTATTATTTTGCATGTGTGTATTTTCTGTTTTCTCCAAAGTGAAATTAAATAAAGGTAAATAAAGAATTCATAATTCATGGGCTAGTTCAAATTTTCATATGAGACCAGGCTGAACTATAATTATGTACAGCACTTAAAAAGTGCAGATATTTAGACTAGAGCTGTACCGATTAATCGCCCGTACGTGTAATCGGGCCGATTATTAGCACAATCGGTATAATTGGGTATCGGCAAAAATAATCGGTGCCGATGCAAATAATTTTTTTAAATAACCAATTTTTCCTGATAAAAGTTGTATATACAGTCGCGTTTTGACTGACCGTAACTTAATCCTTTGTAACACTAGAGCTCGGGATATATGCAGTATGCAAACAAGTTGCTCATTAACTAACACTACTGTATAGTCGAATAACCATATATCGAGATAAACACATCAAACCATCAATTAATCTTTTGTAACAAAGAGATTGCTCTAATAAAGTATTTAAAAAGAATTTATCTTGCTGCCAGTTGTGCGAAATTTTCAACTCCAGCGTCCGGTAACATTTGTAAACTGCAGTAAACCAGACTAAAGTACATGTCGCTAACCGCCATTGTAGTGCCAAAGTCATGTGAATAGCCAGTAAGATTAACATCAAAGGGAGTAATGATGGATATATACACAGTCAATTTTGAGGTTTGTGTTTTTTCTTTATGAAAACTCACAAAACACCGATAGTCTTTATGTCCCAGTGAGAAATTGTTTGAAAGGGATTCAGTGTAGGTTTGAGTACGTCGTCTGTCTTTCAGTTAAACCGTAATGGAGGGTGAACGAACTCATTGTTTTTAATACTAGTAAGTGAGAATCATTTCCGGATTTTTTAAAATTATTTTTTATTTCTTTTGTTAGTGTTTCACCAAGCCACCATCTGGCAGAAGGGGCGGTCTCTTATAAGTCATAACAGGTTTTACTGTACCTTTCAAGCACCGACATATACTAAACAAATAAAACAATTCTATATCAATGTTTTACAATTATCTGATGTTGCCGCAGCAATAACGAGTATTTGTTGTTGTCAAAGCAAGCCGACGACCTTTGCTCATATAAAGTTGGCAATAAACTCAAAAGCATTGCCTCAATTTACATAGTGATTGGAACATATTTATTGTGCCGCGAAACTTTCCTGTTTGCAAAAAAAAAAAATCGCCCACCCCCACGGTCTGTGGACAACAGAGTAGTAATTTATTTGGACACATTGTTTCAAGAGCCCGAATAGATTGGATTATTAATATCGGCTCTGCATAATGTCGAACATGAAACTATCAAGTTTAGTCTGGAATTACTTCAAAGTAAATGCAGTCAACGAGTCGACAGCACATTGCACACTTTGCAAACCATGCATTTCCAAAACAAAGCATGCAAAGCAAGCATGCAATTTGTTTTCTAAATTTGTCGGCTTATACCTGAGTACATAATATGATAATCAAATAATCAGTCTCATAATCGGTATCGGCAATTTTGATAATCGGCTATACGCTGTATCGGCATAATCGGCAAAAAGTGACATCGGTACAGCTCTAATTTAGACACATTGACTGTAGCTCTGTAAAATAATCTGTAAGGCCACTTACATCAACAAAAGCTACAAATCATTTTTTATTATAATAAAAAAACATAATTTTGAAAGCATTTTTTAGAAATTTCATTGTAGTTTGGAGATATTATTTAAGTTTACTGCAGTGGTTCCTATGATTTGAATCCATGGGATTTACTTCATTCAATGAAAGTGATTTTTTTTCAGCACCATCTTCAATATTCATGCAGTGGCACCATTATGCAAATAGGTTCACTAGCCTCAATGAGAGTATTTAACTAAACCCTATTATTTATTGTTGTCATACTGAGATCACATTTTAATGTGTTAGATATTTACAGTTTTCAAGGGACATAATTACTGGTGCATTGATACAGAATTCTATTACAAGAATGCATAAACAAGCAAGAATTAACTAGGGTCAAAAAAGGGAGAGGTACTGTTGCAGCAATCCACAAATGCTCAATTCTTGCTTTCAGAGCATACACAAATCGGAAAAGGCAGAAACAATAAGAAAACAAAATGAAATAAATTTATTTGTTTATGAACAAAATATATTACCTAATAACATTTCCAAGCAATAATCATACATGCCAACTCCAAGAGGTATACAAATAATTTTTGCTAATGCAAGTTGGTCTATATAAATTCATTTGGAACTCATCGTGCATCTTGTGATGTCGTCTTGGACTTTTGGGTCAGCTAATACATTGGTCATTGTACTTCATAATGTTTATTTTCTTCTATTTATTGCTTCTCATGGCTTAATGTTTTTGTTTCCAATTTTCTGAAAACTTATGAATAGGTTAAATGTACAGGCATTTGCCAATTTTTTAATTATTTTTACAGGTCTTTTTGACACTCCCTTGCTCGCCAGTCTTCCAGAGAAAGTGAGGAAGTTTCTTGCTAGCACTGTTCCATTTCCCCAACGCCTGGGTAACCCTGATGAGTTTGCCCATTTATGTCAAATGATTGTAGAGAACCCCATGTTAAATGGTGAGGTGATACGCCTAGATGGAGCCATACGAATGATGCCATGATTTCCAACTGTGATTCAAGGAGAAAGAAGTTTTGTGTATTGACACTAATTTGTATGTGTTAGTAATTGGTACTTGAAGGGTTTATGGTTTATAACGAGACTGGGGGATCCAGTCAATCAGTGTTTGGTTTGAAATTGATTTCTTTTTGTTTCTTGAAAGTTACTTTAAAATAGTATGTATACTTGAAAAGATAAAATCATGACTAATTAGGAAATTTTATGTTGTAAGGACTTCTTTGGGCAGAGTTAACCATTGATAGTTGAGAACTTGTATTCAAGATTGATATGATTGTGGAAGGGAATACCAAGCAAAAGAAGTATATTGACTTGTTTGCCCAAGTTAAAAGACTTCCAGCATAGTTTTTAATAACTTTACCTAAAGCCAGAGTAGCCACAATTATTTTGAATTTATATTTCTAATAAATAATTATTCCTCAGGTCGGTTTTATGTCCAAATAAATACTGATAGTTGTCTGTGGTAATTTGTATGCTCAGTGCACATTACATTCAATAGAGAAAGGTTTGATAAACTTTCCATACTTTAAATATGACCATATCATTATGTCATTTGCGTTTGAAGTGGTAACTCGCTTTTGGAGAATACATACCATATATATACTTACTTGTAAGTCAGGTCTTACTGCAGATAGCAAAGACTTGGATCCATTGTCACATAATACACTAGCAGATCTGTGTCTATTTTGTTTGTTCTATGGATTACTCTTGACAAACTGTATAGACCCAGATCTGCTGGTACATAGATATGATACTATGCAGTTTGAAGTTGGATCTAACTTGTGAGTATATACGGTAGATGGATACTATTTTTAATGAATTGGATCTTTACTCCATGCTGTGAAAAGTATATAGGATATTTTGTGAACAGGATGAGTCTTAATACTCAAGTCTTCAAGAATATATCAGATGATTTTGTAGCAAACAGAAACAAGGTTTACCATATGTACTCACTCATAAATCAAGTCCAACTACAGACTACACATATCCGAATCTACTGGTACAAAATGCACATCAAGATCCATGCAGCTTCATAGGAGTAATCAGTATCTTTGTATTGTCATCATGGGGTAATGGGATTATGCCCTTGGATATGTCATAAAGTTCATATCATTCGTTGCCACAAAAAAGTGATTGGTAATTACCGTATGTTTTTTGCTGGGATGCTGAAGAAGTATTTTTGAGTTTTCAGCTGATTAAAAAAAATAATATTAACAAAATTAAATCACAGGTATATCCATATAGTGAACTTTTTAAAATCTTTATTTAATAAATTTCATTCTTGTGAAGCCCAAAGAGCCAGTCAGTATTATTGATTTGTGTGTAATCAGGAAATAAAGCTGCAATAATTTGCTTAAGAGTAATGAACTCTTTGTTATTTTTCCTCAGCAGTCTGCAATTTGCTTCTTATCACTAGAATTTGCCGCGAGTCTTTAATTTTATTATACCATGTCAAAATCCATACCTGCCATCTTCCCAGACAGGGTTGGGGTTTTCTGTTTGACATTTAAACAAGTGCATTTTAAGGTTAAATTGGGGTGGTGTGTGTGGGGAGGCAGTGTACATGACTTAAATATAAGCAACATCAAGTTGAGACTTTAAAACAAAGATATGTAGCTTTCTTACTAAATAAACATGTATGCATTTGTATGTTTACTAAATAAACATGTATGTATTTGTATGTTTACTAAATAAACATGTATGTATTTGTATGTTTACTAAATAAACATGTATGCATTTGTATGTTTACTAAATAAACATGTATGCATTTGTATGTTTACTAAATAAACATGTATGTATTTGTATGTTTACTAAATAAACATGTATGTATTTGTATGTTTACTAAATAAACATGTATGCATTTGTATGTTTATTTGGTAAGAAAGCTACATGTCTTTGTTTTAAAGTAGCATTAATTATTAAAATGTTCTTTTTATCTTCAAAAGGACTTATTTTAAGGTAATATAAATTAATGGTTGTTATTCTTTGGCCTGAAATGTGAGTGGGGTAAAGTTGGCATTCACATTGCAAAACCATTCAGAAAGGTTATATAAATCTTGGAACATAACATTATTTCATATTTAAAACAATTCTTTCCAATTTACTCCCATTTTCCAACTTCCACTGAATATTCTTCTTATCTGTTATGATGTTGTTTAATTGAGACCTCCCAAAATAAAACTTTCGACAAGTGAACTCTCTCCATCATTGTCAGGTCAATTTAAATTTGAAGATGAAACGTCTGTAAATGAAATGTCTTGTTCATATAGTTGTGGTACATGTAGACATAGGAGTTTTTGGTCTGGTACCTGTTTTGGTCAAGGTTAATTTCTCTGTGTGTTAATCTATATTTGGCCAATGCTGACCATGATATGATCTTGACAATTATGTCCTGTCATAATTAAAAATATACAAAATGCTGTGTGAAGTCCAAAAATCTTATGAAAACATTGCCGACTCCAGTTTCTCTAAATGTCGGCATTGAGGATATAATTCTAACCTTAGTGGTGCATGTACTTTAACAAACACTTCTTTCAGTAATGAAACCAGACATTGTGAAAGATAATTGGGTTACATACCTTATGAATTAAATATTGGTTCTGGACATATTTGTAATAAAATGTGGTCTCTTGTGAGGGGTAAATTTGATATTTTTGTACTTATATTATCTAATGGTTGCATTGTAGGGGTGGCCTTTCTTGAGGGCTACTTTTGAACACAAACTCATCAGTATCAAGGGATTCTGGTTGTAAAGAGTGGGTGGCCACTTCTCTGTGCAGCTGTTAATGAGGGGAACCACTATGTTTAGATAAGTCTATTAAAAATTATTAGAAACTAAAATCTAAATGAATGAAAATAACTTTTCTGTTTTCTTTAAAGCAGTTAATACACATACAAGCAAACAAATAGTTGCTAGATCTTCACCATACACATGCACATATATGCAACCACAACCATACACACATTTCGGTCTTTAAAAGCAATTTGCCAACTATAGGCATAAGTAGACACAGACTTTGCTGCTTTCAATAGTTTAGTATGGGGGTTGGAAATTAAAGGAGACTAGAAATGAAAATTTTTATTTTATAAATGTAATTCTTTACAAATTCTAATTCGAATATAATGTTTAAAAAAATAATTCCGTGTGCGGATATTGATTATATTGCGAAGGAGATACAATGATTCCGTAAATTGCCGAGTATTTCCGAGTTTTAATGAGACGACAGATCACGTGGTCTCGTGACGTCATACTAGCCAGTCCTCGTATACAAACAGAAACATGGCAAGTGAGAGAGGCCATTGATAACGGTTTTCATCGGAAGTAATTTTTCACACACACAAAAAAACAACACCCCACAAATAAATCTGCGAGGAGGAAATCATACGTAATTAATTTCAACATTAAGAAGCTTCCTTTCTATGATTCAATTACAGTGTATTTTACATGCATGCTACAGTTAGCGTATTGACAAATCTGTAAGTATATACACACTTCGTTAAAATAGAGTACGTACTGTACTGGTCAGTGCTGAAAGAAATGTTTTAAGCACAGGCCCCGGGCTGATGACTTAAATAAACTTACTAGCCCTGACTGAAATTCCACAAACCCGAACAGTTCATATATGTTAACTTTCAAGCCGGGAGAAGAAAGAAAGAAAATAAATTCCAATTTTGGAGGTATTTCCTCCCTATCTCGTAATATTTCTCTTGATTTTTCGCAGTTAACTCCCGATTATTTCAGTATGTCTATCAATTTTCATTTCTCAGAAGAAGAAAATCCATATATAATTTTTTTTTATCAAGTGTGCAGTCCACAAATGTCATATTCTATTTTATCACTTGTGAATATTGTAATGAAGAAATAATTAATATCACAGGACAGTTTTTGTCTTCAGTAAATAGATTAAGATTAAACATTATTCAAGTAAATTTCAGATTATTTAACTACTACAGAAGTACTTCTTGTAAAAAAAAATTGTCACCAATTAGTTTAAAACCCATGAATTATCACAATGAAGGCTGCGTAATTTTCTCTGCAAATAAAATCTCCATTTCCGCCCTAAAAAAACTCGGCCAGTTAACACCTGACATTCCTCTACCATATATGTAAAGTTTCATTACCTTGATTAAATTAAAAGAAGGAATAAAAAAAAACGATGCAGTATATGTGCCCCTAAAAAACTAAATCAAAATAAATATTTAATTCAGTAAACAGTGTTACATATCTTAACACTTAAACTAAAGGAAATAGGATGGGATATAAAATGTGGGAAAACAATGGCCACATACATGTACGGTAACGTTTGACTGCAGACGAACTCTTAAAATGAAGTCCTTGGCCTCGAAGTTACAACAAAATTCAGCATCGCTTATTTGACAATGACTTTCTGGTGCTTACATACACACTCTGTAAATACATGGTTTCTTTGAATTATGTCAGAGGGCCAGTCCTTTTCACAACATAAGTGCAATGATAAGGAATAATTGTTAAGTTGTTAAACTGCCATTATGTTTGTGTACTTAATTCTAACCTCTAACTATTATGCAGACCAGAATATGAAAAAAAGGTCTTGTCCTGGGGTATAATAAGGCGTATCACAGGGAGAAATTGCACATCGGGGCAAATTGGTGGGGTCAATAGTCACCTCCCTCCAATTTCTATTGTCAGCCAGTTAATGTGAAACTTTGATTTTATATTGGATAAAAATCTTATTATTATTATTTTTTTAAGCAAAACTTCCATTTGATTAAAGTCAGATCTCAATTATACATAGGACAGTGGTGACTTTATTTAGATTGTAATCTTGAAGAAGAAGAAAACATTTACTCATTTCATCAGCACGATCAGGTGTCGGGCTGTCATATTTGTTATTAGCACTTATTCGGCCTTCTGCCTATTTTCGTAACTCGTACGTTTGACACTCTACCAGGATTTAAAATATACAATGGTATGTCTGGAACAGTTTCAACTTTTAGTCTAGGCTTAGCATTTGTGTATCCTAGAGGTTCTATGTTTTTAGGATCCCTCTGGTAACATTCCTTTGAGAAATGTAATGAGCACGGATTGCTGTATGGTGTTGCATTGAAATCGACTCGCTTGTAATAATGTATCCAGACTTTCTTTATCCCTTTATCATTTGGAAAAGAAAAAAATGAACTCCACAGCCTTTTCTATGTATGCTATTACACCCGTAAGCAACGCAAAACGGCATGGTACTCTTTATGAAATGAACCTTGCAACTGTAGGTCTGGATGCTGGAGTCGCTAGTATGACGTCACTTTCCGAAAGTAACCGAATAGGCACGGAAAATATGCATACGAGGTCACGGAAACTCAGCGCCTAGAAGATATGCCAATATCTCAATATTGGCAGTACGGTCGCACACGACGCTTCAGAATCATGTTTTTCTCTGCAGTGTATTTAATATTATTATATATTTTCAACTGGTTTCTAGTCTCCTTTAAGGCAAGTGTAATTAGGGTTCATCTTTGCACTCACTAGCATCATCAGAACTGAGGCAGTCTGACCATGAGATATGCTTGTCTCTATAGATAAACGAATATACATCAATTTGGGACTGACCATTTCTGCTTTGAATATGTTCCCAAATCACTTTATATTAGAAATATTAGCCTACTACCTCTTGAATCCAACACTACTGAAAGACGAAAATCAGCTATTTCAAATAGACAACTGGCAGTAGCTCTTTCCCATTTCCTCCTCTTGGCACCACCAGGTATTGCTAGCTTTTAACTTTGCTGCTGTACCAAGAACAAATTGTCCAGTTCATTCTCTAACAATCCAGCCATTTTTGTATTCCATTTAGGCTCATCCAACTTTTCTTTTTGATTTTTGATTTATTTTTCGGATTGATCAATGTACAGCAGATTGTATGTATTATTTTACAATTGATGCCAATTTTGGGATTTTGTCTTTGCAGACCAAATCCACCATGCTATTGTTAAACTTTTTCAAGGTCAATATGAGTTAGTTTGCCTTCGACTTTGTTTGCTTACTCTCTCTGTTACAGAGCTCTTATTAGTGAAATTTTAAAGTGCTGCGTGATATTTATGCTTAGTTTATTCATATTTCTTGCCGTTTTTATATAATTGTGGTTCAATTATTAGCAGAGTTTTGTTTATAAGTTCATATCAAAGCCATGTGTTTCTGATACAACACTTTCACAGCTCTGTTGGTTATGACAGTGGTTTTGTGACTTAGCAATTTCAGATACTAGTTTCTGATTTAGTATTTTTTGTGTTTGTGTAATTTCAGCAGAATGCATTTAGATGCTGTTTATGCAGCTTTAGAGCATAGAAGTCTACTTGTTTTCTTTATGCTATGTATACACTGTAGCATCTGTAATGCATGGTCAGAGGAAGTAACGGCTACTGTATTAGCTAGTTTGTCACACACTAATTTGCTAATCTGTTCTATTAGATAGTCACATTCTGATTTGCTAATCTATTATATTAGCAAGTTAGTCACATACTGATTTGCTAATCTATGCTTTTAGCTTGTTAGTCACATACTGATTTCCTAATCTATGATATTAGCTAGTTAGTCATATACTGATTTCCTAGTCTATGCTTTTAGTTAGTTAGTCAAATACTGATTTACTAATCTATGCTTTTAGATAGTCACATACTGATTTGCTGCTCTATGCTTTTAGCAATTTAGTCACACTAATTTGCTAATCTATGCTTTATTTTCTCTTCTTTTGTCATTTAATGTTTACTTAATGAATGAAATGCTTGAACAATAAAATAGTCCATTTGGCATTGAAGGAAGACAACCTACGGTTTATTGTTGACAATGCAAACTCATTGGGGAGTTTTCCCTAATTTCAGGCAGCCCAGTGGGCATAACTCCCCCTGCATGACTGAGCATGGCCTTTAAGTCAGGGTGCATGGGGTTCATAGTTGGATCCAACTCTTTATACTGCCATACCATTACCAGCCATCCAGCCATCGACAGTCATCCTGACATCACCAACTGTCCTGCCAGCACGAGCAGTCCAGCCATCCCAGCATTAGGACCTTTTCATTGAAATGGTCCAACCACCTCAGCATTAGGACCTATTCGTTGAAATTATCCAACCACCCCAGCATTAGGACCTTTTCACTGAAATGGTCCAGCCACCCCAGCATTAGCACCTTTTCATTGAAATAGTCCAGTCACCCAAGCATTAGAACCTTTTTATTGAAATGGTTCAGCCATATAGTTCATATAGGATCTTAGTGATACATCCATCCATATAACTCTGTCGTCAGCATCTTATCCAGAGTTCGCATGGTATCTTGAAAAGTACTTGGAACTTCGATTCATCCTTGAAAAGTACTTGCATTTCGATTCATCACTGAAAAGTGCTTTAAAATCGGTTATACCTTGACAAGTACTTGAAAATAAACCTAGGTCCTTGAAAAATATAAAATTAATCGACAAATGTACAAAAGTATATTTTCATACCATTACATAATTTAATCAAACTAAAACTGTTTGCTATTGAGTAGTTTACAACACGTGACCAATCAGATATTTATAATTACACGTGGACCTGATTAAAGAAAGTATTAAAAAGTGCATGAAAATTTTCCATTGATCATTCTTAATCGATTTTTTTTTTTGTGGCAGCACTAAATCTTTGTACTATAGGCCTGTTCAATAAGGGTTGTTACCTCCCTTGCGCGAGTTGTCATTCTTTGTTAAATCAACTTCCGATGAGCAAAAAAATCAACAACACCCCCCAACACTTGACCATATCCAGCCCTGTTGATACTAAGCTTCTGTTCTGGCTCTTAATAAAAAAATGTTTTATCTGCAGGAAAAGAATTTAAATTTCAGTACACTATTGAATTCCACAAAAAGTTCGTCATTATGACATATATATATATAGATCTTATTTCCCCATGTATTGTCATAGTAGATACATGTATATATTCATTTTCCACTGGGTAAAACAAAAGAATGTATCTATAGTATGCTTGCAAGAAACTCATAGTACAAAGAACGATGAATTATATTGGGCAGCTGAATGGGGATACAAGTGTATATTTAGCCACTGTTCTAGTAATAGTGCTGGGGTTGCAATATTTTTTAGAAATACTTTTGAATATGTAATTCATAGAGAAAGATGTGACTGTCAAGGAAGATTTATTATTTTAGATATTACAATTAATGGTAACAGAATAACCCTCATGAATTTGTATGGTTACAATGTTGATAATCCTAGCTTTTTTTAGAGAGTTAAAAGGAGATCTTATTTTTTGAGAACTCATCAATTAGAATGTGCGGAAACTGGAATACTGTTCAAGACTTAGATTTGGATACTTATAATATTTTACATTACAAACACCAACAGTCTAGGGCAGTAGTTCAAGACCTCAAAATTGAATTGGAATTAATTGACCACTGGCAAAATTCTAATCAAGACTTAAAGATGTATACCTGGAGGCAAAAATCTCCCTTGAAACAAAGTAGATTAGATTACTTTCTTGTATCAGATGACATTCACATGAATACAGCTGATGTGTGTGTCTTACCAGGGTGTAAGACTGATCATTCAGCTATTGTTTTAAATGTGGCATTCTCAATGAGTCCAAGGGGAAAAGGATATTGGAAATTTAATGCCCAACTGTTGAGGAACATTCAGTATAATGATTTGGTCAAAAAGTGTATAACTGACACAGTAAATGAATATTATGTAAAGGGAAATAGAGATGACTCTCTCCATGTTTCTCTATCCTGTAATGATCAAATGTTCTTTGAAATTTTAAAAATGAAAATTAGATCGGAAACTATATGTT
The DNA here is from genome assembly GCA_030141615.1 of Unio pictorum. Lineage (NCBI taxonomy): Eukaryota > Metazoa > Mollusca > Bivalvia > Unionida > Unionidae > Unio > Unio pictorum. The sequence continues at coordinate 1,303,028 of JARLTB010000192.1, read as the reverse complement.
ATTCTATTAGGAAAACAAAAGAAAAACGGGAAAAATTAAAGAAAATTGAACAGGAAATAATAGAAATTCAGGGGGGACTGGTGAATAACATAGAAGGGGAAGCTCTGGAAAATTTAGAGAAAAAAAAGCAGAATTAGAGGAATCTAGGAAAAAATACATAGAAGGTGTTATATCAAGATCTAAAGCTAGAAGGTAAGACAATAAAGGAAGTTATTTTAGATGATGGGATAAATATATCTGATCAAATAGATATTTTAGAAGCACAAAAAAAGTTTTATATAGAATTGTACAAAAGTAGAACTTCTCAGCTTAATGATGAGGTTACTCAAGAAACTCTAAATAGATTTTTTAATCACAATATTAAACTTAGTCAAGAAGAAAGAGAATCATGCGAAGGTCTGGTTACAATTAATGAAGTCGGTATGTCTCTAAAACGGATGGAAAATGGAAAAAGTCTTGGCTCAGATGGATTCACTGTAGAGTTCTATAAATTCTTTTGGAAGATTCTTGGGGGATTTATATGCAGATCAATAAATTACGAATATACTGTAGGAAAACTTTCAGATTTTCAGACTCAAGGAATCATCTCATGCCTACCTAAGGAAGAAAAAGATAGAAGATATTTAAAAAACTGGAGACCTATATCACTTCTAAATATTGACTATAAAATTGCTTCGGGAGCCATTGCAGCCAGGACTAAAAAGGTTCTTCCATCAACAATCAGTGATACTCAAAAAGGATATATGAAGGGTAGATTCATTGGAGAAAATACCAGGCTATTATATGATATCATGGACCAACTTGAGAATGAAAATAGATATGGTTTATTATTGTTAATAGACTTTGAAAAAGCCTTTGACTCCATTAACTGGACCTTTGTGGAAGAAACTTTAAAATCTTTTAACTTTGGTGATTCCATTTGTAAGTGGTTTAAATTGTTTTGTAATGAAGTTGTGTTATAAATAATGGGCATATGTCATCATTTTTTAGACTAGAAAGAGGATGTCGTCAAGGAGATCCCCTTGCACCTTATTTGTTTATCATTGGGGTTGAGATTTTAGCTATAATTTTAAAGCAAAATGCAGATGTACGGGGATTGATTTTTGACGGCACTGAATATAAATTGGGTCAGTATGCCGATGATGCTTTTATTCTTCTTGATGGATCTCAACTTTCTCTTAAAACAACTATGAATATCTTGCAGGGTTTTTCTCCATTATCTGGACTTAAATGTAACATAGCAAAAACAAAAGCTATTTGGATTGGAAACAGGAAATTCTCCAATGAAAGAATATGTCCCGAAATGGGCCTAATTTGGTCCAATTCTAACTTTACACTCCTTGGTATAGAATTTTCTCCAGATTTACAACAAATGGTGGAAATTAATTATATGGAGAAACTAACAAAGGCTAAACGAACACTGGCAAGCTGGAGTCAAAGACATTTGTCATTAGTTGGTAAGGTAATTGTTATAAAAACTTGTTCTGCCCATATTCATACATCTTTTTTCAGCACTTCCAAATCCATTAGCAAAAGCTGAAGCAGAACTAAATTGCACATTATTAAATTTGTATGGGGTGGAAAAGTAGAGAGAATAAAACGCAATATACTAGTATCCCCAGAAAACGAGGGAGGACTAAATATGATACACATATTTTCATTCATTAGGTATATTAAGATAAGATGGGTAAAACGATTGCTGGAAAAGGAAAATGGAGTGTGGCAGAACTTAGTAAATTAAACTGTACTCAGAAATAAAAAGGATATTTGGAATTTTGGGAAAAGGAAATTAGAAGAACTTAGTAAGCTCATTAAAAACAGTTTTTGGAGAGATGTGAGTTTGGCAGTATACAATTGCAAAGAGGAACCGCAAGGTCCAAATGAGTATATATCCATGAATATTTTAAATTTTGTCCCCATTTAATTGTTCCATCAATACAAATCATGGAGAGAAGCTGATTTTGAAATTCTGAAAGATGTAATAGATGATAACAGTAATGTAATACCTTTTGAAATAATAAAACAAAAAACTAGAAGTGATGATTTCTTAAAATACTTCTCCATAATATCCAAAATTCCAAAAGCATCGAAAGATGCCATAAAAAAACATTTAGTACAAAATAATTTTGAGAAGCAGGAGGATAAAATAACGAACTTACAAAAACAAAATTCACTCAATTTTGTTTACAAAGATCTTTTAGAAAAACTAAAAGGCAACAAACTGCTAAACATGAAACTTGGATGCAAGTATTTAGTAAAAATATAAGTAGTGAGGAGGGGTCTCAGATATATATCAGAGCGAAATCCTGTACTAAGGATACCAAATTGATCTCTTTTAACTTTAAATTAATCCATAGAATAATAGCTACTAATGATTTTCTGAAAAGAATTAACATATTAGAAGATAACAAATGTACTTTCTGTAAGAGTGAAAGTGAAAGCATTGAGCATCTCTTCTATGATTGCAATATTACTTTACAGTTTTGGTACCATTTTATTGAACTTTTTGCCCAAATAGTGCACATTTGTCCAAAAAAGAAACATTTTTAATATATATATATGCTTATACATGTATATATGTGTGTTTGTATGTGTGTGTGTGTATATATATATATATATATATATATATATATATATATATATATATATATATATATATATATATGGTCTCTCCTAACATTGGTGTGCCATTTTTGCTCCCCAAAACTTTTGGGAACAGGTAAATTTTATTTTTATTTGTGAAGAGCATGCAAAGTGAGGTGGAATCACATCACAATTAATACTTCCAGTTCAGTACCCACGAATGTAGTTCCAGTCTATTTTTAGAACATTTTTTCCTCTCTCATTTTGGTGGTGATAGAAGAGTTATATTGATGCATATTTGGTAGGGATTTAAAGGTAATTGTTTATTCTTGAGAATATGAGCAGAGAGAGTGGTTGTCAGTGTGTAATTTGGCGACAGTGCACATGGAGTAATAAGGCCTTGGTAATGATCCGGAAGTGAAATATGTGGTCTGTGTACATGCTGTTATGTTTACAGTGCAGCAGCTCAAAAAAATGCCGGTCAACCCTTGACAAGAATTTCACCGTGAAGTCATCTTTGGGGGTATTTTAGATTTTCATATGATTTGTATTGATTGTCACACTGTGGAAAGGTCAGTGCTATGAAATATATGTAGAGAACATATAGTAAAATTAATTGTGATGTATGGCCAGGTAATAAATCAGGGGAGATAACAACCCTTATTGAACAGACCTATAATGAATGGTGAATAAGCTGTTCAACTCGCACAGCAAAAGATAATGAAAATTATACACAAAAATGGTCACAATTTCTTCTTATTGTACATCAATGCTTCTGATGTTGAACGTATGATCTAAAATTCGAAAGTCTGCTGAATGTCTATTACTAACTTTTTTGACGTCACACTCAAACTTTGGGCATAAATTACGGTTGTATGCCTATTAACAGAAAGGCTGCTTTCCGCAGAATGTACTTACGTCTAGGTGTAAATTTTCCTGTAAAATTGGATGAGCAATTATGCGATAGCAGATATAAAAAATTAAATGTGTCAAATCGTGGCATACGTTTGCAGCAGACAATTTGAAGATACTGTATTAATGCATCATATGGATCAAAGTTATTACTAAAACAGATTTTGATGATTCCTGAAAACTTGGGGAATGCATAATTTATTATACGTTTCCTAACAGTCTTATTGTCCATAAGTATGTGTGCCGTGACGAGAAGGCTGCATACCTCAGTGTGTTTGGTGTTATGGAACATTTTAAAACAAGATTTAAATAAACAAAGGACCATTAGTGCGGCTGTTTCATGTAAGCTTAAACCACAAGTTGCAGCAAAAGCAAATAGATCTTCACACGAAGTTCTGGCACTTAGGAACAGACAACATGCTGACAATTGTTTGGACATGCCAAGGTCACTGACCTCATGCAGGTCACGATGGATGCCGTTTCTGATACAGGCTTAGCACTCCATGAAATGGATATGTGTAGAAAGCTTGCCAACTAGCTTCTCTTGGGTCGGTAGTTCTTTTCTGGGTTATCCCGGGTTTTTCCGCCGCCATTATACTGGCCGCCATGTAAAGCATATCTCGTGCTGAAAAATGGCGTTAAACCATACCACAACAGGTATCACGGTACCAATTGTTTTTCCATAGACCTCAATGCTAATATTTGGAGAGATAAATATATTTTCTATCCTAATTTAGCATGCATCTCACACACTGTTATAGAGAACAATGTTAGATTGTCAATTTGATGATGACAAAACTAGGTACTCCATTGCATTTAAGAGAGATAACTCTGCTGGAACTAGACAGGGGTATGAGTTATCTAGTCACAACATACCTATTTTCAGTCATGTCTATGACATTTTCAAAAAATCATAAAAAATACAAAATATGATCTGTATAGGAATTAACATAAATTCACATGTTGCCAAGAGGCTAAACTATTTTTTAAGCCTAACAGAAAGTACAACTCTTGCATAATCCACCAATCAAAGCTTGTCTTGTCCTTTATTACTGCCTGCAATGGACCCTACACTTTAAGCACCGCCCACCTGGTCATGCGCAATTGGTACCGTTATACCAACAAAGCATCAGCACATATTAAAGTCACATGATCATATGCTATTGCTCAGCATCATCAAGTCACATGGGCCTACAATAACGCTGAGTATCAACATAAATTACAATAACATGAGAATACAACATTGCTGAGCATCAACACAGATTCAAGTCACATGAGGATACAATATTGCTGATTATCAGAACTGATTACAGAGACGAGCATATAATATGGCTGAGCATCAGCATAGATTCAAGTCGCATGAACATACAATACTGATGAGCGTAAGCACAGAATAAAGTCATATTATGATACAATATCTCAGCATCAACACAAAATAAAGTAAGACGAGAATACCTTATCTTGGAAAGAGCACAGATTAAAACCACATTAGCGTATGATTGTTGAGCATCAACACAGATTCAAGTCATATGAGCATATGATATTGCTGAGCAGCTGCATATATTCAAATCACATGATACAATATTACTGTGTATCAGCACAGATTATTCACATGAACATAAAATATTGCAGAGCATCAGCACAGATTGAAGTCACATGAGCATACAATATTGATGAGCATCAGCGCAGATTAAAATCACATTAGACTACAATATCTCGGCATCAATACAGAATAAAGTAACATGAGAATACCTTATCTTGGATAGAGCACATGTTAAAGTCACATGATGATTGCTGAGCATCAGATTCAAGTCACATGAGCATATGATATTTGCTGAGCATCAGCAGCATATATTCAAGTCACACGAGGATACAATATTGCTGAGTATCAGCACTGATTACAGAAATGATATAATATGGCTGAGCATCAGCATAGATTGAAGTCACATGATCATACAAACCATATCTCGGCATCAGAACAGATTCAAGACACATGAGCATACATCCTCTTGGAAAGAGCACAGATTAAAGATACATGAGCGCACAAGCGTAAAGACACACGAGTATACAATATTGCTGAGCATCAGCACACGTTCGAGTCACACGTGCATGCAGTATCTAAGAAATAACAGATTAAAGTCCCATTTGACTTGCAGCTGAAAAATGTCAAGCATATAACAATACCCTTCATCTATAAATCTGCACGTATGTATTTCTGTCTGTCCATCTTTGAAGAATTTATTTGTTGAAAATTATTGCATTTTGTTAAAATATTCTGCCTTTGAGAGGTTGAAACAGCCAGATGTATGTTACAGTGAAATACGCAAATAATTTCAAAATTTAATTTTGTCCATTCAATAGGTAGATGCATTCTTTATTTAACTTTAATACGACTGAGACTCATTGTTAGGGGTGGGTGGGGTAATTGAAAAGTATGGATGATTATGCAATTGTTATATTTTATATAAGAAGTAGGTGTGTGTGTGTAAGATTTTTAACGTAGCTTTAACAATTTTTTAGTCATATCGCTTCGATGTCTGCAGTGAGGCAGTTTATAGTGATGTATATCACTGGGGCATCATGCTGCAGACATGTAACATGATGTCCCACCCAATCATATGATCCTGACACCAGGCTGACCATTCCTAAAGCTAACATCTTAATGCTGGGCGCCTAGCGAGGAAGCTGCTACTGGAAGCAGTTATGCGATCATTTGTACATATTTGAAGCTTGTATAGTTCCTATATTATCTCCGACACTTCTGGTTGAAAATGCATTCCCGAAACATTGCTATTATGCTTTATTTATTAAGAGAGTGATGACTTATGCTAGTAAGAAACACTGCAAGTTTATTCCACCATTGTCACATTTGTATTTCAAGCATTTGGATATAACCAGCAAGGAGATTTTTCAACTTGAGGGATTTGAAAGGTATTCAAAGACTGCAGTTTCATTTAGACATAGATGGAATCAATAGTTATATAATAATTTGGGATTAACTGATATGGTATGAAATAAACATTTCAGATAGTAACATTGAAAATGAGAGGAAGATATATCGAAGAAAAATCATTTCATGAGGAATCTTATCAAAAACTAGCCTACACTGTCATTAACCCACCCAAGCTAGTCTATACTGTCATTAGGTAACTTAAGGCATTCCAAATATAATCAAAACCAGATCCTAGATAAAGGTCTGACAGAGACTTTTGATTCTGCCAATGGAAATGCTGCTTTCAGGACTCTGAAAGAGACTCCAATCATTCGGAACAACATTGATTTTCCTTAGCTACACTACTCAGTCCACTAAATGCAAAGTTATAAGACTGATAGGTAGATAAAAGTTCTGGTAATGGTAATAACATAGGTCACCAGAACATGACCCCTAAGCGGTCGCAGTCAGATCTTCACATAGGACAGTGGAGATCTGATTTTAATCAGATTGAATCTCCTTCTATGATGTTACTCATAATATTTAAAAACTTCAAAACGACAGCTGTGGTTAAGGCTTTTTTTGGCAGTTTCAAAAAATGGAAGATAGGAATTCAGAATTATACTTAAGGCTTTAACGAAGACATGTCTAGAGAATCCATACAAAATGCAAACTAAACAATCATATCACTTGCATATTACCCACATGTGTCCCTGCCAAAGGAAAGGTATGTGGGGTTGAGGACTTTAACCTAGATCAGTAAGTACATCAACTAAACGGGGCGCCGAGTGGTCTAAAGCACTCTCCGTTACGGATCACTGCCATCTCACCACTGTCTGCGTGGGTTCTAGTCTCGGATTCGGCCAATGTGGGTATGTGAGAAATCCTGCCAGTAGCTTCTCGTGGTTTGGTGGTTCTTTCTGGGATTTTCCCGGGTTTTTCCTCTCCCATTAATACTGGCCACAATGTATAGTCAGTCGCGTGCTGAAAAAAAGTGTGTTACATCCTACAACAACATCAACAAAACCGTTATTATTATGCTATTTACACTGACCACAAGGTTTACAACCATGACACGTGCGACGTTAGTACATACATGATTTGCATCAATGCTTGCATAGCTGCGATCTTTGCATATGAGTAATATATTGGAAAAATAATGAACGAGACAAAATAATTTACAAGTATTGCGGTCACTGATGTTACAGGTAAGTAACTTCAACTTTACACCTTCAAGTTACAAATAGTCAATTAAAAAGAAGATTCCGAATTTGTGGACTTCGCCTATGTCTGTGAAGCGTTGAAAACCAAACAAGTCAATTGTTTTAGTGATAATTAATTAAATACCCCTACCAGTTTAGAAATAATTGCAATTTGCATAATCGCTCCATCTCAATGCTCCGTTTAAGTTGTAAAGTCCAAATACATGGTGTAAAGTCCAAATGGGTACACGGACTTTAAGTGTGGAAAAGTCTTCCAAACAAACAAGAAAAAGAAGAAAAAAAAACATGTACTTGCGATTCGGAAGAACCTTAGTTATTAAAAGGATTGATGAAGATCGAGGTATCCGTAAACACTGTTACGTTTTGTAAACCAGTCTGTTAACTGAGTGGTCTATAGCGGAAGTAAACTAATGAACTCTGTGAATGAATAGCTCCTGAAAATATGGTTGTACTTGGTTTCTGATGTTGGGTGACGGGTTTAGTCTTGTGTATACATTGTGATGAAACCAGGGCATGTGAGCAGATAAGCCAGCAAATAACATCATCAGATAGGCTCTTCAATGCTTGAAGCAGATAACGCTTTTCAATCTAGCATTTTATAAGCACAGCGAAGTGATTGTTAGGAGCAAAGGAAGATATGTTTCAATCCATTTCACAGGTATATTTGAATGAGCTCCAGATTGCAGAAGAACAACGAAATCATTTCAATCAGGAATTGGAAGAAGCAATATGCAACCAATTGTAAAACTTAAAATATCAAATAGCATTTACAATTTTATATTTTGTTGCCTAGTTCTGAAGATTAAAAGACAATACCTGTTTGTGACTGTTATCCATTCCTGGTTGCCGCTTCCCAATCGTAAATAAATACTTCTGTGGTATACTTTACTTGCATTTACTTGAAATTTTTATCCAGAACATAAGTTTTAATTTTCCTTCAACTATTTTAATGAACCTTTTTTTAAAACGAGCTCTATACTCTTATTAATCAAACACTGTTACAAGACTACATATTCACATCTGGAAGGATTTGGTATTTAAATCATACATACATACATACATACATACATACATACATACATACATACATACATACATACATACATACATACATACATACATACATACATGCATGCATGCATGCATGCATGCATGCATGCATGCATGCATGCATATGCAAAAACGTACTTTATGAACTTGTCTTAAAGGTTTCAATCGAGAATCAGTCAATATATAATTTCTTCAAGCTTGCTTGAAATTGAGGTTCACGTTACCTTCAGATATTATTGGAAAGAATGTTATATATACTCTCTAATAAGTCGATTTCAGCTGTAAACTGCGCAATGCGCTAGCAGGTCTGATTATATGCATTTTGTTTGGAGCATTAAGTAAAACACACAACTTAGACCCTAATCTGCCTGCATTGCGAGACATCAGATTGGTTGCAGTTAGACTAAGCATGTAAGCAATTATATACGGTAATTAGTTCAGTAAATGCAAATATCCAGCCCCAAACCTGTAATTAACCTTTTTAAAGTTGTTACCAATTGGTCTACCTGCGTTAAAAGGACAGTATTGGCAGATTTTTTTGATAGATGATGTACTTGGTGATTTGCAAATTAAGGCCAACGAACAATTATGAGTTTCGAAAATAAAACAGCTTTAGAACAAAATGTCAAAATGTGCAGCTAAATGAATTTCCCGTTGTTTTAATCTTGCTTTCTTTACAGAAGGCCCGTTTAGATACACGTGGAACAAGTTTGTTGTTTGAATGTGAGACAGTATTCCTTACGTTTTAATTTATACCTGGAATACTGTGGGCTCTTAGGCTCTTATAACTTAGGTGTGCTGTCGCAAAGTTGAATTTGCAAAAAATATTTTTTAAATGTTAAAATTTACGTCTTAATTATCTAGTTATTTGGTGATGTTACTACGAGAAAACACGGTGCACATTTTGGATCAGTGCTTGTGTCATAAAGAATTTAACATTCACAAACTTTTACAAGTTACTTAGATGTTATCATACACTGGTATGGCAACAGTTCTAAATCTTCATAGACGTCAAGCCTTTAAACAAATTTCGAACATGATTGTAAGAATGTAATTCGCGTTGTTTATCGTTTCTGTCTATCCACCTATATCACTGAAGTCGTACATCCTGTAAAAATGTAATTAAAATAACTCAAGTCTAGATTATAGATAATGTTGGAATTTGTATAATGTACTTTTGTTAATTTAAATGTTTGAATTTGTATAATGTACATTTGTCAAATGAAATGTTGAGCTAGCTCTGACATTGAAGAAAAAAAATAATATAAATTAGAGAAGCTGTGATCCGTAGGTATACTGGTTAATTTGGTTAATTCTTCAAACAGGGAATTAATTATGCAACCTATTTCTCTTTTTTTTATATAAAAATTTCTTTTCATTATCTCATACCTTACAGACAACTCTGAGTGATATATATATATATATATATATATATATATATATATATATATATATATATATATATATATATATATATATATATATATATATTCAAGCTATCTTCATAAAAACAGCATACTTTGAACAAGCACAAAAAAGCGTCAGTTATGTAGCTCATTTTCACGGTAAAATTAACAGAAACTATTTGGTTCAGCACATAACCTGGCTTGATTACTGTTACATAAATATTCAACGATAGTTATGACATTTTAAGATCTCTCATTTTATATGGCATGTTTTGTGACAACTGTTGTTTCGAGTTGTATCATTTGATTCATCAAAACTTCTGCATAATTCAGAATTTTTTTGTTTGGACCTTTTGCGTGGCTTTAACCATTTTAATCATACGGCCACGATGTCTGTAGTGTAACAGTTTATAGTGAAATCTAGCACTCGAGCATCATGCCGCAAACATGTTGCATAATGTCCCACCAGTCACATTATCCTGACACCAGACCGACCTGTCCTAATACTAACCTCTTAATGCTGAGCGCCAAGCGATGCATCTTCTCTAGACAAGGTTCCGATATTAACCCTATCTACATCTTGACGGATCGAACAGATATATTCGTGTTTTGTTCTAGCGACATCTACAAGATTTTATGAGATGCTACCCTTATTATGTAATCCTAACAGTAACGTGGTGCGTTGTACATCGGCCAAACATATTGAAGCCAAGTTACCTATAAAAGGATACTTTGGAAGTTTAACATCGAAAGTATGACTATATACAAGAAGGAAGCCATTACAGTTGTATTTGACAGAAAGGCATTTTGGCAAACACGGACCGGCAGTGGAAAATTGCTTATTTATGTGTCCATTTAAATTGTGTGCTCGCCTCGTCTCGATCATCTAGGAACAGTGTTCAAATTTGAACAATTTAACATCCAGTAACATTCACAGACCCGAAGGACATACATTTCTGTTCGATACGCCATAGTACATGCATAGATAATGTTCAAGTGACAAGACAATATGTATATGAAAGGACAAAGACATTTGAACTCTAACGATTACAAGATTGTGTATATACCTTCCACTTTTTATTTTGTATTGGCAATGCTTAGATTTTAAAAAATATTATTAATGAGAAATTCGACAATACAGTTTTGTTTTCAGAAAAACCTCAAATGTCTTTTACCCAGAAAATAATCATGTACCGATATAAATTTAAATGACACCATGTACACGCATGTTTACTGTCTATCGTGATTGGATGACAACTGTTTTACAAATGACATAAAAGAGGTCAAACGAATTTGTCAAGGAAAATATTTGTTTTGTTTTTTATATATAAAAAATTGCTTTTATCTCCTTCATTGACGGCTTAGTAAAGTTTCCTTTATTTTTAAGACTCATCGTGATTTATTGATGACTTTGTTTTTTTTTTCTATTGTTTTAGGACTTACCATGATCCAATGAGGCTTTGTCTTTCCGTGTTGTTTTAGGACTTGATAATTCATTGAGGGCTTAGTTTTTATTTCCATTTTATTAAGATCTACTAGGATTCAATGTCAGCTTTGTTTTTTTTTTTTCCCCACTGTATTAAAGACTGGCCAGGATACATTAAGGGCTTTGTTTTCTCCCCATTGCTTTAAAAATTAACACGATTCATGAAATGCCTTATTTCTATTGTTTTTAAGACTTACCATCATTTACTGATTGCTTTATTTTTTCTATTGTTTTTAGGACTTAATATCATTCATTTTGAGTGCGTTTTTCCATTGTTTTTAAGACATAATGATTCAATGAGCGCGTTATTTTCCATTGTTTTTAAGACATAATGATTCAATGAGCGCGTTATTTTCCATTGTTTTTAAGACATAATGATTCAATGAACGCGTTATTTTCCATTGTTTTTAAGACAGAATGATTCAATGAACGCGTTATTTTCCATTGTTTTTAGACTTACCATGATTCATTAAGGGCTTTTTATCTATTGTTTTGAAGACTCACAATGTGACCTTCAATGCTTTTTTCTTTCATTGTTCAGAAAACTTACCATGATGTATTAAGGGCGTGTGTGTGTGTGTGTGTGTGTGTGTGTGTGTGTGTGTAGGGGGGCATTGTTTTGAAAACTTACCATGGTTCATTGAGGACTTGGTGGTGGGGTGGGGGCATTTTTTCTAAGGCTTACCATGATTCATTGAGGGATGGGGGGGAGGCATTGTTTTTCAAACTTACTATAATTATTTATGGGCTACTTTTTTCTTACTCACACCATTTTGTAAGATCTACAACGATTCATTATTAACATGCATCAGGCTTGGATATAAAATTATATTCACTCTTCCATAAAATCAAGCACACAAAGCAAAGGGGAGTAAGAAATAAGTCAACGCCATTTATTATTATTATTATTATTATTATTAGTAGTAGTAGTAGTAGTAGTAGTAGTAGTAGTAGTAGTAGTTATTACTGTAGTTTTGTTGTTATTTAAAACCACAACATCTTATTTTTTAAGCTATGCCTTGAATGCTTTGTTTCATGTCAGACCGATGGCAATCCTATATCTTCATTTTTTAGGGTTGGTGGTCGTTTTAAAAAAAAATGATATGTAATACATTGATTGCTATCAAAGCTAGTGGTTTAGTTGATAATTTGTGTTATTTTTAAAAACATTATCTGTTAATTGTAGAACCATTACCAGGAAACATATGGCTCCCCTAGTCAGCACAGGATCATGTTTTCACTAAACTAGTGACATTTGCCAGTTGCAATCTCTTAATTCCCACCGTACTGTATCAATCATACATTTCATGTATTATTAAGTGTTTCCAAAGTTTTAATCTTCCTTGAAATAAAATCGTATGCTTTGTTATCATCCTTCAATTTGACAATTATTTGTGCAACCAAATTACATCTAAATGGATTTTTTCTTGGTGAGCTGAAATTGATACGTCACTTTGATGAATAATTCATTCCGTTGCACTTGTCATTGGAATCGGGAAGAATTAACATTATTAACGTTAGTTTCCTTGACGGTGATTGTCTTTTTATTTTTACTTTTTTCTTTGGTGAGATGAAACTGATACATGATTTCAATGAATAATTCATTCAGCTACTCTTGTAGTGCCTCCTCTCTCCAATCTAAAAACGGGCATGATAATTATCCTCCAAAAAGGCATAATAAACTCAAAGAAGTCGCTTTAAAAGATATCACTTGCTCCAAAAAGGCGCCTTTTCATAGTGAATTGTTGTTGTTGTTTTTTAATATAAAAAAATTATAATAATAATAATAATAATAATAATAATAATAATAATAATAATAATGATAATAATAATAATGATGATGATGACGTCGATTGTATTAATAATATTGCTGTTGTTGTTGATAATAATGTTAAAAATAACAACAATAATAATAATGACGATGACTCGATGCTATTATTATTGCTGTTGTTAATAATAATAATAATAATAATACTAATAATAATATTAATACTACTACTACTACTACTACTACTACTACTAATAATAATAATAATAACTATGACGTCGATGTTATGTTTTATTATTGTTTTTGTTGCCGCTGTTATTGTTGTTGTTGTTGTCGTAAAATTAGGAAATTATGAGAACAGTTCATTTGTATAAAAAAATTAAAATCCCACGTTTCATACGTATTCTGCCAAAAGGGTTGAAGGAGTAAAATCCTTCAATAAGTCTTAGTGTTTATTTTCTTTTCTCTTTGTCTTTGTACCTCAACAAAAGATTCGTTTGGCAGTAATGCTTTGAAAGAAAACGGAATGCATACAGGCACAAATTTAACGTCTTACCAATAATAACAATAATTGGTAATTACAATAACTCTAGGAAAGATAACAAATATTTTCACTTTTACTAGGCCTTGTATTTCTCCTTCTTTCATGCGCTCTTTAATGCTTTTTTTATGAACAAGATTTAAATTTATGAAGGATAGAATCTGTGTACTTGCTAGTTTATTAGAACGGTCTTTAGATAATGTAGGCTACAACAGGCAAAAGTGTATTGTGTAACCTATTTTGTCCTTTCGAGAAAGTAGTCCTCTGCTAAAATGGCAGCATGAGTGATTTCCTGTTTGATATTTGCTTTCGTTTTGGGGCAACCAACTACATGAATGTCGTTAAGTTATTAATTGACAATAATATAATCAATCATGCCAGAAACTCTCTGAGATCAGTTTCCAGACTAGGCCATATATATATATATATATATATATATATATATATATATATATATATATATATATATATATATATATATATATATATATATATATATATATATATATATATATATATATATATATATATATATATATGGAATAAAGTTGTACTGACAACAACAAAAACGTAGCCCTAAAACAATTTTTTTAATGTATCGGAGGAACTAGCTCACAGAATGGCATAAAAGAAGCATAAACATCCGTTCTTTGTGATTTGCTTTACTGCCAAAACGGAAATGAAATGCGTGAACTTTTCCGCGCAGAGACCCTATCTCTAAATTTAGTCTACATGTCGGCAAAAGCGAAAGGATCAAATAAACTTTCTAAATGTTAAGTAGTAGATGTTTACGATTTTCTCTCTTAATCATCGATGTGCGTGACCAACCTATCTTGGACTCGTTTAATATAACATGGATGCTCCTTTTCTTCTGTCACTGAGAAAATGGGATTCACGATGAGGAAACGACAGGAAGAGCCAGAGGAGTATTCTGTCTGTAACGCGAGAAACACAAAAAGTCCATTTGTGAAAAGCATTAGATAAATTCCTTCACAAGCATGCAACTGTTATAATTTTGTATCAACGCATCGGGTCTCTGGAACATTTAATTAAATTTTATAAATTTGGTAGAGCCAAATTCAAACTTACTTTGACATTATGAAGAAATATAGTTAGATAAATGTATATCGCATAGGGCTTAGTATGCAGTTTGTGTTAGGACTTTCTACCACTTAGAGCTGAGTATATATTTTGTGTAATTGGGGCTTTGTATATATTTTGTATTTTAAGGCGTTTTATCACACGGGGCTTAGTTTGCATTTTGTGTAATTGGAACTTTGAAGCACATGGAGCTTTGTATATATTTTGTATTTTAAGACGTTTTATCACACGGGGCTTAGTGTGTATGTTGTGTAACTGGAACTTTGAAGCACATGGGGTTTTGTATATATTTTGTATTTTAAGACGTTTTATCACACGGGGCTTTAGTATGTATTTTGTATTTGGTGTAATTGGAACTTTGAAACACATCACATGGAGCTTTGTATCTATTTGTATTTTAAACATTTTATCACACGGGGCTTAGAATGTATGTTGTGTAACTGGAACTTTGAAGCACATGGGGCTTTGTATATATATATATATATATATATATATATATATATATATATATATATATATATATATATATATATATATATATATATATATATATATATATATATATATATATTGTATTTTAAGACGTTTTATCACACGGGGCTTAGTATGTATTTTGTGTTTTAGGACGTTGTATCACATGGGGCTTAGAATAATTTTTGTATAATCTGGACGTTGTTGAGACAACAGCGATATGTCTTTATGTCTAAATGGTTTGGACATTGTTTGCCACAGATAGTTGGTTATTATCTGCCACTCTGAAATACAATAGGTTCGAAAGTAGAAACAAAAATAGCAAGCTGATTAGAAATTTGTATCAATAACTGCCGAAAGACTGCTGTCGTAATATGAAATTAAATTACATTTTGTCTTTAGGGCTCTCCACAATATATATATATATATATATATATATATATATATATATATATATATATATATATATATATATATATATATATATATATATATATATATATATATATATATATATATATATATATATATATATATATTTATATATAAGAAACCTTAAAATGCATTTTTGTGTATGTTGTGTATGGTTAATGGAGAATTAACTGCTTGTGACAAATATGATGTTTTTAATTTTGTGTATTAAATTTGGTACTTACTAAAGTTTTTGCATTATTATCACATTTTCAATGGATAATTTATCGGTTTATATTTAGTACCAGCATCTTTTCTGATGCATAGGCTGTCCAATACATTTCTCCAACTTTGAAATCAGTAACGATCCGTACTAGCTCTGTCCATTCCGATTATGGGACAAATCCGATTGAGCCATCATTTGGAAAAGTTTTTTTTAAAATTTGAATTCAGTAGAGATATAATTTGATTTAATATTTAAAATGCGTGCTTCTTTGCAGAGTACCTGATGATCTTGATACAAGTTTGTTTTTATTTCAGGAATCAGTTTTAATTATCTGCTCCGTAGTGAAAGTGGTAGGTTCTCTGAATAAATTTCACATTCTTTAACTTGGTTCCTAGTGAATTTCTTAAATCTGAAATACGTCTTATTACCTACTATATACTAGTAGGTATAATCAGTATGTGATATATTTGTCCAATGAATGTCTAGAATAACAGAGAATCGGTAGACCAAAGCGTTACAGAGATTCGGTAGACCAATGCATTGGATGTAACCTAGTAACGTTAGACATATATCCATGATGTCGACTCTTCCTCAGCCCAAACAATAGAGTTAAATGTTGGAAAATTTACAGCCAAATCTTTGAAAATCTTAAGTGGATTTTAGGTATATTCTACCATTCTTTATTTCTGTATTCGTTTACCTGGGGAGGGGAGATTGATCTCACATGGAATGAAGTAAATTTCTTCACCTTCTTTCTTATAGTTTGCAATATTTATCTTACCTGCTATTTTAAACAAAACCGTAGTCTGTGTTATTAGGATCGGTTTAATATATATATATATATATATATATATATATATATATATATATATATATATATATATATATATATATATATATATATATATATATATATATATATATATATATATATATATATGTGTGTGTGTGTGTGTGTGTGTGTGTGTGTGTGTGTGTGTGTGTGTAAAGTTATTTCTATATTGTTCATAAACCTCAAGATAACGTTTTATCTTTTATTAAGAGATCTTATATTAAAATTAGGAACTGGAAAAATGTCGATTAGACATTTTTAAACAATTATATTGGAAAATAAAATGTTTACATATCACTTGTAAGATCTCAAAGTAATTTCTTTACAATTTTCATTTTTCCTAGAACAATAAAAATCTTCTGCCACATGCTTTCTTACCTTTGAAAGTCAGAAATACATTTGAAACCTGACTCTGACGTGTGATGCTTTTCTTCTACTAGACACTTAAATGATACAAAATGGTAATGGTAAGTGTACGCAACCGCTCCTTTATGGCTTTCGAAATCCGATGAAACATACTGCACTAAGATACCACAGATTTCTCACTTCATTTACACTCCTAATATTTGTTCTATTTTAATTCTTTCTTGTAGGTTGGCAATCGATTCCAGTAAAGGATGTACATGATCAAATTAGAATAAAACATATTCTTAGAATGAAATTTTTTAATTTCTATATGACCACGGAATTATCAAACCAGTTGAAACAAAACCAAAAAGACTTACTACATACGCCCACCCACCCAGAAGCAACTGACGTCATAAATAAAAATCGCTTCTTAATACCATAATTATTCTAGCTTAGAAACATAGAAATCATTGATCTTCGTACTTTCTATTTAACTAACCATTGGGCTAAGTCTGGACCTAGAAGAAATGTGTTTTTATACAGTTGCGAAGTAATAGTGTATGGAGTGTTTCGGACCGAGATGAAATGTGTTTCCATATAGATGTGAAATCGATTACACACATCATGTAAATGTTGAAGAGAAATAAGCTTAAATAGAACTAATATTATAACTAGAGATCTGTTTCGAATTTAAAACAAAATCCCTCCTCAAGTACTAAACAGAAAGTGTTTTGTAGTCAAATAATTGGTTTCATCCAATAATGTTTTATTGGATGCCGCGCATGCTCAAAGAAACAGAGAACAAAATGAACATTAAATGTGCAAGAAATTTAAAGGACGTGTATTTGTCCAATTTTTCCTAAACAGGAAGCCTGTTCTCTTGATAAATTTAAGTTCAACTATGGCATTTTATCTGAATTTAAGTTTCAGACTTTCGTTTCTTTATCAGTAAAGCAGGACACTAAGCGAAACTTCAGTTAGTTATTATAGAAATCTTGAGTATTTCAACTAAGAATGGCTTAAAAGTATGCATTCACGCTGTGTCTGCGTTTCATAATTAATATATAGTCAGTATACGGTACATTTTATAGCTTTTAGGTTCAATTTGTTGTTGGGGGGAGTTAACTTTTAACGTCATATTAACACATCGGGAACCTGGAAAAAGAAAACTAAGAGCCTTTCCAACGGACATTATGAGGCAGCCTATTTGATTTGGCCTGAGCTGGAATGAAGGTATGATAAAAAAAAAACAACTTCAAATAATAAAAGCGCGCAAATCAGATATTTTAAATATGTGAAGTTAAAACTCGTACCATTTAAAATTGACATATGTATAAACTTCCCTGTTTCATTCGTTGAGATCTACTCTAGTTTTTCTTAGGCATTTTCAAATCTGTAACAAGAGAGAATTTAAAACTTATTCCACAACATGAAAGCAGCAAGATATTGCATATAAAACAAGCAGAAGAAAACTGGAACAATACAACAAGTGTACGTTCAGTAATTTTACATTTCTACTTTGCCATTATGAATATTTATATCTAGAGCGTTCACCTTCAGTATTATCAGTTAATTTGCCCTGTCAATCAAAAGCTAAAATGGTAGTTGGAAAATGACAAAATGACGCACGGGAGCTTTCACGCAAATCATACACCATTTTGCTTTTGTCAACTTAGCAGCTTTCACAAAATCAATTCATCAATTGTTCATAGAGCAACAAGTTTTTGTTATTATGCTAATTGATTCAAGAAGTATAAACGTCAAAAGTAGCTACGACTGAACACCAAACAGCGAACTAAGATACACATCAGTACCAGTAGCTATGTTGTTGCCATTTCAGATGCAGGCTTTGGCGTCTATAGTCACGTTACTTTTTTAAAAAAAAATATTTTCTATTACATCCAGTTGTCTTCTTATAGGTCTTGATATGAGTGAATATAGTTTCACAAATATTACTTTTTTAAAATAATTTTCAATGCATGAATTCGAGATGTAGTCGAATCAGTAGCTGTTAAAGCATGATTGAACTTACACGAGTTTATGATGCTAATGGTCGCTATAGGATCCCAAATCCATGGCTTCAAGAAAGAAGAACTCCCGCCCCCTTCCCCTCAAGCGACAATGATAACATTGAAAAAGTCACCAAGAGAAGAAATATTAAAAAATGCCAAGAAACAGCGATCACTCTCAGAATCTATTTATAGGTCACGACCTGAATATAGGTCACGACCTGAATATTATTCTTACTGCTACCTAAAGTTAATTTGCCCTTTCATTAATATTTGTAGGATTTTATAAATATTTTATAAATAAACAATTAGTTTTAAAGATGATCACGACAAGTATGATTAAATTATATATTAGATGATTTGGGCACTTTGGAGAATGACGTGTTTCTTTGTTTATTTATTTTACTGTTAATTTACTATCTATAAACTTAACAAAAAACCTGGATCCTAAACTCAAACTGCTTCTTATATGTTTTCAGCATGTTTTTATGTTTTACAATTTCATTGTTTTTGTCATTTGTTTTTCTGTAGTGTATTCATATCATTATAGATGGTGTAAAGCGCTTAGAGCTTTTAAAGATTAGGCGCTGTACAAAGTCCTCATTATTATTATTAATATTAACACCACCACCCACCCACCCGCCTTGCTACCAAAAAGTTCAATGAATTTTTTAAAC
This sequence comes from Unio pictorum, assembly GCA_030141615.1. NCBI lineage: Eukaryota > Metazoa > Mollusca > Bivalvia > Unionida > Unionidae > Unio > Unio pictorum. The sequence continues at coordinate 1,283,052 of JARLTB010000192.1, read as the reverse complement.
AAGTTTTATAATAAGACAAACCCTTAGGATGGAAAGTGTCATAAAAATATGTACTCAAATGTAAATATAAACGGCATCAAGAAACGAAGAAGTTAAATACATTATGCATATTTGTTTCTCCATTTTCTCGGTTTGTACAACTGTTCTTTTATTTCGTATATTAAAGTATACGTGCCAATGTTCTTCGGCAGAATGTTCTAGATTTGCTTGTTTGCCAAACGCTGACTATGATCAAATTAGGAACCGGTCATCAATATAGCAAATTAACTATATATTGAACTTAATTGAAATTAAAGAACTAGAGTGTGTCGAAAGACGACTAATCATATTTTTTAAATAGACAATTTCAACTTCACAAACACGATAAAGATAGCGATGTGTACACGATTTTCATAAACATTTGGGATCGTTTGATCTCGTCCATGGGGTTTTGGGTGGGAATGATAATTCGTTGAATCTAATAATTGTGTATTTCAGGATAGTTTATTCGTGTAGACGTATCAAGACTGTCAGAATAGTGTATTCACGTACATTTATCAAGACTGTCGGAATAGTGTATTCACGTACATTTATCAAGACTGTCAGAATAGTATATTCACGTACATTTATCAAGACTGTCAGAATAGTATATTCACGTACATTTATCAAGACTGTCGATATAGTGTATTTGTGTACACGTATCAGGACTGTTTTAATGTATACTTATCATGGCTGTCAGTGTCTTCACGTGCAAGTATCAAGATAATGTAAGGCTGTCATAATAGTGTATTCACGTACACTTGTCAAAACAGTCAGAATAGTGTATTCACGTACAAGTATCATGGCTGTTAGAATAGTATATCTGTTTACACGTATCAGGACTGTCATAATAGTGTTTTCACGCACCTTTATCAAGTCTGTCAGAACATGGTTTTCCCGTACACATATTAAGACTGGCATAATAGTGTATTCATATGCACGTATAAAGACTCAGAATAGTGTAATCGTATACATGCATTAAGATAGTCGGGATAATGTATTCATCTACACATATCAAGACTGTCAAGGTAATGTAATCGTGTTCATGTATACGTATCAAGAGTGTCAGAATAGTGCAATCGTGTACACGTATAAAAACTGTTGGAATCCAGTACAAACACAATCTGTTACGAATTACGATACAAGCTAAATGTATCATTTATTACAGTACATGCACAGTCTATCATGAATTTCAGTACCACACAATCTGTCATGACTTGCATGACAGACACAATCTGTCATGAATTACAGTATATACACAATCTATCATGAAGTTTAGTACCACACAATCTGTCATAACTTGCATTACAGACACAACTGGTCATGAATTATACTACAGACACAGGCTAGCATGAATTACAGCACAGACACATGATCTAATGAATTAGTACAGACATAACTGGTCATGAATTACAGTACAGACACAGGCTAGCATGAATTACACTACAGACATAGGCTATCATGTATTACAGTGCATACACAGTCTATCATGAATTAAAGCACAGACACATGCTATCATGAATTACAGTAGAGACATAATCGGTCATGAATTACACTACAGATACAGGCTATCATGAATTACAACACAGACATATGCTATTATGAATCACAGTACAGACACAATCGGTCATGAATTACAGTACAGACACTCGGTCATGAATTACTGTACAGACACAGGATATCATGAATTGCAATATATATATATATATATATATATATATATATATATATATATATATATATATATATATATATATATATATATATATATATATATATATATATATATATATATATATATATATATATATATATATATATTATGTTTTGATTAGTCCAAAAGACACACATGCATAACATCTGGTTGAGAAAGATTTTCTTGTTATCAAACGTTTTAAAAGTTGGAACATCTTTAAAAAGGGACTTATTTAATGAAATTGGTGCAAGGATTCCATAGCGTGAACTTAGTTAATTTATGAACAACAGTGAGTAATGAATGGTATAGTGCCAAATCAAGCTAATGAATACAGTTTATAATTGCTTCACTAACATGGTAGCACTATTTCCGGTGTTAAATGAAGGGTTAAACCGTGCGTAAACACCGTGATGAATATGTCTCGTTATTGATGTTTGATGTAGTTAGTCATCGTCTTGTCCGTCGTATAATTGACACAATGATCCCATTTTCATTACGACAAGATAATGATTACACTTTTAACATACGTTTCGTTTTGGTTTGCTTTGCTGTTTATTACGGCACATCGACACCATCACTATCTAGCATACATTTCATTTGGTTTGCGTTGGTTATTTGACGGCACATCAACACCGTGAATACTATTATATCGTGCAAAAGAAGCCAGTAAAGTATCTGGCCCAAGGAAACACCATGAGATAATCCGATAATAATAATCAAACCCGCACACCTCCTGTACCGACTCTAATGCCTTAACTAATGAGCCATGCGGAATTAGGAAGTAAATTTACAGGAACAACGAATGTATAGATAGATAAATAGATAAATTCAAAACAAGAAAAGGAGAAAAATATAACTACCCTATTCAAAAGGAAACAATTAAAGCTACAAAAATAAATGTTTTCAACCAGCTACCGTTCCATCAGCCAATGGTAAAGTTTCTTTCAACTATTGCGAATAGTAACACACATGAAAATAACATCGTGTTATGCATGATATACTTCAGAAACTGAAATTTTTCACACACACTCCAATCTCATCTAAACGAGGGGCCCCGAGTGGCCGAGTGGTCTAAAGTGCTTTCCGTTTTGGATCATTGCCGTCTCACCTCTGACTGCGTGGGTTCGAGTCTAAGATTCTGCTGATTGTAGTTATGTGAGAAAGCTTGCCAGTAGCTTCTCGTGGGTCGGTGGTTCTTTCCGGGGGTTTTCCCGGGTTCTTTCTCCACCAATAATACTGGCTGCCATGTATAACCTATCTTGTGCTGAAAAATGGCGTTAAACCCTATAATTTTTTTTTTTTAAAAATCATCTAAAAGAAGAGAACAATGGTCAATCTTGAGCTAAATGTCTAATAGTTCTAAACATTACTTCATATTCAGATAGTATAAAAAAGTTAAAAGTTATATACAGAGGCCGAATTGACAAGCTATACATGGACGCAAAAGCAACGGCTTTTCGTAATCCTGACAACGAAGCGTAACGTTTAGGACAAGATTATATTTTGGGGAGTGTTATAACCAGTGACTGGGCTATTCATCTATCTGCCAGATCTTGTTGCAGATTTTTGTTAGTAGCTCTATCACTGATTACCCCCTCCACCATTCTTGATGAATTCAGCTGGGATGTTGTCTACTCCAGCTGCCTTCCCATTCTTCATTGCTCTTATTGCTGACTCCATCTAGTCGTTGAGAATGGGGAAATCACCATCATTTGTGGAGTTTGGAACTTCAAGCACCTCTGGTCTCCTGTGGACTGATGGCTGTAGAGTTCTTTACAATACTCAGTCCATTGTTCTAAATGTCACTCGCTTATGTGAGGCATTTTCCATTTTCGTCTTCAATGGTACTGACTCTTGGCTGCTTCTGTCTGGTAAGGCCTTTCACAATTTAGAATGCCTTTTTGCTATTATTCTTTATCAGACTGCTCTCTATTTCTGTGCACTTTTGACCAATCTAATCTTCTTTTGCTTTTTTCATATTTTTTCTGATATTCTTGTTTATTTCTCTGAACTCCATTGCCCCTTTTGTGTGTCAGTTGTTTTTGAGGTCTCTTCGGGCATCACACAAATTCAGAATCTCTTCTGTAACCCCATATGTTTTTGTTGGGCAATGGAGGCCAGTGATGTCATTGGCAGCTATTCTCATGACTGTGTTTAACGTGTCTGTCATCACTTTAACATCAACAGCCATCACATGGAGTGGAGCAAATTGTCCTCCAATTGTGGTTTGGAATGACTTGCAGATGTTAGGGTCCTTCAGTTGTTCAAGGTTGAGTTTGAGCCTGGTGTTCTTTGGCTTGTTAATTCTCTTCAGCCTCACTGAAAGCTTTTTCGATTATGATAAATTAATTTGAACTATCTTGTACGTGTTGTATAAACGTATACTACTAAAGAATCTGTTATTGGGCATCTATACAGATGAAATTTTGACGCATGTCGCCTTTCAAAATTACGGAAAGGTGACAAGTGTAATTTAAATTTACTCGCCATCTTGGTGACTGTCATTGGATGGGTGCCTATCAAAGGTTCTTAGTTCCAAAATAGTGATTCGGATACGGGCTTCAGGGTAGGGCATAGGCTGTAAGTGTTTCTGAAAAGAGTAGATGTACCATTCTCCAGAAGATGTATTTTGGAGAATGGTACATCTACTCTTTTCCTGGAATAAAAAATAAAACTTGAATAAATAACTGATCCAAAGTTCTCTACATACCTCAGTTAGGTTTGAATCAATAGGTTCAACATGTACATCAGGTAGAGTAATTAGACAATTACCGAAATTGAACTGAGTTAGTCAAGCCTACATGATTGTTATCATCATTTCCATTCACATGCAAAATGACCGATCCATTCTACCCAAATTTTCATGGAGATTCCCAATAATTACGTTCCTGAAATTTCTGATTCAATATTTTTGTTTCTTGATATGTAAGGTTAAGTAATATACATGTAAGGTTAAGTAATATACATGTAAGGTTAAGTAATATACATGTAAGGTTAAGTAATATACAGCGGAAATGGTAAAAACTCAAGAAAGGAGAGGACATGTACTACACTTTAAAGCGTAAGCATAATAGACATATAATTCGACGAGGAAAAATAATTTGTGCAACAGTCTTAGATCTGCAGGAAAAGAAACAAATTATAAAATTATACATTTACAGAATAAAATGCATCTGTAGTGAAAATGTTCAATAATTTAAAAGCAGAAATTGACAAACGTTGTACTGAATCTATCTTATGGCTACCTTAATAACTCTTATCATAGATACCTAGATATACCTCTAATCATAGATCCCTAGATATACCTCTAATCATAGATCCCTAGATATACCTCTAATCATAGATCCCTAGATATACCTCTAATCATAGATCCCTAGATATACCTCTAATCATAGATCCCTAGATACACCTCCCTAGATATACCCCTAATCATAGATCCATAGATATACTTATAATCATAGATCCCTAGATATACCTCTAATCATAGATTCCTAGATATACTTCTAATCATAAATCCCTAGATATACCTCTAATCATAGATCCATAGATATACCTCCAATCATTACTTCTTAGACATAATTCTAATAATAAATTCCTAGATATACTTCTAATCATGTATCCCTAGATATACTTTTAATCATAGATCCCTAGATATACTTCTAATCATAAATCCCTCGATATAATACTAATAATAAATCCCTAGATATAATTCTAATCATAGATCCCTAGATATACTTCTATTCATAGATCCCTAAATATACCTTCAATCACAGATCCCTAAATATACTTATAATCATAGATCCCTAGATATACCTCTAATCATAGATCCCTAGGCATACTTCCAGGTGAGGTAAACAAGGAGGAAAACAAATTAAACGTATGTATAACTCTTTTTGGCTATTTGACAACATATACATTCAGAACGTAAAAGTTAAAAACACATGAAACTGTTAGAATTTCTAAATTCAAATAATAATGTACTAAATACTGACCCTTTTGGTGCACCATTCATGACAACTGCAGTAGATTTAGTGCTACCGATGCACACATGTTGCCTATTTTGTTTCTTTTGTCATTTTATTTTCATCTTTGTGTTTATTATTTATTTACATACCTTTATTATCTTTAAAAGCAATTAAGTTTCATTAAAGCAACTGATTCCATCATATGCGTCAATTTATGAATGCCGCAACATTTATTTTCAAAATCAATCATCCCTCGTTCCTACAAAATATTTATCTTCTTGTTCAGTTCTTTCCTAAATAATTTATGTTATCGTAACTGCCAAGATTTAATTACTTTAGGAGATGGACAAAAATGTTTACGTTGTCCATATAGTAATAGTGACCAACTACTTTGCTGCCGCTACAAAATGGCTACTTAAAAAAACAATGCAGTCTTTTAATTCCGACGATTTATCAGGCAGGAATAAAATGTGTTCATTAATTGATAACATCACTTAACTTATAATTGTAACTGTGACTGTGCTCATAGTTATCATCATGTTGTTTTGTATTAGAGTTTCGATGTTTCGATTTCTCTGCACCCCCCTCCTTCAATTTTAAACATTAGTGAACTCAAACATAGCAAGCAACTCGAGACTGTTTTTATCATCATCATCGTCGTCGTCATCGTCATTGCAGTATAACTATTTATTATTATTATTGTTTATTATTATTATTATTATTATTATTATTATTATTATTATTATTATTATTATTATTATTATTATTATTAAGGTGGAATAATTTTATGCTACCTCACATGTAAAGTAATAAAGTACACAAGCGATGGTTACGACACTCCTCTGTTAATTATTTATATTTCAAGTCTGTTCCTACCACCACAACAACAACTACTACTACTATTACTACTTTAAAAATAAAAGTCGTACAGGTATTATTATAGTATGTCACAGATAACTGCAGTAATTATTATTGTTTTTCTTATCTATTCTTTTTGATGGTCCAATTTACTACAAAAATATGTCGTAATTCCCTTATCTATGTAACAATGAATTACCCATAGTCGGACTGTGCTATTGTCAATCCGTTATAACATGGAAACGTGAATGTGTTGTGTTCGTCATTTACTGCCGAATATTATAATGTGCTGGACAACGTACCGTCTCTACTGGCTTATATGACGAGTTCAACTGCAAACTGCACAAACCCTTATCTGCCATTGCATAATGTTCTGGCAGATCTGGGTCTGTTCAGCTTGTTAGGAGTAATCAGTAGAACATGCAATCTAGACCTGGATCTGCATGTCCATTATGCTATGACAGATCAGCATATTTTGTTTTAACAGTTTGACTCGACTTAAAGGCGAGTAAATGTGGGCTATGAATACGCTAGATAATATTCTATCATATTTGTAACCCCTCTATCCTGGCTGCCTATAACTGATAATTTCGTCAATATGTAAGGTATGAAAATAGCAAAAGCCTTTTCTGTCAAGCCTCATTAGCACTTCACAAACGAATCTTTAATAGGATTTTAAGACTCTGTAAATATCTTTATTTGGGATAGCGTGAAATGATTTAAAATCCATTATGCTATCTATGTCGAGAAGGCCTGTAACACCACACAATCGACTAGTATCGTCATAGAATGTTATGATCTTAAGGAGCTTTTCTGTACTGCTCGTTGATGCATGGAAGAATTCGCATCATGCATTACGTACATAGAGTTTTATAATAGTAATATCATTTATGGTGGAGTCAATCTTGAGTGGAAAATTAAATTATGTAATTTTTATCTCTTGTTTCAAGATTTCTTTTCCTGAATTAAAATTCTTGATACAAATGATTTCATAATTATTTCAGAAAATCTATTCACTTCTTTAAGTTGAATATTATATGCAGTTAGTAAAATCAATGTTATAAGGTGACTGTATGCATGGTTACTTCACCTGAAGGGGACAGAATTATCAAGTAAAAGCCTCAAGTTCAAATAAATGACAGGCTGAATTTAATTACCTGGATGAAATAATGTAACTTCTGTACAAATGCCACATATCTTTAACAGCATGAATATCGAGTGAGAAGTGCAGTATCAAATCATGTGTCTTCGAAGTGCTTTACCTGGTTATTTGCAATGCTGTAAATCTATGAGAACGGATATCACGAGTGAACATCAATTCGGCTCACCAGAACGCAATAACAACACACGTGTCCTTAAGAAAAATAATGCTCTTGCGGGTTTCCGACATTGACCTTGCGGAAATGCAAACCGAGGCAACCGGTTAGATACACGCCCTACTTGATAGCGATTTCCGACTGGCACGTGCAGCTGATTGCGCTCTTAAAAGGATCTCACGAAGAAGGCATAACGATAGTAATAGTAATAATTAATAACAATTTAAAAATAATAATAATAATAATAATAATAATAATAATAATAATAATAATAATTATTATTATTATTATTATTATTATTATTATTATATCATTATTATTATTATTATTAGTAGTAGTAGTAGTAGTAGTAGTAGTAGTAGTAGTAGTAGTAGTAGTAGTAAAGTATTGTTATTATTGTTGTTGTTGTTATAGACTTTAAAACAATTGCAACATTTTAAACTTTCAGCTCGTCCTAAGTACGTATAAAATCACACTGTGAAAAGAACAAAATTCTCTTCGAAGATTTTGTTGCATCCGAGTTTCCTTAGGATACTTGATAAATGAGCCAAGTCAGTTAACATAATAGCGATACCTGTAAAAGAAAGAAAGCTATCAATAATATCACAGCTAACAAAATTAGTCTCATTGTCCCGTAGGGACAGTTCTTGAATACCTGTTGCATTTCTTAGGGCTGTCACTGTCATTTATTATTATTATTATTATTATTAGTATTATTATTATTATTATTATTATTAGTAGTAGTAGTAGTAGTAGTAGTAGTAGTAGTAGTAATATTAGTAGTAGTAGTAATAGTAATTGTAGTTGTAGTAGCAATAGTAGCTGTAGTAATAGTAGCAATAGTATTTGTAGTAGTATATTCTTGACTATATGACCACATTTGTTTCAACATTAAAATTAAAATGCTAGTATGAGCAAATATACATTCAATATTTGTAATAAATCATTTTATCTCGTATAAGAGCAGTCATAACAAGTAATTATTTTACGGTAGCTATAATTATATAATTGGGTGATAGCTGTTTCGATAGCTATAATTATATAATTGGGTGATAGCTGTTTCGATAAATATCTTTAACTTCTTAATATTAATATCTAAGAATGTTTCCTACATTAAATATTTTCAGCATTTTTTATGTTTTCTAATTTCATGGTGTTCTGTTTATTTTGTTTTTTTTCTGTAGCCATATCATTATAGATGTTGTAAAGCTCTCAGAGCTTCTAAAGATTAGGTGCTATACACAGTCCTCATTATTATTATTATTATTATTATTATTATTATTATTATTATTATTATTATTATTATTATTATAATATTTTTTATATTATTATTATTATTATTATTATTATTATTATTATTATTATTATTATTATTATTATTATTATTATTATTATTTAAATTGTTTGTCTGGATATGGATTATTTGATATAAATTCGAGCGAAAGTGAATTTAGAATTAATAAGGTTATTATTTTATACACCCAATTAAAAAAATGTATAAACATATTTTGATACTGAAGTATTTAGGAAGCAAATTTTCTCTAATAGACTAGAGACACAAACGCCAAAAACTAAAGGCAGATGGATGGGGGATCCATACTAAAACCAGCTTTGATTAGATGTTCTTAATTAAACGGAAATGAAATGTTAAAATTGCCCTGCTCGTGATAGTCTTATGCAGACTTTAGGTTCTAATTGTTCGCCAAAACATAATGAGGCACGGCTTTTACAATCATTAATAACTTGTTTGAACTTTTCAAGCTTACTCATCAATGTGCGTGAGGCAGTTGAAATGAAATTGACTTGATCTGATGTTTGGTTTGTATACTTATCATAAAACTTAGGAGATCTGCTGGTTCAAGGTGGAGACAATGTCTGGACAAGTTTAAATCTTCGATAGGAGAAACAAGAAAGATCCATTATAGGAAGAATCAGATAAATTCGTTAAACGCATGCAACCGGAATTGCATCTACTGAAGTGTAGGTCTCAAAACCATATCATAATTCATTACACAAAAAAAGTTGAATTTGACGAGGGAAGACAATAGTTGAGAAATTTTCTTTCAAGACATTTTATTTGGGCAGGAAATGCATTTAGAAACTGCGTCATTGAAACCGTTGTTTTCGTTAGCTAGTGACAATGGTTGCAATATTTCATACAATAGTCTCTCTTCTGATATGTGTCTATTCCAAAGCAGTATAAAAACTGAAATGTATGTATGTATGTATGTATGTATGTATGTATGTATGTATGTATGTATGTATGTATGTATGTATGTATGTATGTGTGTGTGTGTGTGTGTGTGTGTGTGTGTGTGTGTGTGTGTGTGTGTGTGTGTGTGTGTGTATGGATGGACGGACGGACGGTTGGATGAATGTGTGTGTGTGTGTGTGTGTGTGTGTGTGTGTGTGTGTGTGTGTGTGTTGATCGGATAACCAATCTTGGAATTCAGAACATTTTCTCTTAAATTTAGAGTTTAGTTTGTTTCCATAATTGATGGGCGTTTTTGTACAACACTCTGCTTTCATGATCCTGATGTGGATGTCTTAAATTCAGTTCTTTCGAGAAAATTATTTTCTGTGTTTGAGATAGGTAAAATACTTGCATTTATATGTTAATATCTTATTTGTTGTGATGTGGAAGGCGGGTGAGTTTCTTTGGGCTTTTGCTGTTTTTGTTGTTTTTGGTTTTTGTGTTTATTGTCGCTTGTGGGTTGTTTTTGAAAAATGAAACCAAAAGTGCTTACGTATGTGGCAGATGAGCTAGAAAATACAGTAGCTATACTACTGTAATATGCATAATATCAGCCGCATGATATTTATCAATATGCGCTTTTTAAGCTTTGTTTCGTCTAGCGTAATAATAATAATAATAATAATAATAATAATAATAATAATAATAATAATAATAATAATATATTGTTACTACTACTATTACTACTACTACTACTACTACTACTACTACTACTACTACTACTACTACTACTACTACTACTACTACCACTACTACTACTAATAATAATAATGATATATTGTTACTACTACTACTACTACTACTACTACTACTACTACTACTACTACTACTAATAATAATAATAATGATATATTGTTACTACTACTACTACTACTACCACTACTACTACTAATAATAATAATGATATATTGTTACTACTACTACTACTACTACTACTACTACTACTACTACTACTACTACTACTACTACTAATAATAATAATAATAATAATAATAATAATAATAATAGAGGGTACTTCATTTAGTTGTGACCATCGAATCTCTCTACATATACAAAATGTGCAACGTATTATATCAGTCACATAAAGGCAAAGTATCGTCATGCATGCTCTCTATTTAACTACACATCTTAATTCCTATTTTATATATTGAATACATCTGATTTTAAATGCCGAAATGGAGTTTTATTTCCTGGTGCAGTATAAACAAGTGAGCCCGAGTATTTAAAACTGTTATTGAATGACTAGGTGTTCAGTGTAGTGATTGTCACGTTTTTGGCAGAGTATGTCAATATAGTTTGTGTATTATTTTTCAGTAATGATTCATAACATTATTTTAGAAATATGCTTTATTTTGTTTTCAAAACAAATGTGTAACTCTCTGTAAGATGATAGTATTGTGATTGATTTTCGGATTTTATTTATCAGATTTAATCGTGTTTGCTTAGTTCAAATAAGATGTACTCTCGTTTCATCAATATTTATAATCATCCCATTTTTCTAACACCTACCAAAATTCTTACTGAAAACTGTCGATAGTTTATATTTGGGATTGTTCCTTGCGTTTTTGTGAATCTGACCATGAAGTATCATCCGTATGCAAGTATGTTTGATAATATTATAACCCCCGTTTAAATGGCAAGTTGAGTACAGATAACAATTATAATAAAAGACCCAATATATCACAGGGAAACTCCATGTTGCGTCATATGTTCCCTCTGATATTTGCCGTAAATCACAACTTTTTCACCTTTGGTTACATATCACTCAAACCATCTTCGAGCTGCACTGGAATTTTTTTTAAAATACATATTTGTAACTTTTCATCAACAATATCAACAGTCTTTTTAAAATCATTTTCTGCTACCCAAAATAATGTACGTGTATCCAAGCCGTATAACAATTGTTCAATGAATGTCTAACTTTTATGGAAATGTTTATCATGTTTTTTTAAACCGTATCAGCATTTTAGGAAAAGTGGATAATGACCTATAACTCTTCATAGCATCTTTGGCTACAGCTTATTAAATAGCGAGACCTTGGCAGATATCCACATTACATTGCTTTTTTTTTTTAAAAACTTGGGTTACATAAGTAAATATTACTCTAATCTAGTGTTGGTACTGAATATAATATAATTTTATAATAATAATATAATACTGAGTATTCAGATTCATCTCAATGTGGTGATAAAAACTTACGCTTACATAATTTGCAGGTCAGAAAATGTTGAACATATCATGTGACTAGGGACGTCATTTAAATTTGCATGTGATGTAAAATTGCTCTAGCATATACATGACAATTAACATGCCCGAAAAAGGTAAAAAAAAAATCAGGCCAGGGCCGTTCAAACTATGAGTCGATTTATTAATTTTTTATTAAAAAGAGTCATCCATGTAATCTCGATTGACTTAAAATGTAAAAATTTGCTCATTAAAATTACTTTAATATCCTTTATGGTCCATTTTTACGAGTTAGGTCAAGTGTCTTAGGAAAAGCAACAGCATTGGAGTCATGAACTAGTCAACTCCATATGGACTACTGGTTCCAAAGGCAGTTCAAGTACAATACCCGACCGACATTGTGGTTTCCTTAACCGTCCTCTTCATAATGCGCGCGCGCGTGTGTGCGTGCGTGCGCGCGCGCACGTGTGTGTGTTCTTTCCTTTGGATCTGAAGCTTTCCTTTTCATCAGTTATTATCGTTTTTATATTTCTGTTTTCAAATTAGTTCTCTCTGTCGACTTTCTTGAGTTCCTAGTGGTATTTTGATTCGTCTGCAAATGACTTCAGCTCTATTAAAAAGTATGTATGTATGTATGTATGTATGTATGTATGTATGTATGTATGTATGTATGTATGTATGTATGTATGTATGTATGTATGTATGTATGTACGTACGTGTGTGTGTTTGTGTGTGTGATTTGATTTTGTATGGTAAAATAAGAAGGATGTTTTTTGACATATTTGAATGTTTAATATTGCTCGTAGATATTTGCCAAGCTTAAAGTAAAATCATGGATATATCTCATTAATGGGTAAGAAACAAGAAGGCTTTCATAACGTAAAAAAAGAGAATAGATTATAATAAAATGCAAAAGAAAAAGATGCTGCTGTTTCTCTTATACTGTTGTATTTTGTTGAACACACAAAATGATGACGTATATAGACAATCAAATTCCATCTAGTATAGACACGCTAATTGGTTTAATAGATCGTCGGTGAGATATAGAACATGAACAACTTTGAAAAAGAGTTCGAGAAATCTGTAAATGTTTATAAAATACTTTATCAATACAACATGAAACCAATTAGAGGACGTGAAATAAAAGTCAAAGACGTGTTAATAAAGTTTCAGTACGTGGTGCTAATAGCTACAAAGATGGACGTTATTATTCAGTTGAAATTAAATGTTTGAATGATTGAATTGTATTGTATATCCTCAAGAAATTTTCAAAACACAGAGGACAATGCTGATCGATCTAGAAAATCGTGCCTGAGAAAATTCAGTCGTAAAATGTAACGAAAGAGCACCACCCAAAAACTATTGGCAACAATGGAATTTAAGATTTAAGTGTATTATCTATTTTATTTTAAAATTAAACGTTGTACAAGTGAAAAGAATGTGTAAACAATTTAATATATTATCCTGAACCATATAAAACATCCAAAAACATTCAGTCAGAGTTTAGTCGAGCAGTCAAGTAAAAAGATCAAGCAAATAAGGAATGTAATTTGAATTTATAATATACAACATACATACCTTTGCTCATGTATAACTTGCTCTGTTATGACAGGTATTTGTTCAATGATACTTTGGCTCAAAATTACTGAGGTGGGGAGGTATACATCATACCGAACAACGACTAGAAATACAAACAATTTGCAGGGACATCATATTGGATAAGTTCTTGAAAGAAGGAAAAGACGTTAAAAGACAATCAGCTTTGCATATAGCTATGGATTCATACATATAAATAACAAGAAAGAACGATCTACAGAAATACTAAAACAATGCATAAAAAAGCAATGTAAAAATTTGAAGAAAGACATTTACCCATATGAACTCATTAATAGCTATTAGCGATGTAATGACACATCTTTATCACCCAAAGAAACATTTTATTTCATGTTAAATGATTGCAACATATCAAAACAAACAAAGAAACAAAAAAGACTATATGTTGCATCAAATCAGTATGTTAAGGAAACATAATGTAAAAGTTTCTATGCATGTTGCCCGACGAAAATTAATGTGTACACAATACCTAAAACATGTTAAAATAAACACGTGATTACAAGTCCAATTAAGGATATTCGAAAAGGCGAAATCAGTGAAAACACAACTAATAAAGAAGACATTAAAATGCATATCCACTACTGCATCTTGTATCTACAGTGTGTGGTTATATTTTTAGAAAATATTTGAGATAACAACAATCACATGTCACGTAAATTACAACAAGAAAGCATTGATTTAATTAAGATTCTTCAAATGACAACACAATGGTTTTAAAATTATTTGGGAGGGATCAAATCGACATTGGGGAACAGCAGGTAAGACGTAAATGAGAACACGTTGGAGCAATTGGCTCTGTTTTTTTAAAAAAAAAAAAAAATTTAGGGTGCACTGGCACGAGGTAAAGAATACGAAGCGAACATATTCCAATGGTCTATAATCCTACACATGTAAAATTGCAACACTAGTTAACCAAAGATTAACTTAGGAGACAAAGAATTGCTACATGTGAAGCAGAATTGTCATATGTAACATAAATAGTAATTCTGAAAAGCAAGATGGAATTTGAGAAAAGATTAAATAGAAGATATATTTTGGATTTGACAGAGCATGAATGTGAACGTATTCTTTATCAGACCGAGATAGTTATATAGCTTATGTCCGCACACTGACCATCATTAAATCAAACGTGAACATCTCTAACAATTATATATTAGTGTAACGACAGTAAGGTAGACATAGGCTGCCTTAGTTATATTTATTATGACGGACGTTAATGAATTTGCAATAAATAAGTCTGTTATTTAAATTCTCCCGGCATAGACAAATGTATCTGTACATATACATGGGAGTTTTTGCGTTGTCGGATCTGAAACAAGCATGTACAGTCAACAGTCTTTGGACAAAGGAAAACAGTAAAACAAGATTGGAATGGACAGTCGTTTGTAATATGAAGCTGTTTAACAAGATTGGAATGGAAAGTCTTTTTGGAAATGAAAACAGTTTAATAATATTGGAAACAAAAGTCTTTTGGCACGGAAAGCAGTGTAACAGATCGGAATAGACAGCTTTCATTAGCTCAAGTAAAAACACAGTAAGTAAGGATGGGCATTTGTCCAAAATACAATGTATATTTCATTGTTATCTTAGCATGGTGGCTAAAATAGTTTCGAACTCTGATTACGATTCACTAACTGTATATTCTCTTTCTAAGTCTATTTAGTTTCTTCTCTCTTCACTGCGCTGTTTTTATCTATCTATCTATCTATCTATCTATCTATCTATCTATCTATCTATCTATCTATCTATCTATCTATCTATCTATCTATCTATCTATCTATCTATCTATCTATCTAACTAACTAACTAACAAACTAACTATTCAATTGCCTCGGTACTAAATAATTTGCCTGTGTCGTTGTGCCGTGAATCATAAAACCAAAACCAAAACAGTGTGTACAGATGCATCATAACTAAGGATTTTTTTTTCCTTTTTCGTTATGGCATAATTTCTACAATGACTGACATACCTTGTACATTTGCAAAATATGCTTTAAGATTCCAAATGATACTGCTTTGTAAGAGTTGCTATTATGAAATATATAACATATATAGTATTAGTACAATTAAAAAACGGAACATCATCTGACCGTTAAAGTCATGTGAGTTTATTTCCTCATGATATGAGGTCATTTGTTATGCCTTCGTTAGTAGGACTTCCTTGCCTATAATCATACAATGGATACGTTTTATACTGAAAGATGAGCAAATAATGTCACTCAATGAAGTGCAACAAAATCCATGAAAACATTACCATATGCACTCTACAAGATACCATCAATATCATGAAGAAAGCTTTACTATTTTACGTTAAGTACAGTCATTATCACGCTAATTACCCAGCGGCGAAATCATACGAGTGTCTCCGACTTGCACTATCACTAATCTTCAGTGGTCAGGCTTCGTAAATCGACTACAAAAAAGAGATTGATATGGAAGAATAAATGGATTTAAATATAAAATAATTTCATACACCGAATTAAGTTGTCATATTTTTCTTTTGATTTCCGACAGCATACTTAAACACATATGTTATGCTGACTACGAATCAGTTAGCAAAGTGAATTTGCTTTCAAGTCATGTGACACAGAATAACTAAATGGAATGCTTCATCATATACACATGGCTTAAAAAGAAATCGTTTGTTCCGTATAACCTTCAAGCAGTACTTCACCTTCTGCGGTTTGTCAACGGATGCGGCTTCATTAGATATTTATCACACCAATGACTATATTTTGATTGTTTGAACCGACGTCAGATAATAAGCGGCATTTCATATTATTTTTATTTATTTTTAAGAGTACTCTTAAAACTCATCTTTTTCGACTGCAGGAACAAACTTAAGAGACCTAATAATGTTTTGTACCTTATATGTTTTCAGCATGATTTTATGTTTTTAAATTTCATGTTTTTTTTTTTTCTGTAGTGTAGTCATATCAATATAGATGCTGTAAAGCGCTTCGAGCTTCTAAAGATTAGGCGATATACAACGTCCTCATTATTATTATTATTATTATTATTATTATTATTATTATTATTATTATTATTATTATTATTATTATTATATCGTGTAGTCAGTCTCGACGTTATTGACAAATAAATGACGTTATAACACGGGTCTCAACAAGCATTTTAATGGATCGTGTTTAGAAAATGCATATCATTTAATACTCTTGACCGAGTTTATGCTCCTATAAACGGTAACAATTAAATCATGAAAACAACAAGCTTTGTCAATTTAAAAATAATTTATTTCCCTGTAAAAAGATTCTTAAAATGAGGAAAAATGTTTAAAGAATCAAAATAAAAAAAATTCCAAGAATAGTTCACGAATTAAATTACAAAAGTCTAGTCATGAAATGTTTTTATAGATTCAAGTTCGAGTCATGTTGCAAAATCCACGATGGAAAACGATGACGTAGTTCGAGGCTTGTTGGAAAATCCCAGACGTATGCTGAAGCCTGTTTTGTGTTTATCTATAGTTCGTTGTAGAATCACAAGATTTAACACTCCGGTGTTGAAAATCCGAATATTTTGATAAACTGTCTTTGTCCAAATTTTACCTATGAGCAAATAAAATATTTACAGAGATGCGAATTAATCCAAATGCACTGAAGAATTGTTAGCATGGATTCCAAAACTTGGCTACAACAAAGAAAATGACTTAACCTCATTTGTAAAAGCCCCTAACTGAATATGTTTCACTAAAACAAAGATTATTTTCTAATACGCAGTTACGAAAAATCCCAAATTGCGAAATCATGAAGGGGGTAGTGGTGGAGGGGTCTGTCATATGATCGTTTATATCGAGTATTTCTAAAATGAACCTGACGAGAACCAATCATTTTTTTAATGAAATAACTCTCTCAAAAGAAAGAGTCACTCATGACGGTGTAGATACGGCTACATCTTTGAGAGAGAGAGAGAGAGAGAGAGAGAGAGAGAGAGAGAGAGAGAGAGAGAGAGAGAGAGAGAGAGAGAGAGAGAGAGAAAGAAAGAGAGAAGGCTCTCTTAAAAGCGTGCCGCCACGATGACAAGACAGCTACACTACATCTGAAATGAGAAGACAAAAGTCTATTTCCTCGTCGATACAGAACTGACTTTATTTAATTAATCAACACACATATATTGACTACATTCTAGAAATAATTTCCTTTTTCAAGCTTTCCAACTTCATTTATTCGTATAACTTCTGCATTTTAGAATATTATACAAATAGTTAATTCTCGATCAATTTCAAGATAGCCAAAAGTATAAAATATAATAAGTGTAATTAATGCAACAATTAATTTAAGGAAATGCATTTTACTAATTTTAAAATAGAATATTGATTTAAAATATATTGCTAGATAGATAATATTCTTTCTTACTTAAAGAATACTTTATTTCAATCATTAAATCAAAACATGAAGTTGGTAGCAATCTCAACCTTACAATAAAAATTACATAAATATAATTAAATATGAATCCTTTAGAACATTTAAATATTCCGTTACAATATATTATAAATAAAAGTATTAAGTGAACAATGTTGCTAACATAATAATGTTACTATTAAAATCTCAACATTAAAAGTACTTATTTCTAAAGAAGTTACGACATATACAATTGTTTTACCTGAAATGAGAAGACAAAAGTCTATTTCCTCGTCGATACAGAACTGACTTGACACTTTAATGAGCGGTCTATTTATACGCATCTTCTGTCAGGTTTAAGGTATCGGAGAGGAAATATGTCCGCTCTCTTCAGGTAAGAATCAGTTTCTTCTGGTCAAAACCGGCTTAATTTACGTCATTTGACATAAAGTAGAACTCAAATTTGTAGTTTATCTATATTCGTTTGACATTAGTTATGTCCAAATATGATAATTCCTTAATATTCTAAACCAGCAACATGTTTTAACATACTGAGCCAGCAGCGATGTCTGTACATCATTAGATAAGAACCATTTTGTAGCGACGACTGTTCATCATTAGATAAGAACCATTCTGTATTTACGTCAGCACGGAAGTTTGTTCTAAATTTTTATTAACAGAATTAGACTTTT
Source organism: Unio pictorum (assembly GCA_030141615.1). Lineage (NCBI taxonomy): Eukaryota > Metazoa > Mollusca > Bivalvia > Unionida > Unionidae > Unio > Unio pictorum. Next base: position 1,264,101 of record JARLTB010000192.1, on the reverse strand, counting down.
GCCAATGCCTGGTTTTACGGAATATATGTTTCACTGATAAGACTTAGGAGCTGTCTGACCCAGTAAGATTTTTTTTTGCTTTATAACCTAATTCCACACAATATTGTACATTCGTATAGCTAGTGATTTACGTTGCCAACTTTGCACATCAACTATTTTCCTTCAATTAATATATAGTTGTGCTTTGGAAATAAATGAAATTAATCTTAACACACTTTAGAACTTACTTAATATAAATGAATAAAACATTACTTTAATACAATTTAAAGAAAATAGTAATCTTATTAATTTTACTAAAAAATCAATTCCTAATATTTTTACTTAATAAAAAGTTCTTTATTTCATCATTAGTCCTATCTTGACCTTGACAGCAACCAATCATTTTATAATAATATAAGACATTTTCACGTGGTTCTCATTCACCTTAATCAAGGACAGGATCGAGGTCAATATTACCTGTTTACTAAAGACTATTCGGTCATCGATTTTATTTAAAAAATGCATGATCTTTAGTGACTAATAAAAATTAAAAAGAATTTAAACTGATAAACAATATTAAAACAAATATAAATCAAATCAAATATACGTAAAATAATCCAGATAATTTTACATTTTCTTCAACTTGTCAAATTTGTGGTGGACAGCTGAGCAAGGTTTGAATCGAAATATTTTAAATTGGTAATGATCAGTATTACACAGAAAAAATTGATTTGAACTTTGACCTATATTTCACGAATATATATGTATTTAAATTCTTTGTTATCATGTCACCGAGTCACATACATTATATTGTTATAAGACTAGGCTCCGGCGATAATGATTTTAAAAAAAAAAATGAATGAGTGATATTGACGGGCGTTCATTGGAGGTGAATATGATAACTGACTTATCCATTAAAACTTCATATGTACTCAAACTAAGGTCCAAATATTCTTTTATTACATCACTGAATTTAATAAATTGGAAGTTACTTTTTTCTTTTGCAAAGAAACTTAGTCATTTTGGGTATATTATGTGGAGCGAATATGAAACTCCTGTTGTTTTGTTTGGGTTTAACGCCTTGTTTTGGCACACGATGACTATACATATCAGCCAGTACATATGGTGAAGGAAGAACCCGGAAAAATCCCAGAAGGGACCACCGACGCACGGGAAGCTACTGGCAAGCTTTTTCATATACCCACTCTGGCTGAGCCCAATATTTTAACCCACAGGGACAGAGGTGAGATGTCGGTTAGTTTTAAAAACAAGTACCTTAAACTATTCGGTCCCCTGGACCCGCTAAAACCTCATCTTGAACGCAAATAAATGCAGACAATTTCTTTAGATTTTTAAAACTATTTCATACTACAGTAACACATAAAAGGGGATAAAAGAAAAGAACTGCAAATGGTTTGTGGTATTGCAAAAAAAAATTAATATGCAGTCTAATTCAACACCTAAGTAATTGATTGTCCTATGAAAATTGAAATACCGTCGTGGTAATATATCATTTTTGACAAACACTTAATTCTTTCTTCTTATTTTTCGGGGGGGGGGGGTGCTGTCAGATACAAATATGTGGCAATGTATACGGACCCAGGTTTATGTTCTGGACTATCGGATGTGACGTACTAATTTTAACACAATGATGTTTAATTACTGTATACAATTAAATATAACAACGTATAGAGTGATTTCTGTCGGCATGACAACGCTGTAGATTTGTATAAATTCAAATGTTCTCTTGCTGGAAATGTTAAGAATCTATAAATACATTTAATTACAAAGGCTTGAAATTATTTACAATCCACTTTGTTATCTGTTAGCATGGGTTGTAACTCACATAATTATGACAGGCCTGATGACAATGTAATGCTGTAATGCGACCGATAGCGTCTTGCTTTCAAGCTCTTTGATGTATGGAAGCATTTGATAAATAAATGATGTATAAAAATTTTCCCACTTGGTTTCAGACGATACATAGGTAACAAGGTATGACACCAGCTTCATCCAAACACACGTAATTGTCAGTGTGTGTGTGTGTGTGTGTGTGTGTGTGTGTGTGTGTGTGTGTGTGTGTGTGATTTTGGATTTTTAACGTAGCTTTAACAATTTTGCAGTCATATCGCTTCGAGTAGTGTTTGCTGTGCCATGTCAATAAAAGTAGCAATAGGGAACACCATAGCCTCAATGGAAAACTCAGCCTCAAGGGGGATTTAACATGGGAAATATTGGGTCTGTATAAGAACACGAGAAAATGAAATATAGGTTAGGTTTCGTATAGGGACAATATCAATGGAACAGGTGTAGTGACGTCACAGTACTGGACATTGGCAAAAATGTTGCAACAATTGTAGGAACAGTTGTGCACTGAGTTAATCTCAATCGGGACGAAAGAGTGGGACATAGACATATACTTATATAACATATACAACACAAAATATACAGTCACAAACAATTATATAAACGACTGAAACAAAATTAGGCACGAAAGCAAATCGTTTCGAAGCATATAAGTGGCCCTGAAAAGGGCCTTTGTATTTTATGTTAACATCATTCCTTTAACACAGAGGGCATCGATAGGTCTTATTTCTCTTCCTCAAACTAATTCTGACGTCTGGTCCGTAAATAAGGAGTCATGGAGGAAGTTCCCCTTCACATCCGTGCTTATAGTATATAAAGAGAAGCACTCGTCAGTCTAGTTACCCATCGTTGACTCAAAGTATATCTAAATTGTGTCATATCAGTAAATGTTGTTCGATAAAATGTATCGGTAGTACTCGCTTACAGGTCGAATTCCACTGCCAACTGTAACAACTCGGAGAAGCATTCTTTTTAGGAATAGCAAGTTGAACAAAAACATAGACTCTAATCTGTCTGATCATTGTGTTACGGCCGGAGAGGATAATGTTTCACGTGTGCGGATAGTAAAGATTGATATTTTTGTTAATAGTATATTGTGATTATATTGTGTACTCCTTCCTGTGTGTGTATAGCGATAATAGGGATTTTGATACTTATTCTGTGGTCCGTTGTTGTTGATTTTTATTTTATTTTTTACACATTCCCGTGTGTGGATAGTCGATTTGGGGGCTTTTGTTGGTAGATTTGTGGGTGTTTTTCCCTCCCTTGTGTATTGATATTATATTTGTTGTTTTTGATAGTATTGTTCGTTAGTTTTTCTTACTCATTCCCGTTTGTAGATTGTAAATATTGGCTTTTGTTTATAGTATATTGTGGTTAGTTTTGTACTCCTTCCCGTGTATGAATAGTAGATATTGGGGTTTATGACTGTTTTCATTGAGACTAGTATGCCCCCTTAGACATTTTAGAGACACTACGCACCCAGAGAACACGGGATCGGTTGCATCGGCGTGTCTTCGGGAATAACACTTAGTTTCCATTTTCTTTGCATGATAAAGTCAATAATGGGTTTTAAAAAAATGCCGTTAAAACCAGCAAAAGACAAATAGCCAAAACGGATACTACGCGTAGTGAATCATGAAAAGTTAATTAAGCGTGAAGCAAGTATGAAACAAAATTAGCATTACATGAAAGCAGTGAGTTTCCCCAAAGTCTACGTGTTGAAGAAATATAGTACATTAAAGGGAAAGTCTGGGTTAAGTCATTATATTTACTTAATGGACCGAATTCATTTTATTTCTTACATCTATAAATTCAATCTGAACACAAATGGCTTTCAGTATATAAAAAAATGACCTTAATGTACTTATGAAGCGGCAAATCATGAATTAAATAGAGAAAGAGTAAAGGGCTACGAATATAGCTTAGATGGACTTTTATTTTGGTATATTTGTTAGTAAATGTAAATGAATAAATGAGGCATTGAAGATATTACAGTTACTTTATTGTTAAAAAATAACAAAGTTTATATTAATGGCGATGTCTTCTTTTTAACCGTTTTCGATAAGGTTGGTCAAATTGTAAAATTGGTATACGAAGATAACTGTTAGTGACCTACGTCAAAGTCGTGGAATACTGCGGCTAATTTATATTTAGCTTGAAAATTCCGTTAGAAATATCTGAATTTATCATTCTAGCAATTTCAAGAATCAGCATCTTCAACTAACAGTTTCAGTACTTTGGGCAAAGTTTCATCTGGTCCTCCTTTATGCTAACAAGTTTTAAAAAAAATATCAATAACAACTTGATCTTATTTGTAAAGGATCTTGTACAATACCAGAGATGAGAATTTTGATTGAACAAAATCTATAGGGAGTGAACATTCTTGTGGTATGGATGAATATTCTCCAATTATTGAAGTTAATTATGTGAAAATCATTTATTTCTTTTGCAATGTACAGTGGCTCTGTATTACTGCCACTACTGGTTTGTAATTCTGATGGAAAATAGGAAACTTTTGAACATTTGTTAATATTACGATAGTGTTTTCATACAGGTCTGCATTTACTTTAATTTTCATTTCAACCTGAAAAATAATAAGTTTATATTTAGCGAATAATATCTGAATATAATATTTGTAACTTCGTATTTAACTCTGTTCGAGATTGAAATTTAGCAGTTTCATCGCTTTCTTTAATTTAGATTTAGACAACTCGAGTTGTACTATTTCTTTATCGTTTTGCATTTAATTGAAGCATGGTGATTTAGGAATGGAAGAAACAGTACAGCCAAACGTAGTACATCATAGTCTGGATTTTTCGTAGAAAGTTAGAGCATATTTCAATTGAAGTTTTTTAATTATTTATAAAAGGTATCTTTACGGAAACGGTTAAAGGATTTGTATTTCATAGCGGTACGTTGTTTTTAATATATTTGAGAACTTGTATCTTGCAGCACAGATACAAAAATGGTCAGTAACGGAATACTTTTTGATGAACGTCTCGACTATTATTCAGTGTTTGAAGAATAGTTATGATGATTAATGTCATCCTTTATTCAGCGACTCAAGTAGGGGACGCGTTATTGAGTGAGGTTATATATTTTCAGAATATCATTCCAATTATCTTTCCGGCCAAATCAATATTCATTTCACCCATTGACAAAAAACTTCTATGCTAGCAGTAGATTATATTTTTTCTTTTTAAAAACCTCTTAAATCAAGACGATATCTAACATAGAAAACGTGGAGACGTGTGGGCTTAGACGATGGTTGTATATATATATAGCACTAACCTCTTAAAGCTAAACGCCTAGCGAGGCAGCTGTTAGTACCATTTTGGTATTACTCGGCCAGGGATCGAACCCACGATCTTCCGCATCCGTGGTGGACGCTCTAACTACTAGGCCAATCAGCACCTTGACTAGCAATTCATTTTCGTTTTTAGTCTCTAATTTTTTTTTATCAGTACTGAAAATTCAACTGTGTGACATTCAATACAAATGATATGTTAATCTCAAAAAACCGTCAAAGATGAATTCACTGTGAAGCTCTTGTCATAGGTTCACCGGCCTTTATTGGAGAGAATGGACTGTAACCAAAGTAATTTACAACGGAACACATATACCATTTACGGATTATTATCAATGTTTTATTACGCACTGTGCATTCTCGCCGAAATAAACTCAGACAACCACATCATAAACTCATATTCTAAATAATTACTTTTTAATCCATTCCAAAAATGCCTAAATCTAACTCTTGCAATCGCAACCAAAAGGAGACAGGAACAATTGCTCTAAAATTAGACTATAACTACATTAGTGGGTACCGAACTAGAATTAATTAATTGTCAAGTTTAACTTGAAGTCTCAAGTACATTACAAAAGCAATCTCCCCTATCACCATCACCCCCCTCCCCGAAAAAATAATCCCAAACAACAACCCCACAACAAACCTTATTACCAAGTCTATTCTTAATGATGTTACACTTTATATCACTAAATTAAATGCAGATTTGCATTTCTATAGCAATGCCATAAGAGGGGCCCCTAGTGACAAAAAAGCGCTGTCCGTTACGGACCACTGCCATCTCACCTCTGTCTGCGTGTGTTCGAGTCTAAGATTCGGCAAATGTAGTTATGTGAGAAAGCTTGCCAGTAGCTTCTCGTGGGTCGATGGTTCTTTCCGGGGGCTGTCCGGGTTCTTCCTCCACCATTAATACTGGCCGCCATGTATAGCCTATATTGTGCTGAAAAATGGCGTTAAACCATCAAAAATAAACAAACAAGCAATGCCATAATACTTAATCAAAATTATTTATTATGAACTATGTTCTATAGGGTACTTGGCTTTGTCACAAAAATTGGATATGATGTGTATACATTTGAGAACTTGTGTATACATGATGAACTAACTACACGATATCCTAATCTCTATCCATTGATCGTCACATCCGTTTCAAAACAGTTCACGTAATCTACAAATTTGATCTTATAAATTTTTTAACTCTCTGATGCTGGATATGGCTAATTGTACCATTATTCAAATAAAATAAATTAAAAAAGTAATCACAACAAGATTTCTTTGTTAATGGCAGATGTTAGTGAGTCTGAACAATGTTGTCAGAGCCATTCTGGCATGAAAATCAGCCCCTGGAACAAATTATCTCTAATAGATCCGAGCCACAAGCTCCAATAAATAGCACGAAAACAAGACTTATTTTTGTTTTTTTATGACTTGTTTGCATGCATAAAGGAAACGAAATGTGGGAGTTTTCCCACCATCTCTGAAGATTATAGGGATGAATTATCTAGAACTGCTAAATGTTAACACAATCCTTGCGGCATAATGGTATACATTCAATACCGCCACTCTGAATTATTTATGTACGTGACAACATTAATAAGATAATACCTTAATCCTTAAAACATTTTCTTATCCACCTTGGGAGACTTTTGGAACAGAACGAGATGAAATCCAGAAATATTAAATATATAATTGAATGTAGCACAGATTGTACAGCTGAACGGAGAATACTATCTGAATGTTGAATCCATGTAATCGTCAAATTATCTGTCATTTTTGGAGATCGTTTAGTCGCTTACCCATAAATGACTTATATAAATTATCGCCTAATCCAATAAAATCGTTGTCAGCTGGAAAAATCTTACAGTAAATTCAATGTTTTCTTATGTGAGAAGAGAACTTCTTACTGTAAAAAGTGAAATAGTTACATTCCTAAGTTATTTATACAATGGTATCACACTCTATCCTGTCATTGCAATAGTGATGTTGGAATTGATCAGTTCTGTCTGATCTTTACACTTTTGTGTAAGTAAGCTAGTAAGTAAGCAAGTCTGTCTGTCTGTCTATATGTATGTCTATATGTATGTATGTATGTATGTATGTATGTATGTATGTATGTATGTATGTATGTATGTATGTATGTATGTATGTATGTATGTCTGTCTGTCTGTCTGTCTGTCTGTCTGTCTGTCTGTCTGTCTGTCTGTCTGCATGCATGCATGCATGTATGTATGTATGTGTAGACACTTATGTGCCTATCTGTCTGTTATCCCACTTTTCAAAAAGGTTTAGCGTTTGATTACATACGGACAGCAATTCTGTTAACTACTATTCATTCAAACTGCTTGTGGATAATTTATTGCCCATCCGTTTCGACAATAAAAATATTTGAATTGGTACAAAACTGAATTATTTTTTTCAAACGATTTGCTAAGTAGACAACTTTATCGAACGTAGATTCTACAAAAGTTGGTAATACAAGTTAAACAGTGTCGTAATACCATTAGAAAAAGCTTCATGTGTAATTTGTTTTGTTGATATGAGTCAAAACGTGTTGAAATTGTCTTTTAATTTTTCAAAACAGGTTGAAAATACGCATTGTAATATTAAATTAGCCATGAAATTCCAGTTGCAGCTTATATTGTATTTTTTTTAATTACCAGGAATTTTCGTTGGTGTTTTGTTCAAGTAAGCATGTGATCTATGTTGGACTTGCCTTTCGGACTATTATTAACTCTCAGTCATATCAGGCAGCCAATAAGTAATTTTAAAAAAAACGTTCTGTAATATATCTTCATCATTCCATCTTCCTACGTCGAGAATAATAACATCGTTAATTAGACCAAAATATGGATTTTAATTTAAGTATATTTATGTTATCAGCTTGCTTCGAAATTTTTTATATTTATGTCAGTAAAGCTTTTTATAGAAGACATTGATTTTTTAACCCATGTTTTGTAAAGCATATTTTCTTTATAGCTGACTTTATTACAAAACTTCAGTTAATTGAGTGTTGAAACGTTTTGACAATTTATCTAGTAAACAATGATATAATATGCAAAAGAGACTCAATAGTCAAGCAATTTGAACGACACTGTTTTCTCGAATCTCAGGTAGAGCATCGCAAAAGAGCGTTCGCCCCAGATGCAGGAGTTTGCGGGTTCGAATAAAGCCGAAACATCCCATAGACTTATAAAAATGATACTAACATATGGCTCGAAATGGGCTCAGCATTAAGAGGTTAGAGTTAGGACTGATCGGCCTGGTGTCGGGATAATGTGACTTGGTGTGACATCATGCTACATGTCTGCAGCATGATGCCCCAGTGCTAGAATCACTAAAAAGTGCAACACTGTATGTATAGACACATATATGCCTGTGACTGTTTTTCCACTTGCAAATACATCATAGCTGTTCGGCTCAAATTAATAAAGCTGCGTTAAAAATCTCAATCACCTCACACGCATCACAATGTAAACGGAAGCAGGTCCAATGTCACTCTTGTCTGACAATTGAAAACAGCAAAACTATTATTTAATAGGTTTTGTTAACATATATTGAAAGCTTCTTCTGGTGACTTGATTAAATTGTGAGTAATAGTTGAATAGGCATTTGGTGACTTGATTAACTCGTCAACAATAGTAAAATAAGCATTTGGTGACTTCATTAACTTGTCAATAACATTGGAAAAAGCATTTGGTGACTTGGTTAACCTATCAATAACACATGAATGGATATTTGATGACATGTCTAAGCGGTCTATTCTAATCGTGACGTAAAGGATTTTATTTTAAAGAACTGACGAACGTAATTTGAATTATGTTTTTATTGGTCGGAAATTTGGGTCTTTAAAAACTAACTGCAATATCATTGTAAAAATTGATACATATTTTCTAAGAAAGGGTTTTAAAATGCAAAACGATTATCCCGTTATACATGATATAGACAACTTCTCACACTAGGTGTGAACTTGAGCAACATCAAATGATGGTGTACACTAACGGAGGAAAATGTGAAGAATACGAGAAAGTCATATATAATATTCTGTTGAACGATATCAAAACATAATACTATTTCATGATAGTTTAATTAAATTAAATCTATTTTCGAAGAATGTGAATTACGATCCATTGGTATTCTCAGTATTTTCCTGATAAACAATGGTTTAAAATGTAAATACAAGTTTATCTAACAAGTTTATTTTTTCAAAATTCTTATACAAGTTTATCGAGCAAGTGTTTTTATATATAATGAAAACTCACGTACAAGTTTATCTAGCTATAGATTCTCCAATTGACATGTTTGAAACACATTTTCAATTGAAAGTTATTGAATTATCTTTAAAATAATTGAATTTGTTATTTTCAATTACGAATCTCAAACAACAGTTTGCCAATTAAATGGAAATTTGAGTAGGGATGATGATATAACAACAAATTGTACAAGACCACTATAGGATACACATTTACTATAGAAATAAATCAACACAAAGTTCTAAAAATGCAAATTAGCAGTTTTGTTTACCTTCATAATGCAAACTAAATCATGAACAATCGTGCGAGAGTTTCTAACTTTAATGGTCCGGCATGTCTGCATATCCTGATAACTGGTTACGGGTTATTCTCCAGATACAACATAGCTCGTAGATCGGTGTCGATTCCTTCCCTCCGGCTCCAACATGCATTGCCACTTTTAATGCTCTCTCTCTCTCTCTCTCTCTCTCTCTCTCTCTCTCTCTCTCTGCGACCAGCCTCTTAAAAGTTAATACAATTATGTTAAAAAAATTAACTTTTAGTTTTACATCAAGAAAATGTCACATCTTGTAATAACTATAGTTTTGCTATCAATTTATCGGCATAAACATCATACAGACCAAATAATAATACATTCTAAATATATATGACTCATATGGCATTGAAACAAAAAAAAAATTAAAAAATATATTAAGTCTCACATCAAAGAAAACATTATGTACGAAATTAAGATGAGATATCTTGCATTGAGATTCGCTTTTTCAAATTAGCATAATCGTCTCTTTACACACTTGGCCATAAAGAACTATGAAATACACGTCCCTTGGATTATCTGTTACGAGGGATCGCCTACCATAGGAGCCACAAACTAGGCCTCACGCAAAACTTTGACAAGTGTGGCGGTGTAAGACATTTATAAAAACGAGACTTCTTCTGGGAGATCCGCCCCCAGACGATTAACTTGTCCAATCATAATTCAGGTTTATCTGACTGATTCAAGCAACATTTAAACCGTTAGCATTTCGATAAACACATTCGTCACCCTTTGAGCTGATGTATAAAATATCGTTAAACATGACACAGATTCAACCTGGTGCAAAATCATTCATCAATTTAAAATTGTTAATTATACATTGACATTTGCAAAGTTACTCCGTTATGTGTTACAATGACCTGCAAAATTCATTGTTACAGTTACACGCGTGTTTATCTACCTATGATTACTTGATACTCCTCATTTGAGATATTCATGATCTGTGCGGATTAACGATACTGTACAGTACTGTACTGTACTGTACTGTACCGCACCGCACCGCACCGCACTGCACATCACTGCACTACAGCGCACTGGACCGCACTTCACTGTACTGTACTGTACTGCACCGCACTGTACTCTACAGTAATGTACTGTATGTACTGTGCTCTAATGTGCTGTGATGTGCCACGCTGCGCCACACCGTACCACATTGCATTGCATTGCATTGCATTGCATTGCATTGCATTGTATTGTATTGTATTGTATTGTATTGTATTGTATTGTATTGTATTGTATTGTATTGTATTGTTGATTCAACAATCAATAATACTTGAATAAGCGTTTAGTGACTCTTGCAATCCATATCAAGTACTGGAATAGACACAGTGTGACTCATTTTTACGTGATAGAAAGTTTCTCATGTTCTTGTAATTAAGCTCGTTTTGGCAATGGAAAACTTGGGTGCGCCAATTCTAGTCATGATATTTCAAATAATTGAGCTAATATGTCTAATTATTGAGCACAGTATAACTGAAAACAAACAAAGGGATGCAAAACCTAATCTCATCTAAAACCTAGGCCATAACCTAAAACCTAGGCCTTAAAGTTTCATGTATAAGTTTCACTATTTTTCCTGACATAATTGTCGTCATGGTTATCCTAATTAGAGTGTTACTCCTCAGTATTCAGTATTACCCTCATTAATTGTTTCCGTTAATCAAGACTTGCATTGCATTTGTTGGGTAATACCAGGAATGTTCTATGCAAACCACATGTCAACTGACATGTCATTTTGGTTGTTTTCTAGCGCATAGGTTGAGTGTTCATATAGTAATGTTTAGTTATCTGTATAGTTGTTACCACTCGACCGAAGAAATATTGACGTCAAATATATCCAGTGAAGTATTGATCAGCAAATTAAAATAATCATCAACTCAAAGGCTCATTTCTTACAGTTTTGACCAAATATATAGGCGAACGTTGACCGTGTGTCTTCATCAGTAGTAATGTGGGGCACCCAAGCCTCAATGGGAAAATACATTACAGCCACCACCAATCATGGCAATTCTAGCTTCAAGGTTTTACAATTCACCCTGTACAACTCTAGCCTCAATGGAACATGGGCGAATATTGGGTCAATTTACGGACAAGGAAAAGTGAAATATAGGTTAGGTTTTGTATAGGGACAATATTAATAGAACAGGTGTGGTGACGTCACGGTACTGAAAATTGGTAACAATGTTGCAACAATTGTAGGAACAAGTGTGCACGGGGATGACCTCAATCGGGACCAAAGAGTGGGACATAGACATAGGCTTGTATGACACATGCAACATACATATACAGTCACAGACAACTGAACAAACGACTAAACTAATTAGGCAAGAAAGCAAATCTGTTCGTGGTATATGAGTGGTCCAGAAAAGGGCCGTTGGATTGTATGTTAACATCATTTCGTTAACATAGAGGGCATCGCATAGGTCTGCTTCTCTTCCTCAAACTTCATTTGACTTCTGGACATCTACACATAAATCTTCTTTTCCGTACGCTCGTATCGGTAATTGTCCATGTTGATTTCACATACATGGGTACGTTTGTGTGGAACAGTATTGCCAATACGAGAGTAGACGATTCTACGTTTGTCCACATCTTGTGACGAGAACAGTTGAATGGAGTGCAGTGAACTGCCCTTATTTATAGTGGAAAAGTGACGCGAAACGGATTGAGTTCTTTCACCAATCCTAACACGCTCTTACAAATATCAGTTACAGTACGGAGTCTGTCGTCCAATCCGAAGAAAGTGGTATGTGACGTCACATTCCCTATATTGGTGCGTTGCGTCTGTGCGCCGTGAATCCATGCGACAGAGTTGAAACATGACGGAAACTAAGAAGACGATGAATTGTGGTGCACGGCCGTGGAGACAAGAAGCGATGGTACTGCAGTACCTACCAAAGTCAACAATTCTGCTTCCAGAAGAGATCGATTTTAATTGGGATTTACTTGATTTTTTTCTCTTCTTTGCAAAAACGTGTTGCGGTACCAGTATCTTTGCCGCCTTCTATTTCCTTACCACACGTCGAGGATTTTAAACAGAGACAGAATGAAGAATTGGAGAAATATTTGCAGCAACAGAAATAAGCAAACCGAGCTTTTCTTCAGCAACAGCAAGAGGAAGAAAAAAAAAGAAATAATAGGAAGAAAACGACAGAACTTAGAAGTATCAGTAAATAAACAAGGTCAAGGAGAGAATGAGGACAATCAAAGTCAAATGGTGATGGTACTCATTTTGGCTGAGTTAAGGAGTCTGAAACAAATGTATCAGACGTATTTATTACGACCCAAGAGGATAAGATCTTCCCTTGTCAAAGAACCCAACCCAGTTACTACGCGTGAGATACCAGAACTAGTGATTTCTACCAGTCATCGACAGCAGCCAATCCAGAAGTATGCCTTGGTCGTGAAAAAGGCTTGAGGTAGTTAAAGCTGATTTCGTCCACATTCCTGCGATTGTATTGTTTACTTTTAAGGGCCACCCACTTCTTTGGAAAAAAAACAGTATTAATTTTGCCAAAATCAATTAAAACTAAAACTCCCTTTTTATCCTATGATATACGTGTGTGATAGAATACGTGTAGGTTTTTATTCTAAGAAACCAAACCAATTGCTTGGTCTATTCTAGTACAAATATTACAATTTAATTCACAACACAACACTTTATAAAGTGTATCGATTTCTTAATTGTGTTTGTTCACTCTCTGTTTTTCTTCACTGTCACAAGTTTTTCTTTCTCTTCTTCTTCACTTTTGTCTCGTCTTCTTTTCGTATCTTTCTAAATGTATCGTCGTTCTTCCTTTGGGGATGGAACCTCTTCTTTATTATGTTTGGAATCCCTCTCCCCTATTCCTGTCCCTGTTGTTTCTTATGATAGTTTGGAGACCAGTGTCCTTTCTCTTTACAATGATAACAGGTATATTGACTTTTGTCTCTTCTGGCACCTTTTTGGATTTTTCACGGTCTGGACATTATGTAGCTCAATGCCCTTCTTCATACAAATGTAGCAAGTATCTTGACTTTTATCTCGAAAGGTGGGGGAGTAGTCCGTCGGCTTATCTGAAGATAACTTTCGTATGACACTTCACAAAGCTCTGATCAGAAGTTCGACTTGTGTGGGTTCTTCCATCGTTCTGGTTGGTTTGAGAGTGAAATGAACACTGGAAGGGAAGACACTGACACTTTATATATACACTTGTCGGACATAAATATATAGACCGGTCATGGCCTTTAAAATGTACTCATCTTTACTTTGCAGTCAAGATGAAATGATCGCATCATTTCGTGATGAAAAGAGAAGAAAGTAAGAGACAGACACGTGATTTATCGCCTCGCATAGTAGCTTAAATCTTGGCCTAAATTCATGCCAGCGACTTTGAAGATAACATGATGACATGAGTGAACCCGAATCCAGACCCAGAGAGTCTACACCCAAGAAAAGGTCACCAGTAAACTCTCGAACGTACTACCACATTCGAGAAACGGAAAGCTATCTTCTAGAAAATTCAGAGCTACACGTACACAGTAAAGTTTAAAGATTGCAAGTCCGAAGTAACGTTGGAGAAAGTAGAAGGGTTCATCATAGAGTTGTGGGATTCTTTGTTAACCACGCTGAAACGGCAATGTAAAGCCATCGAAGACGATCGTTGAGACTTTCCATTCATCACGACAGTTTGAAGTCCCCTGTTTGGATCGCGTTTAGCAGCCCGGCAGAATTGACACCTTCCGACGTCATCGACAAGCTTCAACACGTGCAACAATCTAGCGACAGGTTTCACATCACCGAGGGAAAATCGACACTGTTCATGCCCCACATGTCTAGTTCTCCAAGGGACAGGACGTAAAATTGTGTTATTGGTGGACGGACGACCTTCGTAGCACCAAAATGAGCCTAGTCCGAAACGAAAACTCAATGCCAGATGTGTTCATCGTAGTGGACGAACGTATACCGACAAGAACGATACAGCATAATGGAAAAGAGTATGTGAAACCATTTGACAATTGGACACAGCCAAACAACAAAGTGAAGCAGAACTCCTGTTACAGCAAGGGGGGGGGGGGCTATCCAAATACACAACCTGTATATTCTTGAAATGCAAAAATTGCCAGATGTCTTAGCTACATGTTACGCATTGAAAGTGCACTCGTAAGAAGCGCGAAGACCCCTGTTGTTTGGAGGTAAAGATTTAAAAGACGCAAAATACATTCGCGTCTATCATCACGAGTAACATTTCGATGCCATCACCAGTATCGCTGGATTCCTAGAATACAGTAATTATTGCACGAAATGTGGCTATAGGTATAACAATCAATAACAACACAAGGATTGTGGATCAACATATTCAGGATGTGTGGTCTCTCAACTCTGTTTGTACGAAGGACAACAACGAGTGCATTGCCCAACTTATCAGCGTACTTTTGTCAGCCCTACTTGTTACCAACATTGGAAGACACAAGGATCACAACGCAACAGTGCTTGAGATGGTGCCCTACTTGTGGGGAAGGTATGCGTAACAGTAATGCAAAGGCGCGCGTATGTTCAAGAAATAAACGATGCCACATTTGTCACCAAGCTGTGGATTTATAATACAAATGTACCATTTACAAATACCGTTCCAAACATGACGATGATGACCATAGGAATGTGAATTTCATCTTTTTCAATTTCGAATGCATACAAGAGCTTGGCATTCACATTCCTAATATCTGCGTGGCTCATTGAGCGTGCGAGAAGTGCATCAAAGAGCATATCTTTAGCCATTGCCCTTACTGTCGCAAGATTCATGGCCGACGTGACAAAATATTTCGAGGGCCGAACACGCTGTGCGATTGTGTCCAATAATTCTTAAACTGCATCGACGAAACGTGGAGTCAAGAAGACATCGTTATGCGATGGTAAATGTCCACAATTTCTCTGGATACGATATGCAATTTATTTTGAGGTACTATACGGAAAAAAGTACCGAATGTTCGAAAGTGACTTTAAATGGAGGCGTGCAAGTGGGACAAGCATGATTTGTCTATTTGATGAGTTACTTGGCCATGCCTTTGAGTCGAATACCTAAAGCGTTGGAATGCCAGAAAAAGGCAAAAAGCCAATCAACACGCTCTTCTACTCCATTTGTCTGAGGCTCACTACGACCCCGACAACAGACCTACTGAACAACGAGAAGCTTTCTACGCTCGGTACCAGACACACGCTTCGTACGCCTTAGACTTTCAAGAGGAAATGTAGATCGGACGTGGCCATTTTACAGCGGTAGAAAATGTAGAGAACTGTTTATAGAATACGGAGAGATTGATCCTATGAAAGAAGCATACACATTGCCAAAGCGTGTTCTTTAGTATACCGCCAACGCGTCATGCCCAAAAACACCCTGGGTGTCATCAGCCCCCAAACAACGAACTTTGTCAAACGTCAATACTTGGACAAAGCCATACGCTGGCTACTTTACTTGGATGACAAAGAAGAAAAATGGATCCAACATGCCCGCAACGAAAGAGGCGAAAGAGCATTGGAACGTATTCGGTAGATGGTTGGGACTTAGAAAACCCCAAAATCGTGGCATAGTTTAACGGCTGCTTATTTCACGAATGTCCTCTTTGCTACCCTCAACGTTTAATCAAAAATCAGTTTTTACAACGGACCGTGGTAGATTTGTACGAGGCCACTTGTCCGCGGCGAATGAAGTTATAACAACAAGAATACCACGTCGTAGAAATGTGGGAGCTCGAGTACTATCACCGTTTGAAAACCAATCCCGGGTTTAAACGCATCATGGAAAGTTACATGCTGGTGGACTCACTAACCCACCTGACATTTTTTTACGGAGGGCGAACGAATGCCACCTGTTTTATGCACCAATCCGACGAAGAGAAACGAAAAGCAATCAAATACTTGTACGTGTGTTTGCTGTATCCTTACGTGTGCATATATTGTGTTTGTCCCTCATTGCACCCTCAATTGATGACGGAAAACATTGACCTGGACAACACTTGACAATACGATGGCTTGATGAGTGCAAAGTCTTGCCTACCACGGACTTGTACCATCTCGTTTTACCTCACCATTGCCAAGGAAAACTGATGTTTCCGTTGTGTCATATTTGTGTCTAAACGTGCAACCAAGACCGAACTTGTCAGTACACCCAGGAAGAACGCGTCTTGACTGGAATGTGGTTCAGCATGGAATTGTCTAAAGGTCTGGTCCTGCGATACCAACTTTTCTAAGACTCAGCAATTCTACAAGGGCGACGAGACACAGAATGGCAATTTTGCTGACTACGTGGATGCCAATTTAAAAACACCCCTTCACAAATCTTCACACTCACAAAGCTATAAAGACTAAAAGAAGAACCGTCGGAGACCTAGACGTTTAAGGCTATTAAATCATAGAAACACAAAATGATGCATCCAGAGCCGTGTTCCTATTTCAAGTCTGAACTGGATCTGTTTGCCATGTCACTTACTATGATGACGATGCAAGAATCCCAATGGTCGAATTTCACCCCATCTCTTCTTTGACGGATTCATCTTCCGTCGAGTTTGAAATCAAAGGACAACCATAAGATTACATCGATCTGAACAGCAATTGCTTGTACTTGAAAGTCAAAGTTCAAGATATGGATGAATGTTCTGTAGACGGCGAAGACAAAGTAGCTCCCGTCAACAATTTCATGCATTCTTTATTCTGCGGTGTGGATACTTAACACTTACCGTGCCTACCTGGAAAATCTCTTGCATGCTAAATTTGATAATACCATAGATATCAATGGTTTTAGACAGGTCTTTCTAGACCATTAGAAGCGATGGAAGATTGTAATACTTCTTTGAATGTTGGAGAACCTATGGAATGGGAGGATACCGTGGACTTAGAACTCCAATACACAAACGAAAACGACATAGCGATATAGTCCAGATGGCCAGAACAAGAACAACATTTAGTCTCCTGCTTTGCAAAACACTTAGCAGAACAAATTACGGAATTGATCAAGAAAGGATGAACTCCCTCATCGCAAACCTTAAGACCATCAAACTTATTTCATCCACACAGATGACCGTCATCTCCCAGGAACCCACCGGGTATCCGTCTTCTTTCCAAAAGAAGGTTATATGGAGTATTTTGATTCGTATGGAGTGCCACCTTGGGAAGACGACGTCATCAACTTTGTGAGAAGAAATGGCCAGACGACACGATTCAATAATATGAAATTACAAGGCACATATTCCATTGTGTGTGAACATTATTGTCTGTATTTTCTTCATCAACGCAGTCATGGATATTCTTTAGAATATTTAGTGACTTATTTTGATCGTCACTCTTCTTCAAACGTAGACAAAGTACAAAGTAGATCGATGGTTTTGTGACCAGTACGGCTATGTTTTGTCTTTAGATCAATGGTCAAATGATTTCCATCAGTAGTAGTCTGGCTTCACTTCTCAAAGTTGTCAATCTTGTCAAAAATAATTTGTTTGTTTGGTTGAAAAAGAGTTTTATGGTTAATTGTTGGTTGTTTAGTCGTTTGTATAACTGTTTGTGACTGTATATTGTATGTTGTATTTGTTATATAAGTCAATGTCTATGTCTGTGTCACACACTTTGGTCCCGATTGAGGTCATCCCGGTGCACATATGTTTCTACAATTGTTGCAACATTGTTACTGATCTTCATTAGCGTGACAGCACCACACCTGTTCCATTCCCATTCCCCCTACACTAAACCTAACCTATATTCAACGTTCACTTGTCTGTATGTACATACAATACTCCCCATGTTGAATTCCCCTTGAGGCTAAAATTGCCCAGGGTGATTTTTAAAACCCTGAGGCTACAGTTGCTGGGCGGGGTGGGGGGGCCTGCAATGTATTTTCCCACTGAGGCTTGCGTGACCCACATTACTACTGTTATCTTCTTAACCTATGACTTGATTTTAACATATTGACCTTCCCTGTTAACTATCTAGGCATACACCAAATGAGAGTCAAGAACATCGGTGCAAGAAAATCGGATCATGGTTGTGCTGTGTAAGGGTAAAAAGCATAATGGTTGAGGTCGTTTGAATATTAAAGTTAAGAATCAACATTCGCACTAAATGTTTGAGGCCACACAGTGCAAAAAGTAACCGCGATCGCTAGGGGACTTTAACGTGACTTTGAAGAAACACACACAGCGATCGATTTCGATCCCATGCATAATGGTATCAGCTGAATAATTTTTGTCTTCGAAGATTTTAGATGCAATAATGTTTGACAAATATCTAACACTGGTCAATGTAATTTCTTGCAATACAAGCGCTCCTTAGATACCCTAAATATAGGCATTTCTAAAAAGGTTAATTCGACAGAATAGAGCTGATGGGATCAGATAGGTACCATGTTGTGATTTTTGTACTATTAATATTGATTATTTTTTTTTTTTAAATATTTAGTTTCTGTCTTAATACGACATCAAATCACTCTCTGCATTGTCCCGATTATTTAGCTTCTTATGTAAAAAAAATATCCGTATTTTACTTCAAAAACATGAAATTATTCTTACAAATATGCCAAGCACAAAATGCGTGTAAATTAAAATCTCCTCAGTATAAACTAATCACAGATACTTGTTTGTCGGAAAGACACTAATTTTAACTAACCGGATATCAAAGACGTTTCGATTGCATTTCAAGAGCATAGGAAAGCATTGAATGTAGATTTCCTGAATCGGGATGATTTCATTAATGTCCTTCCAGCACGCTGATGTCATTGAAATGTGTTGGCGAGACCTTGCTTTACCCGCTAGCACTGTGCGGTTATCAACCTGAAATTACACCTAATCTACATTAATGCTGCTAATTGAAGGAAATCAAGTACTTGACCTGACATCCTTCGCGAAAAGAGGGCTGCAAATCTATCCTGCATGAATCAAACTCTCACCGTGAGTCGTGAGATTGCATGACACTGCGCGATGGACAAAGCATATGAGATCTTTGATCTCGTCCATAAAGGTGATATCAATAGATCGTGTCCACCCACTTATTTTATGGTTCCTAACAGACATAACAACTAAATGTAGGTTTTATGTGTAGCACATGCCAAGCTCATTTTGTCCATTTGTTACTCTCGATATTTTAAATAGCAGATCAGACTCATTTTCAAAGCAAGTTACTTGAGAGTTAAGATGTTAGTTTTCATTCACAACTATTTAGGAAAAACGTATCTAAGATATACAGTCTCTGCACGCTTTATAAGTCGGTTTGAACTGCAAGGCAAAATAGACACTGGTCTGACATCGTATAATGCTAAATCAGATCATGGTCTATGTCGTTTGTTCTAAGTATTACTTTTTACATATTTCATCGACATAGATCTCCCAGCATATTATGCGACAGCAGATCTGTGACTAGAAATCTGTGGTTTCTTCCGACTTAAAAACAAATATATACGATAGAGAAGAAAACGGAAGAAAATGTTCTCGTTTTGACCCAAAAAAATGACAAAATCCGTTGCTTTTTAGTCGTTTTTCCTCACCATGCCATAACTGGCTTTTCTGTTTGAGAATATACATGCATCATTGCTCTCGTGGTAAATGCCTGATGGGCATGAACGAAGAAAGTAATAATTTAATATTTAACTGTCGTAGAAGCAATTATAATTAGGTCATATCCTTTCATTACAATCATCATGTGCTGATAAATATACTCTGTTTGAAAAACATTAATTGGGAGACAATACGCAACATGTATTTAATGATCTATCATTAGTAACAATGATTTTTATCTTCTCAGAAATATCATTCCTGCCCAACCCCAATCATTTTCAATAATGGACGAGAAAGATGTCAAACGAAAAAACCCACAAAGAATCATGTAATGGATATTTTAGGGACTCACACAACATGCACAAAATGCACACAACATAAGCAACACACACACAACATTCATAAAACAACAATCGCAACACACACAACATACACAAAATACACAAAACACACAACATACACAACACACACAGCATACGCAAAATCCAAAACATACACAGTACACATACAACATTCACAAAACACACAACATTCACACATAACATACAAAAAACACACACAACATACACAAAATACACAACATACACAACACACAGAACATAAACAACATACATAATACTAACAACATACTCAAAACACAACATACACAACATACACAAAATATATACAACACACTGAACATACACAAAACACACAAACACAATATGCACAAAACACACACACAACATACTCAAAACACAGTATACACAACACACACAAAACATAGCATACACAACACACAGAACATAAACAACATACACAACATGCTATGAAATTGTATTTGAGCAGTCTAGCTTTAATTGTTAAAATAAATGTGCCGCACTAAAAATAAACGGAACAGCAAAGACAGTCAAATAGTTATGTAATAGGGAAGAAGGAGACTTTATATATATATATATATATATATATATATATATATATATATATATATATATATATATATATATATATATATATATATATATATATATATATATATATATATATATATATATATACACACACACACATCGTAAAGTAAAAGACGTAACTGGCATGCAGTTTGCTCTATAACCATAAAAGATTACTTTGGTATGTTAAATGTGTTAAATGTGGTTGCAAGAAAAACAGTATTAATGAAAGAAAATGAAGACAAGACTATAAGAGGAACCGGTTGTGTCAAAAGTGCTTGACGTTTAAAAGAGCAGATTATATTGGTGGATGAAACGACTATTTTTAGATCCATGCCCAATAATAACGTAGAAAAGGGCATCCGATATAAGATTCCAGACGAGAAAAAGTTGCAGAAAATGGTCAAATGTGACTACGGACAGATGTTTAAATAGCTGTATTTGTGCCATCATAGAAAAACTACATAACTTAAATTCTTTGTTATTCTTATATAATCAATAACTAATTACTGAACAATGTATTCTCAATCAATTAATCTATCTACGAAGCAAATGCACAAAGTAATTAAGTTAGCACAAAGTAAATAAGTTAGCACAAAGTCATAAAGTTAACACAAAGTAAATAAGTTAACACAAAGTAATTATGTTCACACAAAGTAATTAAGTTAACACAAAGTCAGAAAGTTAATACCAAGTAATTAAGTTAAAGCAAAGTAAATAAGTTAGCACAAAGTAAAAAAGTTAGCACAAAGTAAATAAGTTAACACAAAGTAATTAAGTTAACACAAAGTAATTAAGTGAACAAAAAGTAATTAAGTGAACACAAAGTAATTAAGTTAACACAAAGTAAATAAGTTAACACAAAGTCATAAAGTTAACACAAAGTAATTAGGTTAACACAAAGTAAATAAGTTAACACAAAGTAATTAAGTTCTGTTCTGCATAACTAATATTGTGAATTACACATTGATCAATTCAATCCAATCCGAGTTAGGTCAGACGTCTACTCACTCTACCCATAGCCCAGTCCTTTCCTATCAGAATTAGGTCAGACGTCTACTCACTCTACCCATAGCCCAGTCCTTTCCGATTAGAATTAGGTCAGACGTCTACTGACTCGGCCCATAGTCCAATCCTTTCCTATCAGAATTAGGTCAGACGTCTACTCACTCTGCCCATAGTCCAATCCTTTCCTATCAGAATTAGATCAGACGTCTACTCACTCTGCCCATAGTCCAATCCTTTCCTATCAGAATTAGGTCAGACGTCTACTCACTCTACCCATAGCCCAATCCTTTCCTATCCGAGTTAGGTCAGACGTCTACTCACTCTGCCCATAGTCCAATCCTTTCCTATCAGAATTAGGTCAGACGTCTACTCACTCTACCCATAGCCCAGTCCTTTCCTATCAGAATTAGGTCAGACGTTCACTCACTCTACCCATAGCCCAATCCTTTCCTATCCGAGTTAGGCCAGACGTCTAATAACGCTTCACATGGGCATATTTATTCTATTTATAGTTAGGTCCGATGTCTACTCAATCTTCACGTTGACCTATTCACTCTTATTATAAATAGATCAGACGTCTACTCGCTCTCCACGTGGACCAGTTCACTCCTATCAACGTTCGGTCAGGTGTCTAACAAATAAAATAGTTCAAGGAAAAATAACCATGTATACATATTTGAAACAATAGTAACAAATGTTTCGTTTCTGATTCTGAACTAATTCTAAACAGAGATGTATTTTTACATATAGTACAAGTTGATACTGAGAGATTAAAACTGTTTAGACAAATGTCCAGTAACGACATACTTTTTATATATTGAAGAATACAGCATATCTGTTTTGCATAAACAAGTAGGTATAATTCTTACACTTGTGAGAATGCCAATGTTTATCCAAGAAAGACATGCCGACATATTGATTATTACTGGTAAAACAGTCACTATGTCGGGACAAGTGGACTTGTCACAATTGATATCTAGTCAAGTTACATGAAACATTAAGAAGTTTTTATATAGAAATGCTATAAATATTGCACGTCTATTTAAGAAATAAATGACCACAAAAAGGTTTGCAAATTCCAGGCAAAGAGGCAAAGGATGAAGTTTGTTTCTGTTGTGTTCTTCGACAGCAGTAAGCTTTACTTAATGTTTCAAAAGAATAACATTCACGATGAAAATGGATACGTTTAGTTGACACAGACAATACGAACTTTGCAGCCCTGAAAAAAAAGATTGTTTTGTAAAGTGTGTATAAAGCATAATGTTTTAGGAGTGAAGATTGGGTATATTAAATCCGATACCGTCAAAAATATAATGACAGTTTCAAAATGCAAAGCATTAACAAAGAACGATTTTAGAACAACTTTGATACAGTAAGAAAGAAGAATGAAAAGTTAACTGATGATGATAACTTAAGAAAGAAGAGTGAGAATATGAACATATGGGCATAACGTAGGAAATAAGAGTGAAGACATAACTGATGATGATAACCTAAGAAAAAAGAGTGAGAGCTGCTTAATATGTAAAGTGAGTTTAGGTAAATTCTGAAATCCGAATTAAATATTTCTTTTGACGACTACTGACTAAAATCCGAAATATTTATGAACTGTTTATATATATATATATATATATATATATATATATATATATATATATATATATATATATATATATATATATATATATATATATATATATATATATATATATATATATATATATATGAAAATGAACGTGGTTAACATGCACCCTCTTTTCAGTAATGGGCAAATATTAAAAGTGTAAACTCTTTAAAAAATAGCCTCAAGAATATATTCCTGCTAGAAGTCTGGTAGTCGATATGTTGTTCCACGTACAAGTAGCAAGGAAATTTAGCAGATAAAGATACGTTGAAAATAGTAATCAAAGGATCGTATTTTCACTACATCAAAGCCATTTGTCAAGTAGCATATTCAAGATTCCCACCTAAATTTGTCTTTCAATGATTGTTTAGTGTTCCCTACGTTTCAACAATTTCCAAATAAATGAACTTCAACATTTATTTCCTGACCACCCTATTTAATAATCACCCTTTATTGCCCATCTCAAGTTGATACGTCTGCTGAATGAATAATTGATTCAAAATTAGACATGCCGTTAGCAAATGACAGAATAAACATTACCTCCCACGACCTCCTTTGACAGGGCGGTGATTTTCGATGGCTTTGTCTACAAATTCTTGTTTCTTGCCTGCCTGGGAGATAGTTATAGAAACGTCCATTTCATCAACACTGGGCATGGGCAGAACGAGTTTGAGGCTAGATAATCTAGGGAATAGACGGTGCAGCTGATTTAGCTGCTGACAAATTTGTACGGCCATTGGGTAAGCGAATGGCTGCCTTCATGATGCATGCACATGTCGCTGTCAAAAGCCACAATATTTCTGAGATTTCTGTTGATAAAGCTTATAGATCATTCATCTCAAACTCCAATGGATAGCAGATGATCCCCTATTTCCCATGGATAAACATGTAACCACACACTGACACACAGACATACAGACACCACACACAGACAGACAGACAGACACACACACACACACATATATATATGTATGTATGTATATATATGTTATATATGTATATGTATGTATATGTATGTTTATGTATATATGTATATATATATATATATATATATATATATATATATATATATATATATATATATATATATATATATATATATATATATATACACATATACAATGATTTGTAAAGCTAACTACTATCTAGCGAAAATTCAATATAAGGCAATGCACAACGGAAATGTAACTATTTCTATTTATTTTTTGCAGTCTACAGCTATTTAAAGATATTTGAATACAAAATCTCAGGGTAAATTATTTTTCTAAATGCGATTTGCCATGCCTAAATTTTAAATCTTAAATATTGCATGAAGATAATACAAAAGTGTCAGCATATTAACTGATTAATCTTGGCGTTTAAAAATAAACAGTTTTGATTTTAAGCATGTGAACACACATCTAAAATAACACGTAGAGATTACATTAAATGGATTTGTGAGGTGAAGCCATGTGTTTCATGCAGACGTCAACAAGAAAGTAAAATAGTACAATTAAATTAAAATCGGAAATCGGGACATAATAACGCCAAAAAAAAAATCAGGAAATCGGGAAACAGTTATGCCATGATAATATGTGAAATTTTGACCGTGCCACCATACATTGTTTTTGTAAAGATGGCCGAGTGTTTCTAAAGGCTGTCATCTATTGTTTTTATAGTAGTTTAGTGTTTCTTAAAGTGCAATGTAAAGTTAAATCAAAATTAATTTATGTTAATATCAGTCCAAGTTTATAAGTCTGTCATATAAATATAAATTATTTTCATTAAAAATCTTATTTGCTAAACAGTTATTTAAATGAAAACGTTTTCTCCAAATGCGCTGATATTTTAATGTGTTTGGTTATGTGCAGAACATATGGATTTTTGACAGTAATAAATTAATTGAAACATAAGTTTGTGTCTGCATTCCAACTCCAGTGAAACCGTTCAGGTGGCCTAGTAGTTAGGTCGTGGGTTCGATCCCCGACCGAGTCATGCCAAAGACTTACAAAAACGGTACTATCAGCTGACTCGCTGGGCGCTCAGCATTAAGAGGTTAGTATTAGGACTGCTCGGCCTAGTGCCAGGATAATGTGACTGGATGGGACATCATGATACATGTATGCGGCATGATGCCCCAGTGCTATACATCACTATAAAACTGCCTCGCTGCAGACATCGTAGCGATATGACTGAAAAATGTTAAAGCTACGTTAAAAATCCTAATCACACACACACACACACACACACACACACACACACACACACACACACACACATTCCGTGCCATCGTTTGAACTTATATGAGTTTAACTGTACCTTTATTCTCATCAGAGTTTAGTCACAAAGATCACAGTGAGCTATTTTGTACTCAACAATATGTTCGGCTAGCACTATTACGTAACAATACACACAAACGCACACCAAAATAACACCTGAGTGATGTTGGCATTGACTGTCTGTAACGTCTCCCTCTTAGTAAGAGGGGGATTTAATTGGGTTTAGCTACATTATCTAGGGAATGACCTCCGTTGACCCGGTGTGAGTAAAAGAATATCAACAGAGAACTGGGCAAGATTATTGGGAAGATATAATGCAATACGAGCCCTCTTAGACAAGAAAAAATATAATGTAACAAATTAGTAGTGGTAATTTCAATTCAATTTAAATTGGTAATTTCAATTCAATTTAAATGATACCAACAGGATTTAATATAAGTGTCTAATTTAGATTTTTTTCATCGTCATAACGAGTGGTGAAAGGAGCGCAATGTCCCCGAAAGATTGCATCACCTTCCTCTCGACCGTGTTCCAATGTTTCCTATTTCCTCGAGTATTCCCTTTCCGACTGCCTCCTCCGTCTTGGACTTCCTAGATTTTACTCATTACTCGGCACTTCCCTCTTTTGGACTTCACTCTTCAATTTTCCCTTTCTGGACTTCACTCGTCACTTCTCTCTGTTTTTCTGGACTCCGTCTTCGGACTGTCGAGTCTTCTCTCCCTTGGAAAACTGTTTCCTTGATGTTGTTAGCTTTATAACTTGTGTATCCAGTACTAAATCCTGTCTTCCTCATACCTTGTCCCTCCCTTGTTTAACGAGGAAAGCAGTATTCATTTTTAGCTTCCTCGGAGCCACCATCCACCCACCTCTCTCTCTCTCTGAAAATTTCGGACTAAAGAATTTCGACCATGGTTGTCACTTGAAATGCAAATTACTTCCAATGTGGACAGCTAAATTTCACTAGTACACTCATAAGCAGTTGTTTCTTTTTTTTAAAAAATCCTTAGACAATTATTTGTTTTGTCAGTCAGAATTTGAACGACGTTATATAACTTTTCCCTTTCAAGAATAACTATTTGACTCGGATCCAGCGCCGGATTAAGCACCGTGGAGGCCCATAGGCAGTCAAACTTTTGGGGGCCCAGACCCACGGTCACGGTCTCATGGGGGCCCCTGGGGGCCCCTGATGGGGCCCATAAAAGTCGCCGGGCCCATAGGCAGTTGCCTACTCTGCCTAATGGGTAATCCGGGACTGCTCGGATCGGAAGTTCAACTTGTCTTTTTCAAACCCGTTTTGAGATATCCGGTCAATTTCATTGAATTGGAACATTGACTCATTTGAAGTTTTAACACTGATATGGAAGAAATTAAGAACAAAGGTCGAAATGACCTTTAAAAAATAATCCCCTGGTCTACATGTGATAAAGTCTAAATGCTCGGTGCATTCAACTTTAAGGCTCACTGCTTATTCAAAATTCGATACTTCACATCGTCGTTTTTCATATATTCAAAAACACTAACGACCACACACTTAGGATACTAATTTTACACTTGCATGATTGTTCTCGCTTCACGTATGACTTTTTAGTACGAATTTCAAAGTCAAAGACTCAAAAATATTTCATGCCACGTTCTGCACCCAAACATCTAATACACATAATTACTTCAGTTTCAAATAAACAGACACTTTCGTGTTAGAATATCTTGAAAATTGCTTATGTTACAAAACTGGGGCATCGAGGCATAATATATATATATATATATATATATATATATATATATATATATATATATATATATATATATATATATATATATATATATATACCATTTATATCAATACATCAATCAATAGGCAGGCCATGTTCTCATAAGATTGAAAGTTTTAAATGATCCCTGATTAGCAATAATCAACGCCTGTTCCGTTTGTAACATCAACGAAATATTATGTAATATCTGCCCCAATGATTTATTCGTATAATATAAACTACATACTTGACATATTCTTGCCAATAACACGAAACAGCATAACGCATCCTCAGGGGCTATTTATGTCTTATGGTGTTTAAAAATGACCAGTATTCCATAAATGTCTGAACCAGTCTATAAGGATTTTTTTTAAAAATATTGGAAATATGTATTGACTAATTATCTATCATGTTTTAACAGTTATTTAATACAACCATAGAATTATTAATTTGTTGGGTTTATTTTTTAAATATGCTACTGGTTAAACACCCCTCTCCAACGATTTATCTTAAATGATGTATTCAGCTATACGCGCTGACCTGATTGATGGTAAATGACACTAGTTACTTGATTTGTAAATGTGTCAAATGTATCGGAAGATCACATTCTATGTTTCCAACCTTCGTAAAGAATAACGACTTAAACCAAATGATCATATTTTATGTTTCCAACCTTCGTAAAGAATAACGACATAAACCAAATGATTCCGATTGCACATATAATGACTCTTGATTATTTTTTAATATCCAATGTTGGAAAGTCCTGAAAATTAGACGTTGTTTATGGCTTCGATGTGAAAGATTGTTATCATACTTTTTTATTCCCTGTTTATTTTAAGTGTCTGTTATTACAAAATTTTTAAACATGTTAATATTGGCCTATAAACTTACCATCATCATCAAATGGAATAGAGTAATGCAATGTTCGTACCTTTCAACGTGAATAGAATATCTTTAAAAAAATGGAAATGATTTGATTTAACTTTGTCTACAGAAATAAGAAATTTAAACAAAGATGGGAAACTAATTAAAATAGGATATATGTGTGTGTTAAAATATGATATATGTGTGCGTTAAAATATGATATATGTGTGTGTTAAAATATGATATCTGTGTCTGTTAAAATATGTTATCTGATTGTGTTAAAATATGATATCTGTGTGTATTATAAATATGTCTAAAATAATACTGAATAACATGCTATCCTACATACATTATTACAATTGCGTCGTACATTCAAATATTTCTAATTTATTTCGTGTATGCAGCGTATATACAGTTCAAACGAGTATGCATTTAAGGTAGTATTAAATATGACCCCATGACACAGGTTGTAAGGTAAAACATAACACTTTTTAATAGAGCTGAAGTCATTTGCAGACGAATCAAAATACCACTAGGAACTCAAGAAAGTCGACAGAGAGAACTAATTTGAAAACAGAAATATAAAAACGATAATAACTGGTGAAAAGGAAAGTTTCAGATCCAAAGGAAAGAACACACACACGTGCGCGCACGCACGCACGCACACACGCGCGCGCGCATTATGAAGAGGACGGTTAAGGAAACCACAATGTCGGTCGGGTATTGTACTTGAACTGCCTTTGGAACCAGTAGTCCATATGGAGTTGACTAGTTCATGACTCCAATGCTGTTGCTTTTCCTAAGACACGTGACCTAACTCGTAAAAATGGACCATAAAGGATATTAAAGTAATTTTAATGAGCAAATTTTTACATTTTAAGTCAATCGAGATTACATGGATGACTCTTTTTAATAAAAAATTAATAAATCGACTCATAGTTTGAACGGCCCTGGCCTGATTTTTTTTACCTTTTTCGGGCATGTTAATTGTCATGTATATGCTAGAGCAATTTTACATCACATGCAAATTTAAATGACGTCACTAGTCACATGATATGTTCAACATTTTCTGACCTGCAAATTATGTAAGCGTAAGTTTTTATCACCACATTGAGATGAATCTGAATACTCAGTATTATATTATTATTATAAAATTATATTATATTCAGTACCAACACTAGATTAGAGTAATATTTACTTATGTAACCCAAGTTTTTAAAAAAAAAAAGCAATGTAATGTGGATATCTGCCAAGGTCTCGCTATTTAATAAGCTGTAGCCAAAGATGCTATGAAGAATTTATAGGTCATTATCCACTTTTCCTAAAATGCTGATACGGTTAAAAAAAACATGATAAACATTTCCATAAAAGTTAGACATTCATTGAACAATTGTTATACGGCTTGGATACACGTACATTATTTTGGGTAGCAGAAAATGATTTTAAAAAGACTGTTGATATTGTTGATGAAAAGTTACAAAGATGTATTTAAAAAACTTCCAGTGCAGCTCGAAGATGGTTTGAGTGATATGTAACCAAAGGTGAAAAAGTTGTGATTTACGGCAAATATCAGAGGGAACATATGACGCAACATGGAGTTTCCCTGTGATATATTGGGTCTTTTATTATAATTGTTATCTGTACTCAGCTTGCCATTTAAACGGGGGTTATAATATTATCAAACATACTTGCATACGGATGATACTTCATGGTCAGATTCACAAAAACGCAAGGAACAATCCCAAATATAAACTATCGACAGTTTTCAGTAAGAATTTTGGTTGGTGTTAGAAAAATGGGATGATTATAAATATTGATGAAACGAGAGTACATCTTATTTGAACTAAGCAAACACGATTAAATCTGATAAATAAAATCCGAAAATCAATCACAATACTATCATCTTACAGAGAGTTACACATTTGTTTTGAAAACAAAATAAAGCATATTTCTAAAATAATGTTATGAATCATTACCGAAAAATAATACACAAACTATATTGTCATACTCTGCCAAAAACGTGACAATCACTACACTGAACACCTAGTCATTCAATAACAGTTTTAAATACTCGGGCTCACTTGTTTATACTGCACCAGGAAATAAAACTCCATTTCGGCATTTAAAATCAGATTTATTCAATATATAAAATAGGAATTAAGATGTGTAGTTAAATAGAGAGCATGCATGACGATACTTTGCCTTTATGTGACTGATATAATACGTTGCACATTTTGTATATGTAGAGAGATTCGATGGTCACAACTAAATGAAGTACCCTCTATTATTATTATTATTATTATTAGTAGTAGTAGTAGTAGTAGTAGTAGTAGTAGTAGTAGTAGAAACAATATATTATTATTGTAATTATTATTATTATCATTATTTTTATTATCATTATTATTATTATTATTATTATTATTATTATTATTGTTATTGTTATTATTATTATTATTATTATTATTATTATTATTATTATTATTACGCTAGACGAAACAAAGCTTAAAAAGCGCATATTGATAAATATCATGCGGCTGATATGATGCATATTACAGTAGTATAGCTACTGTATTTTCTAGCTCATCTGCCACACACATAAGCACTTTTGGTTTCATTTTTCAAAAACAACCCACAAGCGACAATAAACACAAAAACCAAAAACAACAAAAACAGCAAAAGCCCAAAGAAACTCACCCGCCTTCCACAACACAACAAATAAGATATTGACATATAAATGCAAGTATTTTACCTATCTCATACACAGAAAATAATTTTCTCGAAAGAACTGAATTTAAGACATCCACATCAGGATCATGAAAGCAGAGTGTTGTACAAAAACGCACATCAATTATGGAAACAAACTGAATTCTAAATTTAAGAGAAAATGTTCTGAATTGCAAGATTGGTTGTCCGATCAACACACACACACACACACACACACACACACACACACACACACACACACACATTCATCCAACCGTCCGTCCGTCCATCCATCCATCCATCCGCACACACACACACACACACACACACACACACATATATACATACATACATACATACATACATACATACATACATACATACATACATACATACATACATACATACATACATACATACATACATACATACATACATACATACATACATACATACATACATACATACATACATACATACATACATACACTAAACACTATTATTACTGATTTCAACAATATGTCATGGAAGTTCAGTCACTGTTAATTTGCATAATTTATTTGTTTGGTGTTTAATTGATTACTTGAATATATATACTATTATGTTAACAGTCATGACACATTTTAAGATCGTTTCATTCTGTTTGGCTGGAAGAGGAATCAGGAAGAAAAAAAAATAAAATATATAAAATAGGTTTAAATATGGATACACGGAATTTTAATAACAAATATAAAATGTAGATATACCTCTTAAATATAGAAAGAAAGTAGTTCCAAAGGTTATACCGCCACTTTGACCATCAAAGTGGAACTGACAATGTGGAGATATAATTTTTACCACTGATACAGTTCAATATCTCATTACGCAATATATAATAAAAACGGCTACCGTCCTAATTTTTGCGAGGGAAATATTCGCAATCAGGCAAGTAATTTAAGATGATCCATTTCCATATAAATTGGAAGAACTAAAGTGGGAGAATATCGAGAGAATATTTTATGCAAAATAACTATCTATATACGACAAATGACGTGATTTAGTTGACACCGTATTGAAAATGAAAACAATATACTGACAAAATGTAAGTTAGCAAAATGGAAAGAATATGACAGTTTATTTAATAGTATGGAAACGAATAATAACTTTATGCCGCTAAAAAGAAACGGAAAATGTTCAAATGGCCGGTACAAAGTTCAAAGAGCCACTACAGAAGTAAATAAAACAAATCATTTTGAAGGAAAGATAATTTGATGTATAATGAAATTACTACAATTTCTATTATTTTCACAAATTGTATTGGATATTTTATTTCAGAAATGGACAGGAAAATACTTTTAAACTTGGGAAAGAACATAATACATATTTATGATAAAAATTGCTTAAATATTCTGGCAGTTTATTATTTTATGAGTCTGAATAGGAAAGAATTTTGTTAATAATAACTGTCGATCTAAAATCTTTATTATAGTGTGTATATTATAATGATTATAGAGCAAGGAAATAACATCAGATTCAACTAGTATAAATGGAAGAAATATATGTTGCAGCGAAATTTAGGCTATTATTAATTCCCAATACTCAAAACAGAATGTGTAATAATTTGAACAAGCATATACACTAAATTAAGATGTTATTATAACTAAGGAAATTACAAAATCAGATAATACAACTTAAACATAAATATTCACAACCCTGTGAAAGGCTCGTCATACAACCAAAGGGATGGAACCATTACGCTTATATAAGTATATTCAAATCATAACATGGATTGTTTTGCAATCATAAATGAAATTAAATTGCAGCTAGTAAAAAAAAACATCAACCTCAATGAAACATGTATACCGATGCATTAATGATGTCATGAAATATTTTAAATTGAATTCTACTGGTGACTTACAAACCTTCTTTGTAAGTATACTTTAATGGAATGGACATTTTAAAAGGAATTTAGAAATGTATGCATTAATAATTATGCACTAGACCCAACATAGTTTTAGTGCATCTAGACTAGGTAATGATTGAAAATTAATAAGGTAGATTTCTAATTGCTTATAGACTATATATTCCTCGTGACTGACTCCGGAATTAAAGGAGTAATTAGCATGATAATGATACCATATATATATATATATATATATATATATATATATATATATATATATATATATATATATATATATATATGCTGAAGAAAATCACCAGTCTAAAACTATAAAAATGTATTGGTCATGTGCCTTTCCTGTCAAAAGCTTTACACGGACAAAAGCAACGGCATACACACACACTCACTCAAAACAATCGGAGTGTTTTCTGTGACCTTATGTGGTATTTTGTGATTAGTGGCTTTGGAAGTAACAAAGTATATGCAGGACTATATTTTTTTACGATTATCATTTCGCAGCAGAGGAAACAATTCCTTGGAGTTTGATTCACCTAACAAAAAAAAGATCGTGATAAAAGAAAAAATGAGAACAAACACCTTCAATACCAATCTAATTCTGTTTTCCACTTTCGTAATTTAAATTATATGTTAAGAATAGAGCTAATAAGAATACACATAATAGAGTGTCTGATCAAAAGCCAGAGTCAAAGTCTTACTTTGATTTGAACACATCATTGAGAAAAAACTAAAAAAACAAAACTTAGAATCCGTTTTCCTTAAACTTATTAAAAAGTATATGTTCGGCAAACAGATGTAAAATTTAAGAACGAATATCAACGCACAAGTGAGATATATTAATGAAGATAAATAGTTAAACTTCGAAATGATTTTTTTTTTTATTGACAAGGAGAATACTCATGCCGACTGATATGGTGTGATTTAGTTTAAGGAATAAATCAAAATCAAACACTTTTATGGTGGCTTTGTGGTGCTCGATTTAAGCAGGTTGTGAACTAACTCGTGAACAACATATTCCATATACCTTGGTGTCCGTTTTTAATTATATGATGTTATCAGTGAGTGGGACGAAACTACCACTGGGGGCCAAGTGATCGAAGCCCCGAAAACTCGGGCATCTTTAAACGTTTCGAGTACATTGTTTTTACCGTTAAACTGTGAAACATGATTTCACTTTGTGTGTGGGATGCGGTGGGTGGGAGTTAAATAATAGCATTTTACATTCTGAAAATCGTTTTCGCATATGAAATTAGATGTGAGACCCAAGTGTTGATTTTACTAAATCTAGTATATTTATCCCATAAATATCAATAATATAATGGACATATCTTTGTTACTATCCATACCGTACAGTTTAAATTATTATGCCAGAATTTTACATTACTCAGTTGTCTGGATCTGTTCACTGAGACATCATTGTCCAATTTCCATGTGTAATTGCCGTACTAAACAATGGCGTGTGTGTAAAATAGTTGTTGGATGTGTAAAATAGTTGTTGGATATTGGATGTGTAAAATAGTTGTTGGATGTGTAAAATAGTTGTTGGATGTGTACAATAGTTGTTGGATGTGTACAATAGATATTGGATGTGTATAATAGTTGTTGGATTTGTACAATAGTTGTTGGATGCGTAACATAGTTGTTAGATGTGTAAAATAGTTGTTAGATGTGTAAAATAGTTGTTGGATGTGTAAAATAGTTGTTGGATGTGTAAAATAGTTGTTGGATGTGTAACATAGTTGTTAGATGTGTAAAATAGTTGTTGGATGTGTAAAATAGTTCATCTCATTCAGTTTATTTAACGCGTATACCATGCATATAATTAGCAATGAATGTACTATGGCGAATTGCTTGACTCCAGAACAAGGTAATGCTACTTGGGGTTTTCAATCTTAAGTTCATTAAGTATTTATACAAGGCCTTAAATTGTATTTTGGTTTTAAATAGTAAGTCATTTTAAAATAAACAATAATGACTGGTTTACATTCAATATTAACCACATCTGTATCTTAACATCACTTTGGTTATAAACTGCTGTGTCCGAATTAAAGAGCGAGCGACGATCGGACTTGGTAATTTTTTTAGTAAGGAACGTAAAGTTAGCGTTGGTATTTTTAATATTATGGTTCACTGCACGCTTTTTAAAAATATGTATTGTTGTAGTCTGAGCTAATATGCATAATGATTGTTTTCTCTGTGGTTGTTTGCTTTAAAAAAAAGAACTGGTAGTGGCCTTGGGTTCACTGTTGTTATTAACTTATTTAGATTCATGCGGATGGGATATGTTTTTGAAAAATAAAAACTAAAGGTGTTTTGTGGCAGAGCTGGTATACGGTCTACGCAAAGTTTATCTGGGTGATATGGTGTTGTTTTTCCAAAACATATTTTTGTCTCGTTTGCGGTGTGTCAAAACAGAAATTAAAAAAAGGATATTTGTGGGTGCAACATATAAAGATGAAAATACAGTTTCTATACTAATTTATAGTAAGTCTATATAATTGGTGGTACGAAAGAAGATAAAAAATAATTAAAAACTTCTGTTTAAGTCAATGGCTGAAGGTTATTTTAATTAATATTACGCTTGCATTATAAGAGGTGATGTGATTATTTATCTAATATAATAAATTAAAAATTTAACTTTCACCTGTATGCGTCATGGTTTAAACGTAATTACGACATTCCGATGTTTCTCAGGTGCAGACACTTTTCGACGATGACGGACCGTTCCCGAGGCATAAGTGGTTCGAGCGTCCACCTCGGATGCGAGATGTTGGGGGTTCGAACCCCGGCCGAGTCATACCAAAGGCTTACAAAAATGGTACAAACAGCTGACTCGCTTGGCGCTCAGCATTAAGAGATTAATGTTAGGACTGGTCGGTCAGGTGTCAGGATAATGTGAATGGTTGGGACATGATGCTACATGCCTGCGGCCTGATGTCCCAGTGCTAAACATCACTATAAACTGATACACTAAAAACATTGCAGCGATGGAAACTGGAAAATTATTACAGCTATGCTAACAATCCTAATCACACACACACACACACACACACACACACACACACACACACACGACAATGACGTATACAGGTAAATTTTAATGACGTATACAGGTAAATTTGACAAGTAATACAAAACAGTGCTGATATATTAGTTAAAGTATGCCAATGGTTACCTGAATCTTCTTGTAGGTGTTTTTTTTCGAAATCATATTAAAAGGTTCAAATGAAAATATGGTTGTGCTGTTTCATTCCCGGAACAGGCGAATAAATGTGTGTTCATAAAATTTAAATGAAGTGAAACAACTTAATTATGATTGAGAACGTGTGGAGAGTGTCATATGACAAGCACAGAGAATCACTTATGAGTTATTGCTTTTGAAATAAGTCCACATATTTTCATTTTAACACGGTCTGTAGGGAAAGTAAATTAGTTATTTATTTCATGAATAATAACACAAAGAGAAATGTTGATACATACATTATATCACTGCAACATACATTAATCTTTCAAACGTAATTTTACTATGTTCTTAATTGCACTGTGTAGTAGTTTTGCTATTTCTTAGCTGACTGCTTCACGGTGTTATCTTCTGATCCAAAGATGAAGATATAAGTCATCATCTCGATGTTTATGTAAGCATATTTTTCGAAGAGAGAGAGAGAGAGAGAGAGAGAGAGAGAGAGAGAGAGAGAGAGAGAGAGAGAGAGAGAGAGAGAGGGAGGGAGGGAGGGAGGGGGCGACATTCAGACAGACAGAAAAAGACAAACAAACATACACACAGATAGACACACAAAGACAGTTATAAATAATACCAGTAAACTTTAATAAAATATTTATCATGTTTTAATGTTCACTTCAGCAGTTTAAAGTAATTAAAATACTCAGTAGATAACAATTTTATAACATTTCGTTAAGGTGTTAACAAATTTATCGCAATTACATAAACAATATACTGCATTCACTTATGTACAACCACCAGAATAATCATAGGTTAATTTGTTTGTCCAAATGATAAAGTCAAAAGATAAATCCCGCATACATGAAATAATATGAAGCAATATCAAGAACATATTACATTTTTTATTTTATTAAAACGATTAGCCAACATGTTGTAATAAAACCAAATAATGCCAAATGTTTTCAAATTTAGTGACAACCTTTCTTGAATTTCGACTCAATAAGTAAAGTAACAAATTTAACAAAATATTAAGACAAGCCATTTTTTGTTTTTAAAAACTCTGCTAAAAACAATATAAGATTTTTTGACTATCCATTTATACAAGAATATCACTGCAACACGTTGGTTGAATTCTCTAAAAATATTTCTTGGATTTGAAAGTAAAACAATACCGAATATTTCTTTTCTAAATAAAAACTAAATGTCCACACTGTGGTACAACATATCACCAGACGATATCAACAATACTAATGCATGTAACCAATACCTTCCTGTTTCTGTCCACCTTGTATGATAACACCACTTGCCCTCTGCTATTGTAATCTTACCGCGAATCAGTTACGGATGGGTGTTGTCAACTCCATTACGAATGGCTGTCAGCGTCGCCACACTTGAGAAGGTCTCACCTGCTGTAAAAAGTTGTATTTCTAGCCAATGAACCGTTAGCTCTTTAAAATCTCCTCCAATGAACGATCACCATATTAATCAAACGATTGTTGCTAATATTTTGTGGATTGAATCTTTTGCATTACGAGGGATTTGGGAGATCAGAGGAACGTTCCAAAAAAGGTAGAAAGCTAAAGAAAGATAAAATGCCCATTAACGGTGATTTAATCGATAACGGCAGATGTTTCCTTAATTAATAATTTTTTTTTAAGGGTGTTCCTAACAAGAAAAGACTTCCCAAGTCAAACAATCTTAAACAGATCAAACGCTAAGTGCAAGTACATATCAAGAAAATAAAAAGGGAACGGAAAGCTTCTATGTTGTCGTTGCTGCTTCTGTGGGCGAGTATCGTTATATATGGTCACGGGAAGTTTGATGTGAAAACATCCTTAATACGGCAATTTAATTCGATGCGCTCGTAATATGACGCATGTATCAGCCAGGTATTTATTAAGAAATATGTATTTGTTTATCTAGAACTAATGTTAAACAATCCGTCTTGATTTGATAGATAGATAGATAGATAGATAGATAGATAGATAGATAGATAGATAGATAGATAGATAGATAGATAGATAGATAGATAGATAGATAGATAGATAGATAGATAGATGGATAGATAGATATATACATACATATATAGCCTCTGTATCCAAAAAACATTCTCGATTCACACAAACAATTTAAGAGTCGTGAAATCATGTAATCTCAGTTAAATCGTTTATAGAAATGTTCAAAATTTTTACCATCATTGTTTTCAACAAATTTTAATAAATAAAATTCAGCATATGTGGTGGATACGTCTTGCAATTACTTCATGTGCAAATTGATAAAATTTCATACGAATTCTACTATTACATGGACAGACGAATACATATTAAATATTGACGAGTTTGGTATTTTAACGGACGTGGAAAGAAATAAAAATGGGAAAAAATGGGGAAAATAAATAAATAAATAAATAAATAAATAAATAAATAAATAATAATAATAATAATAATAATAATAATAATAATAATAATAATAATAACTTAATATGATTGCTATTACTTAGTGTTATTGTTGTTTTTGTATTAGTTTTTTTTATCATAATTATTAATTGGATTTCATAAAATCATACGGTGTAGAAAGACTGCTTCTTTCTCTGAAAAATCATGTATTAACGTTAGCACCATGACGTAATATATGACAAGACTAAAACCTTGACTCAGATTTTGATTTCAGTTGGATGAAACCTGGAAGAGCGTAATTTGTGCACATCTAAAAAATGGATATATACAAGTGGGAAAAAGTAGGGAAAATATAGTGTAATGGAGTGCACAAGAAAATGAGATCAAGTTGCTGCAACAGTATTGTTTTAGTTTTGTTTGTAGTTTTTAGACGTATTATAGCCCTAGCCTGCCAGCTTAGAATGTAATAACCATAACGTGACAGTTTTGACAAGTAATATTCATGACAGTTTAGTAATAACCATAACGTGACAGTTTTGACAAGTAATATTCATGACAGTTAAGGCACATAATATTCATAACATGGCAGTTTAGACATACAATAATCATGCCATGAATGTATGCACATATACTAGTCATATTATGACTGTTTAGACATATAATAACAATAACATGAATTTTTAGGCATGAAATAGTCATACATAGCATGTTTAGACACATAATAATTATATCATGACAGTTTACACATATAATAACAATAACATGAATTTTTAGGCATGAAATAGTCATACATAGCATGTTTAGACACATAATAATTATATCATGACAGTTTAGACATATAATAACAATAACATGAATTTTTAGGCATGAAATAGTCATACATAGCATGTTTAGACACATAATAATCATATCATGACAGTTTACACATATCATAACCATAGCATGAATTTTAGGCATGAAATAGTCATACATAGCACGTTTAGACACATAATAATCATATCATGACAGTTTACAAATATAATGACCATAATTTTAGGCATGAAATAGTCATACATCGCATGTTTAGACACATAATAATCATATCATGACAGTTTACACATATCATGACCATAACATGAATTTTAGGCATGAAATAGTCATACATAGCATGTTTAGACACATAATAATCATATCATGACAGTTTACAAATATCATAACCATAACATGAATTTTAGGCATGAAATAGTCATACATAGCATGTTTAGACACATAATAATCATATCATGACAGTCTACAAATATCATAACCATAATTTTAGGCATGAAATAGTCATACATAGCATGTTTTGAAACAATAATCATATCATGACAGTTTAGACATATAATAACCAGAACATGAATTTTAGGCATGAAATAGTCATGTATACATTTTTAGACACATACTAGTCATATCATGACAGTTTAGACGTAAACTAACATGTCAGTTTATTTAATTCATTTAAAGCTGAAAAATGCAAATCACTCCACGTTGGCGTAACATAATGCTATTGGAGGACTGTTCACAATCAGTCTACAAAACTTTTTCGTTACCAT
Organism: Unio pictorum; assembly: GCA_030141615.1. Classification (NCBI taxonomy): domain Eukaryota; kingdom Metazoa; phylum Mollusca; class Bivalvia; order Unionida; family Unionidae; genus Unio; species Unio pictorum. Next base: position 1,223,688 of record JARLTB010000192.1, on the reverse strand, counting down.
TTTGTAATTTTCGCTATTGAATAAGAGAAGAGAAATTTCTAATGATGTATATAGTCAACATGATTTTTCTTCTTCTCTCATTTGATTTTATACAATCGTATAGAAAGGAACATGACAGTATATTTAATATCCAATCAAAAACGAGTTTTAAAAAAAAAAAGAGCAAAAATGTCGGAAAATAAGAGTATGTCGTTTTTGCATGATTTAATATAGGTGAAGACGAAGAGATAATCACTGTGGCGAGGAACACGAAAAACTGTGTATGTATGTATGTATGTATGTATGTATGTATGTATGTATGTATGTATGTATGTATGTATGTATGTGTGTGTGTGTGTGTGTGTGTGTGTGTGTGTGTGTGTGTGTGTGTGTGTGTGTGTGTGTGTGTGTGTGTGTGTGTGTGTGTGTGTGTGTGTGTGCGTGCGTGCGTGCGTGCGTGCGTCCCTGTATTCATGCATGTTGGGGATCGACAGATGGATTTATTTGTATGGATGAATAGCTAATATATGTTGAGAATACATAGATACGACATCAATAGGTAGAACATATGTTGGTGTATGCATTGTTGCAACAAAGCCCGGACTTACGCTATTATTGGTCTGAAAGTGGATATACAAGACTTGATAAAACGTTGGCAAGTGTTTCTACTGTGTCTAGATAATTGTGTAATTACAATGTTTTATGGTCCGAGTTTGTAAATAAAGCCGTATGCGTCTGGGTTTAAAACCTGACAACATAATTTGATATTATCTGTGTATCAAGCCACCACCCACGAACGCAATAGTTTATCTGGGAAAGAGAAATTCTCTCAAGTCATGCCTGGCCCAAAATTGATGGCATATTACTACTACTACTACTACTACTAACAACAACAACAACAATAGCAACATATCGTTACTTTTAAATATAATATAAGCGTAATAGCTAATTTTCCATATGGTCATGAAAAAAAAATATAAAATGTATATGCTCATATATATATATATATATATATATATATATATATATATATATATATATATATATATATATATATATGTATGTATGTATGTAAAATTGTAAGGAATTATATTAATTTTGAATAATACATGAAGAGTAAAATATGTGTGTAGAAGAATCAGACACTAAAAACCTGTTTCCGTATCAGTAGAGGTGATTCAAACAGTAGCCTTTTTACAACGATCTGACTATAGTAAGCGACTGAATTTTGGATTTGGACAGGATTAGTATTTCATGCATAAACTAAATTTCGGATTTCGACAGAAATAGTATTTAATGCATTATTGAATATCGGATTTCGACACAGAAATAGTATTAATGTATTATTGAATATCAGATTTCGACACAGAAATAGTATTTAATGCATTATTGAATATCGAATTTCGACACAGAAATAGTATTTAATGCATTATTGAATATCGAATTTCGACACAGAAATAGTATTTAATGCACTATTGAATATCGGATTTCGACACAGAAATAGTATTTAATGCATTATTGAATATCGGATTTCGACAAGAATAATATTTCATGCATAATTTTTTTTTCAGATTTCGACAGAAATAGTATTTCATGCATAAACTGAAATTCGAATTTCGACAGAAATAGTATTTCATGCATAAACTAAATTTCTTATTTTGACAGGAAAAGTTGTTCATGCATAATTTGGGATATTAAACAGTGCCAGATTTGTCAAAGTAGGAAGAGTGAAATCAGATATTACAAATTGTCACATGCTTACTATGACAGATATTACAAATTGTCACATGCTTACTATGACAGATATTACAAATTGTCACATGCTTACTATGACAGAGATATTACAAATTGTCACATGCTTACTATAACAGATATTACAAATTGTTACATGCTTACTATGACAGAGATATTACAAATTGTCACATGCTTACTATGACAGAGATATTACATATGAAAATAAATGGGCACCATAAAAGTTTTTATCATTATGCATATTGTCTATTTTATTGCAATATGTATTGTATTTGTCCTGCTAACTATATGATCCATATTGTGACATAAATTGCATGCAGCTATTATACTATGTATTTTGAATGTCTGAGTATGTGTGTGTCTGATCTGGATTTTTTTTTATCATAGCCATAACCTATTAGCAGTCATATCGCTGCAATGTCAAGCACTAGAGCATCCTGCCACAAACATGTAGCATGATGTCCCACTCAGCCACATTATCCTGACACCAGACAGGACCATTCCTAATGCCAACCTCTTAGTGCTTAGCGAGGCAGCTGATTGTACCATTTGTATAAGTCTTTGGTATGGCTTATCAGGCAAAGAACATTTAAAGTGTGTATTATGTTTGTCACTGGCAATCTCCAGAATTTCCAATGACGATTCATCTCATAAATTTAAAACTATATATTTGACAATTGACAATACAGGTGCCCCAGATGTTTGCAGATATTTGGCTTGAATTGCTTTTATCAACTAGCATTACATATGTGCAAGGTATTCATGATGTAAGGGATAAATTGAACATGCATAAATGTATTATGTGTATTTAACTCCAATTTATAGTATCAGTTATAGATTGAAAACTAAAGTGAAAGAGGGCAATTAAGAAAGTACTTTTCAGTAATTGGTAAGGACTAATGTCTAATAGGAGCAAGATCTGAAAGTGCAGAACTACAGATTACAGTCATTCTGTGGTTTAGAATTGAACATATCAGTATTTTTCAGGGCAGATTTTGGTGAGTAATTGGGAAATTCTAGTGCCTTCTGTCTGTCTGTCTGTATGTGTATGAGAGGGAAAGAGATGAGAGAGGTTTGATTTAAAATTATAAAGTCATTAACAGTTGTACTAGTAGTTTTAGTAGGGTTTAATGCCATTTTTCAGCACAATATAGGCTATACATGGCAGCCAGTATTAATGGTGGAGGAAGAACCTGGGAAAACCCCAGAAAAAACCACAGACCCATGAGAAGCTACCGGCAAGCTTTCTCACATACCCACACTAGTCGAATCCAAGACTTGAACCCATGCAGAAAGAGGTGACATGGCGGTGATCCATAACGGAGAGCACTTTAGACAACTCAGGGTCCATCATTAACAGTAGAGACAACCATACTGTGCCAGAGTATTTGCATGATCCCATAATGTCAATGTACATTGTTTGCAGTGATTTCCAAGAATTTCCTCTTTTGTATTGAACAGTAAGTTATTATTTACAGACCTAACTACACTTGATAGAGAAAACATTTACCAAATTTAAAAATGACTTAATGCAACTAATTTTTATACCAGACAAACACTATTGGCACATTCAATGTGATCCGACTGGCTGCAGGGATGATGGGAGAAAATGAGCCCAATGTTGATGGACAACGAGGAGTCATAGTCAACACCGCCAGTGTTGCAGCATACGATGGACAGCAAGGACAGGCAGCCTATGCAGCTAGTAAAGGTGCTATTGTAGGAATGACATTACCTATTGCACGGGACTTGTCAGATAAAGGAATCAGAGTTTGCACAATTGCTCCAGGTATAACTTTCTACTAAAACCTACCAGTTCCGTAACCAATAACTGTAACTTGCTCGAATAGCATGACAATGATATTTTGGCTCTCTTAAAGTAGGTAATAATATAATATTCTACAAAACCTTGCACAAAGTAATAAGAGACATGAATTGAAAGAAAATCTCAAGGAATCCCATTTCATCCAGCAAGAGGATCTAACCTGTAATGCTCAAGGTGATCTACAGTACAACATTCTTAACTATCATATATCATGTTGTGAACATATCATCAAAAACAGGCTCATTCCATTATAAATATGAGGGGTGGCTATGTAAAGTTAATAAACATGCTTCACCTGGTGTCATTGTCAGATTTTATGAACATGATCAACTTTACTTGATATAAAAGTCAAGACAATCACATGAATGCTGTACTACAGGGTTATATTAACACTGTACTACAGGGTTATATTAACACTGTACTACAGGGTTATATTAACACTGTACTACAGGGTTATATTAACACTGTACTACAGGGTTATATTAACACTGTACTACAGGGTTATATGAACACTGTACTTAAGTGTTTTCAGCAAAATGTATTATGAGTCCAGACCCCATTTTCACTAAACATCTCAAATTTTCATCTTAAAAATGAGATTTTTTAAAAATCTTTTTTATTGCTTGGTTGTTAACAATGATGTTTTAGCTCATCTTGTTCAAATTAATGATGAACAGATGTAATCCCTTAGGCACTTTTGCCAGTGTCCTCACAGAGCATAAACATACTTTTCTAACTAGACTTATGAAACTTCATGATGGGATGCATCTGAACTAAAGTTGCCTTTGCGGACAGCCTGTGTTATTGATTTCAGGTTAAAATTTTAAAAGGCAAAGGTCACTCTGACAGAAGAAAAATGGTTTCTGCACATAACATTAGTTTTACATTACCAATATGGCCTGCACTGAAGATATGGAAGAAGCCTATAGCTTTTGAGGTTAAAAGGATAAAATGAGTCACTCATTCAGAAAGAAGAAAAATGGTTTCTGCACAAATATTTCCATAATCTACATAGAGGACCATTAAACGAAAGGAGGCATTTAAAGTGTCATTCACGATACTTTCGTCTTTTGCATCAATTAAATTATGTGTTTATATATTGACAAGAAATATATACTTAAGATTGATAGGTGAACAATATTGCTTTTGTGTTTAACATTCATACACACCTTCCATCTGGGGCCCCTGAGTGGCCGAGTGGTCTAAAGCGCTGTCCGTTACAGACCACTGCCATCATGCCTCTGTCTGCGTGTGTTCGAGTCTAAGATTCGGCACATGTAGTTATGTGAGAAAGCTTGCCAGTAGCTTCTCTTGGGTTGGTGGTTCTTTCCCGGGGTTGTCCGGGTTCTTCCTCCACCATTAATACTGGCAGCCATGTATAGCCTATATTGTGCTGAAAAATGACGTTAAACCATAAAAACAAAACAAACAAACACCTTCCATCTTAAGGTCATGAAATAATGTATGCACATATGTAACAAAGATCTAAAATTATTCAACAACTAGGATTTCTGTATGAAACATATTGGAACATGTGAATTACATTCCAGTTACCCATTTGAAATAAGAGTTAATTCCCTTTGTCAAATCAGTGTATGAGGTTATTTAAATGTTTATCAGAGCAACATTGTTCTTTCTAACCACAAGACTTCATATGTGCACAGCATTGTAATGAATTCTAACTGTTGGTAGTACTTAGGTTACACTATAGTAATTGCTAAAAAGTTCATATATTTTAATAATCTGCTTCTAGAAACAAATCATTTTTTGTTGTTAGTTTCCTAAACTTCAATAGAACTTGTAAAAGCCCGAAACAAGCAAATACACTTTTGAATTGCTATTTTAACTATGTAGTTGTAGAGTTGAGGTGGTCAAAATATATGGCCACTATGGTGTGAAAACATTTGTGCAAACACAATTGCATCATGTTTCTAAATAACTTTTAAATACTTTTGAATTTTAGAAGTTTTTTAAATTTTCTGCACAAATTGACAAATTATTGTGACTTAATTATGATGTGGACACTGACATGCACATGAAATAATTTCAGCATCAGTAGTATTGGAGAATAAATTCATGTGACAATAAATGTTGTAAAAATATTGAAGTCAAGTTGAATATTTTTGTTAAGTTTATTAGTTTTTCAAATGATTATTTTAATTTATTTTATGATCATAACTTGCTCCAGGAGAAGTCTTGTATGAGTGTACAATCATTTATTTGCAAGGTCCTTTGGCACCTGGACCTCTAGAACTGAGGCACTGCCCTTTGAGACCCCATTGAAAGAGGATCCCCAAATCCCCCTTAAAACATTTTCAGGATTTTTTATGGAAAGACTGTTAAGCGTGAAAGTTGTAGAGGATGCTTGTGTTAGGGTCACTCTGGTCAGTCAGGTTAGAAATTATAAATCATTGAATGAATTGACTAAGTTCTGTTAACTTTTTATCACATTAAAATTTTCCATTATTGAAATCATTAGGTACATGCAAACAAATGGGGAGGTATAGTCAGACTATAGTCACAAGCTACAAAGAATGTGCTTTTTGTACTGGATTCCAGTTTTGAGAGGGAATGCAATTTTAACTGTTCTTACCGCTAATTATACAATAACTATGGTGTAGGCATATATAATTTAGGTACCACTCATTTTTTGCTTTGCTTAAAAATTAGCTGGATTACAATGGAAGAGGTTGAACCAGGAGAATATAGTTGTTTTGAAATGCTACAATGCAGACTTTGCATAATACAAACTACAAACGGGCCCCGAATGGTCTAAAGCTCTCTCAATTACAGATCACTGCCATCTTACTTATGTATGCGTGGGTTCAAGTCTCAGACTTGTTCAGTGTGGGTATGTGAGAAAGCTTGCCAGTAGCTTCTTGTTGGTCAGCGGTTTTCTTGTGGGTCAGTAGTTCTTTCTGGGGGTTTCCCGGGTTCTTCCTCCACCATTAATACAGTTATACTGTCCGCCATGTATAGCCTATCGTGTGCTGAAACATGGTGTTAAACACTACAACAACAACAAACTACAAACACCACTCTTGAATAACTTGTGAGCAGCAGGGGTCCATAAGCATAGACTGCAGCAAATGAGAAGACATGAAATTTATGAAGATGATCCAGGTCAAATCAGCTTGTAATATTACTTGCAATTTTTAGATATGTTTCAGTAAATGTGTGTCTATGTACAAAAGAGAGAGAGAGAGAGAGAGAGAGAGAGAGAGAGAGAGAGAGAGAGATAGAGAGAGAGAGAGAGAGAATCTTTGTTGTTTATTTACCTAATAATTCTTATATTCCTTATTTAAACACTCAAAAGGGCACTATTATATTCCATTGGCAATTAAAATTGTTTTTTTTTTTAACCATGAAATTCATTACTGTGAGGTCTACATGGCAATGCACACCTGTTAATGCGCTAATTAAATACTCTTTGACCTTTAGCTTGTTTTGTCCAGTAAATGTTTGAATGAAGACCAGATACACTTCAGCATATCAAATTAGTAAGGCTCTATATTGGGAAAAGACGTAACCCATAAAGTATTAAACATGTGTCTGACGAGCCCATTGGCTCTAGAACATTATTGACCTGCTAATACGTCTGCTGATTCCTGCTTTAAAAAAATGGCAGATGAATTATTAAGTCCAATATTATTCTGTGTTGTAAAATTAAACAGTAATTTTGTATCACTTCGGCAAGCATAAATCTTCACAGTAGAACATTTTATGTACAGAAAATAGGAGGATTTGACAAAACATTTGTGTAAGGAAAAAGTATATATTTAATTATCATCTTTAGAGATTCATGGTGTACAATAATTTAATGGTACAAATAGTAACAATAAATACAGTAATTCAGTTAGAAGTTTTTTTTTTTTCTTCCCGAGGTTTTGGGTCCTGAGAGCTTTCATTGTACTTCCTAAGGGAAATAATTCTATCTGCCTTGTAACTATGAATTTAAATTCAGTAACATCCCTTCCCTTTCTAAGGTTTTTGACTGAAAAACTGAATAGAAAAAACTGAATGTATTTTAAGACAGGAGAGAAAAAAATAGAAGCATTTGTTTATACATGTATATATATATATGCAGCCAATTTTATGAAATCCTGTTTACACTTATGGAAACTACATTGTATTTGATCGTATTTCTGTTGTTAAACTATATGCTTGATAGACTTGCTTGAACCATTTATAATTCAAATTTATATTAGTTTTGAGATCACTATGGTTAATTTGTTTATACCATCTCTACTTGCTTATAAGCCAAATAATTTAGGAAGAAATGAAAGCCTAGAAGAAAGAGGGTCAGCTTATCCGTGCACCAAAAATTAATTTTTCCTTGTCCCAAGACTTTTATACATGTTAAAATAATTCAATATTTACTTACTAATTTGTTAGAAACTACTTTGATTGTTATTATTTTGCATGTGTGTATTTTCTGTTTTCTCCAAAGTGAAATTAAATAAAGGTAAATAAAGAATTCATAATTCATGGGCTAGTTCAAATTTTCATATGAGACCAGGCTGAACTATAATTATGTACAGCACTTAAAAAGTGCAGATATTTAGACTAGAGCTGTACCGATTAATCGCCCGTACGTGTAATCGGGCCGATTATTAGCACAATCGGTATAATTGGGTATCGGCAAAAATAATCGGTGCCGATGCAAATAATTTTTTTAAATAACCAATTTTTCCTGATAAAAGTTGTATATACAGTCGCGTTTTGACTGACCGTAACTTAATCCTTTGTAACACTAGAGCTCGGGATATATGCAGTATGCAAACAAGTTGCTCATTAACTAACACTACTGTATAGTCGAATAACCATATATCGAGATAAACACATCAAACCATCAATTAATCTTTTGTAACAAAGAGATTGCTCTAATAAAGTATTTAAAAAGAATTTATCTTGCTGCCAGTTGTGCGAAATTTTCAACTCCAGCGTCCGGTAACATTTGTAAACTGCAGTAAACCAGACTAAAGTACATGTCGCTAACCGCCATTGTAGTGCCAAAGTCATGTGAATAGCCAGTAAGATTAACATCAAAGGGAGTAATGATGGATATATACACAGTCAATTTTGAGGTTTGTGTTTTTTCTTTATGAAAACTCACAAAACACCGATAGTCTTTATGTCCCAGTGAGAAATTGTTTGAAAGGGATTCAGTGTAGGTTTGAGTACGTCGTCTGTCTTTCAGTTAAACCGTAATGGAGGGTGAACGAACTCATTGTTTTTAATACTAGTAAGTGAGAATCATTTCCGGATTTTTTAAAATTATTTTTTATTTCTTTTGTTAGTGTTTCACCAAGCCACCATCTGGCAGAAGGGGCGGTCTCTTATAAGTCATAACAGGTTTTACTGTACCTTTCAAGCACCGACATATACTAAACAAATAAAACAATTCTATATCAATGTTTTACAATTATCTGATGTTGCCGCAGCAATAACGAGTATTTGTTGTTGTCAAAGCAAGCCGACGACCTTTGCTCATATAAAGTTGGCAATAAACTCAAAAGCATTGCCTCAATTTACATAGTGATTGGAACATATTTATTGTGCCGCGAAACTTTCCTGTTTGCAAAAAAAAAAAATCGCCCACCCCCACGGTCTGTGGACAACAGAGTAGTAATTTATTTGGACACATTGTTTCAAGAGCCCGAATAGATTGGATTATTAATATCGGCTCTGCATAATGTCGAACATGAAACTATCAAGTTTAGTCTGGAATTACTTCAAAGTAAATGCAGTCAACGAGTCGACAGCACATTGCACACTTTGCAAACCATGCATTTCCAAAACAAAGCATGCAAAGCAAGCATGCAATTTGTTTTCTAAATTTGTCGGCTTATACCTGAGTACATAATATGATAATCAAATAATCAGTCTCATAATCGGTATCGGCAATTTTGATAATCGGCTATACGCGGTATCGGCATAATCGGCAAAAAGTGACATCGGTACAGCTCTAATTTAGACACATTGACTGTAGCTCTGTAAAATAATCTGTAAGGCCACTTACATCAACAAAAGCTACAAATCATTTTTTATTATAATAAAAAAACATAATTTTGAAAGCATTTTTTAGAAATTTCATTGTAGTTTGGAGATATTATTTAAGTTTACTGCAGTGGTTCCTATGATTTGAATCCATGGGATTTACTTCATTCAATGAAAGTGATTTTTTTTCAGCACCATCTTCAATATTCATGCAGTGGCACCATTATGCAAATAGGTTCACTAGCCTCAATGAGAGTATTTAACTAAACCCTATTATTTATTGTTGTCATACTGAGATCACATTTTAATGTGTTAGATATTTACAGTTTTCAAGGGACATAATTACTGGTGCATTGATACAGAATTCTATTACAAGAATGCATAAACAAGCAAGAATTAACTAGGGTCAAAAAAGGGAGAGGTACTGTTGCAGCAATCCACAAATGCTCAATTCTTGCTTTCAGAGCATACACAAATCGGAAAAGGCAGAAACAATAAGAAAACAAAATGAAATAAATTTATTTGTTTATGAACAAAATATATTACCTAATAACATTTCCAAGCAATAATCATACATGCCAACTCCAAGAGGTATACAAATAATTTTTGCTAATGCAAGTTGGTCTATATAAATTCATTTGGAACTCATCGTGCATCTTGTGATGTCGTCTTGGACTTTTGGGTCAGCTAATACATTGGTCATTGTACTTCATAATGTTTATTTTCTTCTATTTATTGCTTCTCATGGCTTAATGTTTTTGTTTCCAATTTTCTGAAAACTTATGAATAGGTTAAATGTACAGGCATTTGCCAATTTTTTAATTATTTTTACAGGTCTTTTTGACACTCCCTTGCTCGCCAGTCTTCCAGAGAAAGTGAGGAAGTTTCTTGCTAGCACTGTTCCATTTCCCCAACGCCTGGGTAACCCTGATGAGTTTGCCCATTTATGTCAAATGATTGTAGAGAACCCCATGTTAAATGGTGAGGTGATACGCCTAGATGGAGCCATACGAATGATGCCATGATTTCCAACTGTGATTCAAGGAGAAAGAAGTTTTGTGTATTGACACTAATTTGTATGTGTTAGTAATTGGTACTTGAAGGGTTTATGGTTTATAACGAGACTGGGGGATCCAGTCAATCAGTGTTTGGTTTGAAATTGATTTCTTTTTGTTTCTTGAAAGTTACTTTAAAATAGTATGTATACTTGAAAAGATAAAATCATGACTAATTAGGAAATTTTATGTTGTAAGGACTTCTTTGGGCAGAGTTAACCATTGATAGTTGAGAACTTGTATTCAAGATTGATATGATTGTGGAAGGGAATACCAAGCAAAAGAAGTATATTGACTTGTTTGCCCAAGTTAAAAGACTTCCAGCATAGTTTTTAATAACTTTACCTAAAGCCAGAGTAGCCACAATTATTTTGAATTTATATTTCTAATAAATAATTATTCCTCAGGTCGGTTTTATGTCCAAATAAATACTGATAGTTGTCTGTGGTAATTTGTATGCTCAGTGCACATTACATTCAATAGAGAAAGGTTTGATAAACTTTCCATACTTTAAATATGACCATATCATTATGTCATTTGCGTTTGAAGTGGTAACTCGCTTTTGGAGAATACATACCATATATATACTTACTTGTAAGTCAGGTCTTACTGCAGATAGCAAAGACTTGGATCCATTGTCACATAATACACTAGCAGATCTGTGTCTATTTTGTTTGTTCTATGGATTACTCTTGACAAACTGTATAGACCCAGATCTGCTGGTACATAGATATGATACTATGCAGTTTGAAGTTGGATCTAACTTGTGAGTATATACGGTAGATGGATACTATTTTTAATGAATTGGATCTTTACTCCATGCTGTGAAAAGTATATAGGATATTTTGTGAACAGGATGAGTCTTAATACTCAAGTCTTCAAGAATATATCAGATGATTTTGTAGCAAACAGAAACAAGGTTTACCATATGTACTCACTCATAAATCAAGTCCAACTACAGACTACACATATCCGAATCTACTGGTACAAAATGCACATCAAGATCCATGCAGCTTCATAGGAGTAATCAGTATCTTTGTATTGTCATCATGGGGTAATGGGATTATGCCCTTGGATATGTCATAAAGTTCATATCATTCGTTGCCACAAAAAAGTGATTGGTAATTACCGTATGTTTTTTGCTGGGATGCTGAAGAAGTATTTTTGAGTTTTCAGCTGATTAAAAAAAATAATATTAACAAAATTAAATCACAGGTATATCCATATAGTGAACTTTTTAAAATCTTTATTTAATAAATTTCATTCTTGTGAAGCCCAAAGAGCCAGTCAGTATTATTGATTTGTGTGTAATCAGGAAATAAAGCTGCAATAATTTGCTTAAGAGTAATGAACTCTTTGTTATTTTTCCTCAGCAGTCTGCAATTTGCTTCTTATCACTAGAATTTGCCGCGAGTCTTTAATTTTATTATACCATGTCAAAATCCATACCTGCCATCTTCCCAGACAGGGTTGGGGTTTTCTGTTTGACATTTAAACAAGTGCATTTTAAGGTTAAATTGGGGTGGTGTGTGTGGGGAGGCAGTGTACATGACTTAAATATAAGCAACATCAAGTTGAGACTTTAAAACAAAGATATGTAGCTTTCTTACTAAATAAACATGTATGCATTTGTATGTTTATTTGGTAAGAAAGCTACATATCTTTGTTTTAAAGTAGCGTTAGTTATTAAAATGTTCTTTTTATCTTCAAAAGGACTTATTTTAAGGTAACATAAATTAATGGTTGTTATTCTTTGGCCTGAAATGTGAGTGGGGTAAAGTTGGCATTCACATTGCAAAACCATTCAGAAAGGTTATATAAATCTTGGAACATAACATTATTTCATATTTAAAACAATTCTTTCCAATTTACTCCCATTTTCCAACTTCCACTGAATATTCTTCTTATCTGTTATGATGTTGTTTAATTGAGACCTCCCAAAATAAAACTTTCGACAAGTGAACTCTCTCCATCATTGTCAGGTCAATTTAAATTTGAAGATGAAACGTCTGTAAATGAAATGTCTTGTTCATATAGTTGTGGTACATGTAGACATAGGAGTTTTTGGTCTGGTACCTGTTTTGGTCAAGGTTAATTTCTCTGTGTGTTAATCTATATTTGGCCAATGCTGACCATGATATGATCTTGACAATTATGTCCTGTCATAATTAAAAATATACAAAATGCTGTGTGAAGTCCAAAAATCTTATGAAAACATTGCCGACTCCAGTTTCTCTAAATGTCGGCATTGAGGATATAATTCTAACCTTAGTGGTGCATGTACTTTAACAAACACTTCTTTCAGTAATGAAACCAGACATTGTGAAAGATAATTGGGTTACATACCTTATGAATTAAATATTGGTTCTGGACATATTTGTAATAAAATGTGGTCTCTTGTGAGGGGTAAATTTGATATTTTTGTACTTATATTATCTAATGGTTGCATTGTAGGGGTGGCCTTTCTTGAGGGCTACTTTTGAACACAAACTCATCAGTATCAAGGGATTCTGGTTGTAAAGAGTGGGTGGCCACTTCTCTGTGCAGCTGTTAATGAGGGGAACCACTATGTTTAGATAAGTCTATTAAAAATTATTAGAAACTAAAATCTAAATGAATGAAAATAACTTTTCTGTTTTCTTTAAAGCAGTTAATACACATACAAGCAAACAAATAGTTGCTAGATCTTCACCATACACATGCACATATATGCAACCACAACCATACACACATTTCGGTCTTTAAAAGCAATTTGCCAACTATAGGCATAAGTAGACACAGACTTTGCTGCTTTCAATAGTTTAGTATGGGGGTTGGAAATTAAAGGAGACTAGAAATGAAAATTTTTATTTTATAAATGTAATTCTTTACAAATTCTAATTCGAATATAATGTTTAAAAAAATAATTCCGTGTGCGGATATTGATTATATTGCGAAGGAGATACAATGATTCCGTAAATTGCCGAGTATTTCCGAGTTTTAATGAGACGACAGATCACGTGGTCTCGTGACGTCATACTAGCCAGTCCTCGTATACAAACAGAAACATGGCAAGTGAGAGAGGCCATTGATAACGGTTTTCATCGGAAGTAATTTTTCACACACACAAAAAAACAACACCCCACAAATAAATCTGCGAGGAGGAAATCATACGTAATTAATTTCAACATTAAGAAGCTTCCTTTCTATGATTCAATTACAGTGTATTTTACATGCATGCTACAGTTAGCGTATTGACAAATCTGTAAGTATATACACACTTCGTTAAAATAGAGTACGTACTGTACTGGTCAGTGCTGAAAGAAATGTTTTAAGCACAGGCCCCGGGCTGATGACTTAAATAAACTTACTAGCCCTGACTGAAATTCCACAAACCCGAACAGTTCATATATGTTAACTTTCAAGCCGGGAGAAGAAAGAAAGAAAATAAATTCCAATTTTGGAGGTATTTCCTCCCTATCTCGTAATATTTCTCTTGATTTTTCGCAGTTAACTCCCGATTATTTCAGTATGTCTATCAATTTTCATTTCTCAGAAGAAGAAAATCCATATATAATTTTTTTTTATCAAGTGTGCAGTCCACAAATGTCATATTCTATTTTATCACTTGTGAATATTGTAATGAAGAAATAATTAATATCACAGGACAGTTTTTGTCTTCAGTAAATAGATTAAGATTAAACATTATTCAAGTAAATTTCAGATTATTTAACTACTACAGAAGTACTTCTTGTAAAAAAAAATTGTCACCAATTAGTTTAAAACCCATGAATTATCACAATGAAGGCTGCGTAATTTTCTCTGCAAATAAAATCTCCATTTCCGCCCTAAAAAAACTCGGCCAGTTAACACCTGACATTCCTCTACCATATATGTAAAGTTTCATTACCTTGATTAAATTAAAAGAAGGAATAAAAAAAAACGATGCAGTATATGTGCCCCTAAAAAACTAAATCAAAATAAATATTTAATTCAGTAAACAGTGTTACATATCTTAACACTTAAACTAAAGGAAATAGGATGGGATATAAAATGTGGGAAAACAATGGCCACATACATGTACGGTAACGTTTGACTGCAGACGAACTCTTAAAATGAAGTCCTTGGCCTCGAAGTTACAACAAAATTCAGCATCGCTTATTTGACAATGACTTTCTGGTGCTTACATACACACTCTGTAAATACATGGTTTCTTTGAATTATGTCAGAGGGCCAGTCCTTTTCACAACATAAGTGCAATGATAAGGAATAATTGTTAAGTTGTTAAACTGCCATTATGTTTGTGTACTTAATTCTAACCTCTAACTATTATGCAGACCAGAATATGAAAAAAAGGTCTTGTCCTGGGGTATAATAAGGCGTATCACAGGGAGAAATTGCACATCGGGGCAAATTGGTGGGGTCAATAGTCACCTCCCTCCAATTTCTATTGTCAGCCAGTTAATGTGAAACTTTGATTTTATATTGGATAAAAATCTTATTATTATTATTTTTTTAAGCAAAACTTCCATTTGATTAAAGTCAGATCTCAATTATACATAGGACAGTGGTGACTTTATTTAGATTGTAATCTTGAAGAAGAAGAAAACATTTACTCATTTCATCAGCACGATCAGGTGTCGGGCTGTCATATTTGTTATTAGCACTTATTCGGCCTTCTGCCTATTTTCGTAACTCGTACGTTTGACACTCTACCAGGATTTAAAATATACAATGGTATGTCTGGAACAGTTTCAACTTTTAGTCTAGGCTTAGCATTTGTGTATCCTAGAGGTTCTATGTTTTTAGGATCCCTCTGGTAACATTCCTTTGAGAAATGTAATGAGCACGGATTGCTGTATGGTGTTGCATTGAAATCGACTCGCTTGTAATAATGTATCCAGACTTTCTTTATCCCTTTATCATTTGGAAAAGAAAAAAATGAACTCCACAGCCTTTTCTATGTATGCTATTACACCCGTAAGCAACGCAAAACGGCATGGTACTCTTTATGAAATGAACCTTGCAACTGTAGGTCTGGATGCTGGAGTCGCTAGTATGACGTCACTTTCCGAAAGTAACCGAATAGGCACGGAAAATATGCATACGAGGTCACGGAAACTCAGCGCCTAGAAGATATGCCAATATCTCAATATTGGCAGTACGGTCGCACACGACGCTTCAGAATCATGTTTTTCTCTGCAGTGTATTTAATATTATTATATATTTTCAACTGGTTTCTAGTCTCCTTTAAGGCAAGTGTAATTAGGGTTCATCTTTGCACTCACTAGCATCATCAGAACTGAGGCAGTCTGACCATGAGATATGCTTGTCTCTATAGATAAACGAATATACATCAATTTGGGACTGACCATTTCTGCTTTGAATATGTTCCCAAATCACTTTATATTAGAAATATTAGCCTACTACCTCTTGAATCCAACACTACTGAAAGACGAAAATCAGCTATTTCAAATAGACAACTGGCAGTAGCTCTTTCCCATTTCCTCCTCTTGGCACCACCAGGTATTGCTAGCTTTTAACTTTGCTGCTGTACCAAGAACAAATTGTCCAGTTCATTCTCTAACAATCCAGCCATTTTTGTATTCCATTTAGGCTCATCCAACTTTTCTTTTTGATTTTTGATTTATTTTTCGGATTGATCAATGTACAGCAGATTGTATGTATTATTTTACAATTGATGCCAATTTTGGGATTTTGTCTTTGCAGACCAAATCCACCATGCTATTGTTAAACTTTTTCAAGGTCAATATGAGTTAGTTTGCCTTCGACTTTGTTTGCTTACTCTCTCTGTTACAGAGCTCTTATTAGTGAAATTTTAAAGTGCTGCGTGATATTTATGCTTAGTTTATTCATATTTCTTGCCGTTTTTATATAATTGTGGTTCAATTATTAGCAGAGTTTTGTTTATAAGTTCATATCAAAGCCATGTGTTTCTGATACAACACTTTCACAGCTCTGTTGGTTATGACAGTGGTTTTGTGACTTAGCAATTTCAGATACTAGTTTCTGATTTAGTATTTTTTGTGTTTGTGTAATTTCAGCAGAATGCATTTAGATGCTGTTTATGCAGCTTTAGAGCATAGAAGTCTACTTGTTTTCTTTATGCTATGTATACACTGTAGCATCTGTAATGCATGGTCAGAGGAAGTAACGGCTACTGTATTAGCTAGTTTGTCACACACTAATTTGCTAATCTGTTCTATTAGATAGTCACATTCTGATTTGCTAATCTATTATATTAGCAAGTTAGTCACATACTGATTTGCTAATCTGTGCTTTTAGCTTGTTAGTCACATACTGATTTCCTAATCTATGATATTAGCTAGTTAGTCATATACTGATTTCCTAGTCTATGCTTTTAGTTAGTTAGTCAAATACTGATTTACTAATCTATGCTTTTAGATAGTCACATACTGATTTGCTGCTCTATGCTTTTAGCAATTTAGTCACACTAATTTGCTAATCTATGCTTTATTTTCTCTTCTTTTGTCATTTAATGTTTACTTAATGAATGAAATGCTTGAACAATAAAATAGTCCATTTGGCATTGAAGGAAGACAACCTACGGTTTATTGTTGACAATGCAAACTCATTGGGGAGTTTTCCCTAATTTCAGGCAGCCCAGTGGGCATAACTCCCCCTGCATGACTGAGCATGGCCTTTAAGTCAGGGTGCATGGGGTTCATAGTTGGATCCAACTCTTTATACTGCCATACCATTACCAGCCATCCAGCCATCGACAGTCATCCTGACATCACCAACTGTCCTGCCAGCACGAGCAGTCCAGCCATCCCAGCATTAGGACCTTTTCATTGAAATGGTCCAACCACCTCAGCATTAGGACCTATTCGTTGAAATTATCCAACCACCCCAGCATTAGGACCTTTTCACTGAAATGGTCCAGCCACCCCAGCATTAGCACCTTTTCATTGAAATAGTCCAGTCACCCAAGCATTAGAACCTTTTTATTGAAATGGTTCAGCCATATAGTTCATATAGGATCTTAGTGATACATCCATCCATATAACTCTGTCGTCAGCATCTTATCCAGAGTTCGCATGGTATCTTGAAAAGTACTTGGAACTTCGATTCATCCTTGAAAAGTACTTGCATTTCGATTCATCACTGAAAAGTGCTTTAAAATCGGTTATACCTTGACAAGTACTTGAAAATAAACCTAGGTCCTTGAAAAATATAAAATTAATCGACAAATGTACAAAAGTATATTTTCATACCATTACATAATTTAATCAAACTAAAACTGTTTGCTATTGAGTAGTTTACAACACGTGACCAATCAGATATTTATAATTACACGTGGACCTGATTAAAGAAAGTATTAAAAAGTGCATGAAAATTTTCCATTGATCATTCTTAATCGATTTTTTTTTTTGTGGCAGCACTAAATCTTTGTACTATAGGCCTGTTCAATAAGGGTTGTTACCTCCCTTGCGCGAGTTGTCATTCTTTGTTAAATCAACTTCCGATGAGCAAAAAAATCAACAACACCCCCCAACACTTGACCATATCCAGCCCTGTTGATACTAAGCTTCTGTTCTGGCTCTTAATAAAAAAATGTTTTATCTGCAGGAAAAGAATTTAAATTTCAGTACACTATTGAATTCCACAAAAAGTTTGTCATTATGACATATATATATATAGATCTTATTTCCCCATGTATTGTCATAGTAGATACATGTATATATTCATTTTCCACTGGGTAAAACAAAAGAATGTATCTATAGTATGCTTGCAAGAAACTCATAGTACAAAGAACGATGAATTATATTGGGCAGCTGAATGGGGATACAAGTGTATATTTAGCCACTGTTCTAGTAATAGTGCTGGGGTTGCAATATTTTTTAGAAATACTTTTGAATATGTAATTCATAGAGAAAGATGTGACTGTCAAGGAAGATTTATTATTTTAGATATTACAATTAATGGTAACAGAATAACCCTCATGAATTTGTATGGTTACAATGTTGATAATCCTAGCTTTTTTTAGAGAGTTAAAAGGAGATCTTATTTTTTGAGAACTCATCAATTAGAATGTGCGGAAACTGGAATACTGTTCAAGACTTAGATTTGGATACTTATAATATTTTACATTACAAACACCAACAGTCTAGGGCAGTAGTTCAAGACCTCAAAATTGAATTGGAATTAATTGACCACTGGCAAAATTCTAATGAAGACTTAAAGATGTATACCTGGAGGCAAAAATCTCCCTTGAAACAAAGTAGATTAGATTACTTTCTTGTATCAGATGACATTCACATGAATACAGCTGATGTGTGTGTCTTACCAGGGTGTAAGACTGATCATTAAGCTATTGTTTTAAATGTGGCATTCTCAATGAGTCCAAGGGGAAAAGGATATTGGAAATTTAATGCCCAACTGTTGAGGAACATTCAGTATAATGATTTGGTCAAAAAGTGTATAACTGACACAGTAAATGAATATTATGTAAAGGGAAATAGAGATGACTCTCTCCATGTTTCTCTATCCTGTAATGATCAAATGTTCTTTGAAATTTTAAAAATGAAAATTAGATCGGAAACTATATGTTATTCTATTAGGAAAACAAAAGAAAAACGGGAAAAATTAAAGAAAATTGAACAGGAAATAATAGAAATTCAGGGGGGACTGGTGAATAACATAGAAGGGGAAGCTCTGGAAAATTTAGAGAAAAAAAAGCAGAATTAGAGGATTCTAGGAAAAAATACATAGAAGGTGTTATATCAAGATCTAAAGCTAGAAGGTAAGACAATAAAGGAAGTTATTTTAGATGATGGGACAAATATATCTGATCAAATAGATATTTTAGAAGCACAAAAAAAGTTTTATATAGAATTGTACAAAAGTAGAACTTCTCAGCTTAATGATGAGGTTACTCAAGAAACTCTAAATAGATTTCTTAATCACAATATTAAACTTAGTCAAGAAGAAAGAGAATCATGCGAAGGTCTGGTTACAATTAATGAAGTCGGTATGTCTCTAAAACGGATGGAAAATGGAAAAAGTCTTGGCTCAGATGGATTCACTGTAGAGTTCTATAAATTCTTTTGGAAGATTCTTGGGGGATTTATATGCAGATCAATAAATTACGAATATACTGTAGGAAAACTTTCAGATTTTCAGACTCAAGGAATCATCTCATGCCTACCTAAGGAAGAAAAAGATAGAAGATATTTAAAAAACTGGAGACCTATATCACTTCTAAATATTGACTATAAAATTGCTTTGGGAGCCATTGCAGCCAGGACTAAAAAGGTTCTTCCATCAACAATCAGTGATACTCAAAAAGGATATATGAAGGGTAGATTCATTGGAGAAAATACCAGGCTATTATATGATATCATGGACCAACTTGAGAATGAAAATAGATATGGTTTATTATTGTTAATAGACTTTGAAAAAGCCTTCGACTCCATTAACTGGACCTTTGTGGAAGAAACTTTAAAATCTTTTAACTTTGGTGATTCCGTTTGTAAGTGGTTTAAATTGTTTTGTAATGAAGTTTTGTTATAAATAATGGGCATATGTCATCATTTTTTAGACTAGAAAGAGGATGTCGTCAAGGAGATCCCCTTGCACCTTATTTGTTTATCATTGGGGTTGAGATTTTAGCTATAATTTTAAAGCAAAATGCAGATGTACGGGGATTGATTTTTGACGGCACTGAATATAAATTGGGTCAGTATGCCGATGATGCTTTTATTCTTCTTGATGGATCTCAACTTTCTCTTAAAACAACTATGAATATCTTGCAGGGTTTTTCTCCATTATCTGGACTTAAATGTAACATAGCAAAAACAAAAGCTATTTGGATTGGAAACAGGAAATTCTCCAATGAAAGAATATGTCCCGAAATGGGCCTAATTTGGTCCAATTCTAACTTTACACTCCTTGGTATAGAATTTTCTCCAGATTTACAACAAATGGTGGAAATTAATTATATGGAGAAACTAACAAAGGCTAAACGAACACTGGCAAGCTGGAGTCAAAGACATTTGTCATTAGTTGGTAAGGTAATTGTTATAAAATCTTGTTCTGCCCATATTCATACATCTTTTTTCAGCACTTCCAAATCCATTAGCAAAAGCTGAAGCAGAACTAAATTGCACATTATTAAATTTGTATGGGGTGGAAAAGTAGAGAGAATAAAACGCAATATACTAGTATCCCCAGAAAACGAGGGAGGACTAAATATGATACACATATTTTCATTCATTAGGTATATTAAGATAAGATGGGTAAAACGATTGCTGGAAAAGGAAAATGGAGTGTGGCAGAACTTAGTAAATTAAACTGTACTCAGAAATAAAAAGGATATTTGGAATTTTGGGAAAAGGAAATTAGAAGAACTTAGTAAGCTCATTAAAAACAGTTTTTGGAGAGATGTGAGTTTGGCAGTATACAATTGCAAAGAGGAACCGCAAGGTCCAAATGAGTATATATCCATGAATATTTTAAATTTTGTCCCCATTTAATTGTTCCATCAATACAAATCATGGAGAGAAGCTGATTTTGAAATTCTGAAAGATGTAATAGATGATAACGGTAATGTAATACCTTTTGAAATAATAAAACAAAAAACTAGAAGTGATGATTTCTTAAAATACTTCTCCATAATATCCAAAATTCCAAAAGCATCGAAAGATGCCATAAAAAAACATTTAGTACAAAATAATTTTGAGAAGCAGGAGGATAAAATAACGAACTTACAAAAACAAAATTCACTCAATTTTGTTTACAAAGATCTTTTAAAAAAACTAAAAGGCAACAAACTGCTAAACATGAAACTTGGATGCAAGTATTTAGTAAAAATATAAGTAGTGAGGAGGGGTCTCAGATATATATCAGAGCGAAATCCTGTACTAAGGATACCAAATTGATCTCTTTTAACTTTAAATTAATCCATAGAATAATAGCTACTAATGATTTTCTGAAAAGAATTAACATATTAGAAGATAACAAATGTACTTTCTGTAAGAGTGAAAGTGAAAGCATTGAGCATCTCTTCTATGATTGCAATATTACTTTACAGTTTTGGTACCATTTTATTGAACTTTTTGCCCAAATAGTGCACATTTGTCCAAAAAAGAAACATTTTTAATATATATATATATATATATATATATATATATATATATATATATATGCTTATACATGTATATATGTGTGTTTGTATGTGTGTGTGTGTATGTATATATATATATATATATATATATATATATATATATATATATATATATATATATATATATATATATGGTCTCTGCTAACATTGGTGTGCCATTTTTGCTCCCCAAAACTTTTGGGAACAGGTCAATTTTATTTTTATTTGTGAAGAGCATGCAAAGTGAGGTAATAAATCAGGGGAGATAACAACCCTTATTGAACAGACCTATAATGAATGGTGAATAAGCTGTTCAACTCGCACAGCAAAAGATAATGAAAATTATACACAAAAATGGTCACAATTTCTTCTTATTGTACATCAATGCTTCTGATGTTGAACGTATGATCTAAAATTCGAAAGTCTGCTGAATGTCTATTACTAACTTTTTTGACGTCACACTCAAACTTTGGGCATAAATTACGGTTGTATGCCTATTAACAGAAAGGCTGCTTTCCGCAGAATGTACTTACGTCTAGGTGTAAATTTTCCTGTAAAATTGGATGAGCAATTATGCGATAGCAGATATAAAAAATTAAATGTGTCAAATCGTGGCATACGTTTGCAGCAGACAATTTGAAGATACTGTATTAATGCATCATATGGATCAAAGTTATTACTAAAACAGATTTTGATGATTCCTGAAAACTTGGGGAATGCATAATTTATTATACGTTTCCTGACAGTCTTATTGTCCATAAGTATGTGTGCCGTGACGAGAAGGCTGCATACCTCAGTGTGTTTGGTGTTATGGAACATTTTAAAACAAGATTTAAATAAACAAAGGACCATTAGTGCTGCTGTTTCATGTAAGCTTAAACCACAAGTTGCAGCAAAAGCAAATAGATCTTCACACGAAGTTCTGGCACTTAGGAACAGACAACATGCTGACAATTGTTTGGACATGCCAAGGTCACTGACCTCATGCAGGTCACGATGGATGCCGTTTCTGATACAGGCTTAGCACTCCATGAAATGGGTATGTGTAGAAAGCTTGCCAACTAGCTTCTCTTGGGTCGGTGGTTCTTTTCTGGGTTATCCCGGGTTTTTCCGCCGCCATTATACTGGCCGCCATGTAAAGCATATCTCGTGCTGAAAAATGGCGTTAAACCATACCACAACAAAGCATCAGCACATATTAAAGTCACATGATCATATGCTATTGCTCAGCATCATCAAGTCACATGGGCCTACAATAACGCTGAGTATCAACATAAATTACAATAACATGAGAATACAACATTGCTGAGCATCAACACAGATTCAAGTCACATGAGGATACAATATTGCTGATTATCAGAACTGATTACAGAGACGAGCATATAATATGGCTGAGCATCAGCATAGATTCAAGTCGCATGAATATACAATACTGATGAGCGTAAGCACAGAATAAAGTCATATTATGATACAATATCTCAGCATCAACACAAAATAAAGTAAGACGAGAATACCTTATCTTGGAAAGAGCACAGATTAAAACCACATTAGCGTATGATTGTTGAGCATCAACACAGATTCAAGTCATATGAGCATATGATATTGCTGAGCAGCAGCATATATTCAAATCACATGATACAATATTACTGTGTATCAGCACAGATTATTCACATGAACATAAAATATTGCAGAGCATCAGCACAGATTGAAGTCACATGAGCATACAATATTGATGAGCATCAGCGCAGATTAAAGTCACATTAGACTACAATATCTCGGCATCAATACAGAATAAAGTAACATGAGAATACCTTATCTTGGATAGAGCACATGTTAAAGTCACATGATGATTGCTGAGCATCAGATTCAAGTCACATGAGCATATGATATTTGCTGAGCATCAGCAGCATATATTCAAGTCACACGAGGATACAATATTGCTGAGTATCAGCACTGATTACAGAAATGATATAATATGGCTGAGCATCAGCATAGATTGAAGTCACATGATCATACAAACCATATCTCGGCATCAGAACAGATTCAAGACACATGAGCATACATCCTCTTGGAAAGAGCACAGATTAAAGATACATGAGCGCACAAGTGTAAAGACACACGAGTATACAATATTGCTGAGCATCAGCACACGTTCGAGTCACACGTGCATGCAGTATCTAAGAAATAACAGATTAAAGTCCCATTTGACTTGCAGCTGAAAAATGTCAAGCATATTACAATACCCTCCATCTATAAATCTGCACGTATGTATTTCTGTCTGTCCATCTTTGAAGAATTTATTTGTTGAAAATTATTGCATTTTGTTAAAATATTCTGCCTTTGAGAGGTTGAAACAGCCAGATGTATGTTACAGTGAAATACGCAAATAATTTCAAAATTTAATTTTGTCCATTCAATAGGTAGGTGCATTCTTTATTTAACTTTAATACGACTGAGACTCATTGTTAGGGGGTGGGTGGGGTAATTGAAAAGTATGGATGATTATGCAATTGTTATATTTTATATAAGAAGTAGGTGTGTGTGTGTAAGATTTTTAACGTAGCTTTAACAATTTTTTAGTCATATCGCTTCGATGTCTGCAGTGAGGCAGTTTATAGTGATGTATATCACTGGGGCATCATGCTGCAGACATGTAACATGATGTCCCACCCAATCATATGATCCTGACACCAGGCTGACCATTCCTAAAGCTAACATCTTAATGCTGGGCGCCTAGCGAGGAAGCTGCTACTGGAAGCAGTTATGCGATCATTTGTACATATTTGAAGCTTGTATAGTTCCTATATTATCTCCGACACTTCTGGTTGAAAATGCATTCCCGAAACATTGCTATTATGCTTTATTTATTAAGAGAGTGATGACTTATGCTAGTAAGAAACACTGCAAGTTTATTCCACCATTGTCACATTTGTATTTCAAGCATTTGGATATAACCAGCAAGGAGATTTTTCAACTTGAGGGATTTGAAAGGTATTCAAAGACTGCAGTTTCATTTAGACATAGATGGAATCAATAGTTATATAATAATTTGGGATTGACTGATATGGTATGAAATAAACATTTCAGATAGTAACATTGAAAATGAGAGGAAGATATATCGAAGAAAAATCATTTCATGAGGAATCTTATCAAAAACTAGCCTACACTGTCATTAACCCACCCAAGCTAGTCTATACTGTCATTAGGTAACTTAAGGCATTCCAAATATAATCAAAACCAGATCCTAGATAAAGGTCTGACAGAGACTTTTGATTCTGCCAATGGAAATGCTGCTTTCAGGACTCTGAAAGAGACTCCAATCATTCGGAACAACATTGATTTTCCTTAGCTACACTACTCAGTCCACTAAATGCAAAGTTATAAGACTGATAGGTAGATAAAAGTTCTGGTAATGGTAATAACATAGGTCACCAGAACATGACCCCTAAGCGGTCGCAGTCAGATCTTCACATAGGACAGTGGAGATCTGATTTTAATCAGATTGAATCTCCTTCTATGATGTTACTCATAATATTTAAAAACTTCAAAACGACAGCTGTGGTTAAGGCTTTTTTTGGCAGTTTCAAAAAATGGAAGATAGGAATTCAGTATTATACTTAAGGCTTTAACGAAGACATGTCTAGAGAATCCATACAAAATGCAAACTAAACAATCATATCACTTGCATATTACCCACATGTGTCCCTGCCAAAGGAAAGGTATGTGGGGTTGAGGACTTTAACCTAGATCAGTAAGTACATCAACTAAACGGGGCGCCGAGTGGTCTAAAGCACTCTCCGTTACGGATCACTGCCATCTCACCACTGTCTGCGTGGGTTCTAGTCTCGGATTCGGCCAATGTGGGTATGTGAGAAATCCTGCCAGTAGCTTCTCGTGGTTTGGTGGTTCTTTCTGGGATTTTCCCGGGTTTTTCCTCTCCCATTAATACTGGCCACAATGTATAGTCAGTCGCGTGCTGAAAAAAAGTGTGTTATATCCTACAACAACATCAACAAAACGTTATTATTATGCTATTTACACTGACCACAAGGTTTACAACCATGACACGTGCGACGTTAGTACATACATGATTTGCATCAATGCATGCATAGCTGCGATCTTTGCATATGAGTAATATATTGGAAAAATAATGAACGAGACAAAATAATTTACAAGTATTGCGGTCACTGATGTTACAGGTAAGTAACTTCAACTTTACACCTTCAAGTTACAAATAGTCAATTAAAAAGAAGATTCCGAATTTGTGGACTTCGCCTATGTCTGTGAAGCGTTGAAAACCAAACAAGTCAATTGTTTTAGTGATAATTAATTAAATACCCCTACCAGTTTAGAAATAATTGCAATTTGCATAATCGCTCCATCTCAATGCTCCGTTTAAGTTGTAAAGTCCAAATACATGGTGTAAAGTCCAAATGGGTACACGGACTTTAAGTGTGGAAAAGTCTTCCAAACAAACAAGAAAAAGAAGAAAAAAAACCACGTACTTGCGATTCTGAAGAACCTTAGTTATTAAAAGGATTGATGAAGATCGAGGTATCCGTAAACACTGTTACGTTTTGTAAACCAGTCTGTTAACTGAGTGGTCTATAGCGGAAGTAAACTAATGAACTCTGTGAATGAATAGCTCCTGAAAATATGGTTGTACTTGGTTTCTGATGTTGGGTGACGGGTTTAGTCTTGTGTATACATTGTGATGAAACCAGGGCATGTGAGCAGATAAGCCAGCAAATAACATCATCAGATAGGCTCTTCAATGCTTGAAGCAGATAACGCTTTTCAATCTAGCATTTTATAAGCACAGCGAAGTGATTGTTAGGAGCAAAGGAAGATATGTTTCAATCCATTTCACAGGTATATTTGAATGAGCTCCAGATTGCAGAAGAACAACGAAATCATTTCAATCAGGAATTGGAAGAAGCAATATGCAACCAATTGTAAAACTTAAAATATCAAATAGCATTTACAATTTTATATTTTGTTGCCTAGTTCTGAAGATTAAAAGACAATACCTGTTTGTGACTGTTATCCATTCCTGGTTGCCGCTTCCCAATCGTAAATAAATACTTCTGTGGTATACTTTACTTGCATTTACTTGAAATTTTTATCCAGAACATAAGTTTTAATTTTCCTTCAACTATTTTAATGAACCTTTTTTTAAAACGAGCTCTATACTCTTATTAATCAAACACTGTTACAAGACTACATATTCATATCTGGAAGGATTTGGTATTTAAATCATACATACATACATACATACATACATACATACATACATACATACATACATACATACATACATACATACATACATACATACATACATACATGCATGCATGCATGCATGCATATGCAAAAACGTACTTTATGAACTTGTCTTAAAGGTTTCAATCGAGAATCAGTCAATATATAATTTCTTCAAGCTTGCTTGAAATTGAGGTTCACGTTACCTTCAGATATTATTGGAAAGAATGTTATATATACTCTCTAATAAGTCGATTTCAGCTGTAAACTGCGCAATGCGCTAGCAGGTCTGATTATATGCATTTTGTTTGGAGCATTAAGTAAAACACACAACTTAGACCCTAATCTGCCTGCATTGCGAGACATCTAATTGGTTGCAGTTAGACTAAGCATGTAAGCAATTATATACGGTAATTAGTTCAGTAAATGCAAATATCCAGCCCCAAACCTGTAATTAACCTTTTTAAAGTTGTTGCCAATTGGTCTACCTGCGTTAAAAGGACAGTATTGGCAGATTTTTTTGATAGATGATGTACTTGGTGATTTGCAAATTAAGGCCAACGAACAATTATGAGTTTCGAAAATAAAACAGCTTTAGAACAAAATGTCAAAATGTGCAGCTAAATGAATTTCCCGTTGTTTTAATCTTGCTTTCTTTACAGAAGGCCCGTTTAGATACACGTGGAACAAGTTTGTTGTTTGAATGTGAGACAGTATTCCTTACGTTTTAATTTATACCTGGAATACTGTGGGCTCTTAGGCTCTTATAACTTAGGTGTGCTGTCGCAAAGTTGAATTTGCAAAAAATATTTTTTAAATGTTAAAATTTACGTCTTAATTATCTAGTTATTTGGTGATGTTACTACGAGAAAACACGGTGCACATTTTGGATCAGTGCTTGTGTCATAAAGAATTTAACATTCACAAACTTTTACAAGTTACTTAGATGTTATCATACACTGGTATGGCAACAGTTCTAAATCTTCATAGACGTCAAGCCTTTAAACAAATTTCGAACATGATTGTAAGAATGTAATTCGCGTTGTTTATCGTTTCTGTCTATCCACCTATATCACTGAAGTCGTACATCCTGTAAAAATGTAATTAAAATAACTCAAGTCTAGATTATAGATAATGTTGGAATTTGTATAATGTACTTTTGTTAATTTAAATGTTTGAATTTGTATAATGTACATTTGTCAAATGAAATGTTGAGCTAGCTCTGACATTGAAGAAAAAAAATAATATAAATTAGAGAAGCTGTGATCCGTAGGTATACTGGTTAATTTGGTTAATTCTTCAAACAGGGAATTAATTATGCAACCTATTTCTCTTTTTTTTATATAAAAATTTCTTTTCATTATCTCATACCTTACAGACAACTCTGAGTGATATATATATATATATATATATATATATATATATATATATATATATATATATATATATCTATATATATATATATATATATATATATATATATATATATATATATATATATATATATATATATATATATATATATATATATATATATATATTCAAACTATCTTCATAAAAACCGCATACTTTGAACAAGCACAAAAAAGCGTCAGTTATGTAGCTCATTTTCACGGTAAAATTAACAGAAACTATTTGGTTCAGCACATAACCTGGCTTGATTACTGTTACATAAATATTCAACGATAGTTATGACATTTTAAGATCTCTCATTTTATATGGCATGTTTTGTGACAACTGTTGTTTCGAGTTGTATCATTTGATTCATCAAAACTTCTGCATAATTCAGAATTTTTTTGTTTGGACCTTTTATGTGGCTTTAACCATTTTAATCATACGGCCACGATGTCTGTAGTGTAACAGTTTATAGTGAAATCTAGCACTCGAGCATCATGCCGCAAACATGTTGCATAATGTCCCACCAGTCACATTATCCTGACACCAGACCGACCTGTCCTAATACTAACCTCTTAATGCTGAGCGCCAAGCGATGCA
Organism: Unio pictorum; assembly: GCA_030141615.1. Lineage (NCBI taxonomy): Eukaryota > Metazoa > Mollusca > Bivalvia > Unionida > Unionidae > Unio > Unio pictorum. Next base: position 1,194,692 of record JARLTB010000192.1, on the reverse strand, counting down.
TCTTCTCTAGACAAGGTTCCGATATTAACCCTATCTACATCTTGACGGATCGAACAGATATATTCGTGTTTTGTTCTAGCGACATCTACAAGATTTTATGAGATGCTACCCTTATTATGTAATCCTAACAGTAACGTGGTGCGTTGTACATCGGCCAAACATATTGAAGCCAAGTTACCTATAAAAGGATACTTTGGAAGTTTAACATCGAAAGTATGACTATATACAAGAAGGAAGCCATTACAGTTGTATTTGACAGAAAGGCATTTGGGCAAACACGGACCGGCAGTGGAAAATTGCTTATTTATGTGTCCATTTAAATTGTGTGCTCGCCTCGTCTCGATCATCTAGGAACAGTGTTCAAATTTGAACAATTTAACATCCAGTAACATTCACAGACCCGAAGGACATACATTTCTGTTCGATACGCCATAGTACATGCATAGATAATGTTCAAGTGACAAGACAATATGTATATGAAAGGACAAAGACATTTGAACTCTAACGATTACAAGATTGTGTATATACCTTCCACTTTTTATTTTGTATTGGCAATGCTTAGATTTTAAAAAATATTATTAATGAGAAATTCGACAATACAGTTTTGTTTTCAGAAAAACCTCAAATGTCTTTTACCCAGAAAATAATCATGTACCGATATAAATTTAAATGACACCATGTACACGCATGTTTACTGTCTATCGTGATTGGATGACAACTGTTTTACAAATGACATAAAAGAGGTCAAACGAATTTGTCAAGGAAAATATTTGTTTTGTTTTTTATATATAAAAAATTGCTTTTATCTCCTTCATTGACGGCTTAGTAAAGTTTCCTTTATTTTTAAGACTCATCGTGATTTATTGATGACTTTGTTTTTTTTTCTATTGTTTTAGGACTTACCATGATCCAATGAGGCTTTGTCTTTCCGTGTTGTTTTAGGACTTGATAATTCATTGAGGGCTTAGTTTTTATTTCCATTTTATTAAGATCTACTAGGATTCAATGTCAGCTTTGTTTTTTTTTTTTTCCCCACTGTATTAAAGACTGGCCAGGATACATTAAGGGCTTTGTTTTCTCCCCATTGCTTTAAAAATTAACACGATTCATGAAATGCCTTATTTCTATTGTTTTTAAGACTTACCATCATTTACTGATTGCTTTATTTTTTCTATTGTTTTTAGGACTTAATATCATTCATTTTGAGTGCGTTTTTCCATTGTTTTTAAGACATAATGATTCAATGAGCGCGTTATTTTCCATTGTTTTTAAGACATAATGATTCAATGAGCGCGTTATTTTCCATTGTTTTTAAGACATAATGATTCAATGAACGCGTTATTTTCCATTGTTTTTAAGACAGAATGATTCAATGAACGCGTTATTTTCCATTGTTTTTAGACTTACCATGATTCATTAAGGGCTTTTTATCTATTGTTTTGAAGACTCACAATGTGACCTTCAATGCTTTTTTCTTTCATTGTTCAGAAAACTTACCATGATGTATTAAGGGCTTGTGTGTGTGTGTGTGTGTGTGTGTGTGTGTGTGTGTGTGTAGGGGGCATTGTTTTGAAAACTTACCATGGTTCATTGAGGACTTGGTGGTGGGGTGGGGGCATTTTTTCTAAGGCTTACCATGATTCATTGAGGGATGGGGGGGGGAGGCATTGTTTTTCAAACTTACTATAATTATTTATGGGCTACTTTTTTCTTACTCACACCATTTTGTAAGATCTACAACGATTCATTATTAACATGCATCAGGCTTGGATATAAAATTATATTCACTCTTCCATAAAATCAAGCACACAAAGCAAAGGGGAGTAAGAAATAAGTCAACGCCATTTATTATTATTATTATTAGTAGTAGTAGTAGTAGTAGTAGTAGTAGTAGTTATTACTGTAGTTTTGTTGTTATTTAAAACCACAACATCTTATTTTTTAAGCTATGCCTTGAATGCTTTGTTTCATGTCAGACCGATGGCAATCCTATATCTTCATTTTTTAGGGTTGGTGGTCGTTTTAAAAAAAAATGATATGTAATACATTGATTGCTATCAAAGCTAGTGGTTTAGTTGATAATTTGTGTTATTTTTAAAAACATTATCTGTTAATTGTAGAACCATTACCAGGAAACATATGGCTCCCCTAGTCAGCACAGGATCATGTTTTCACTAAACTAGTGACATTTGCCAGTTGCAATCTCTTAATTCCCACCGTACTGTATCAATCATACATTTCATGTATTATTAAGTGTTTCCAAAGTTTTAATCTTCCTTGAAATAAAATCGTATGCTTTGTTATCATCCTTCAATTTGACAATTATTTGTGCAACCAAATTACATCTAAATGGATTTTTTCTTGGTGAGCTGAAATTGATACGTCACTTTGATGAATAATTCATTCCGTTGCACTTGTCATTGGAATCGGGAAGAATTAACATTATTAACGTTAGTTTCCTTGACGGTGATTGTCTTTTTATTTTTACTTTTTTCTTTGGTGAGATGAAACTGATACATGATTTCAATGAATAATTCATTCAGCTACTCTTGTAGTGCCTCCTCTCTCCAATCTAAAAACGGGCATGATAATTATCCTCCAAAAAGGCATAATAAACTCAAAGAAGTCGCTTTAAAAGATATCACTTGCTCCAAAAAGGCGCCTTTTCATAGTGAATTGTTGTTGTTGTTTTTTAATATAAAAAAATGATAATAATAATAATAATAATAATAATAATAATAATAATAATAATAATAATGATAATAATAATAATAATAATGATGATGATGATGACGTCGATTGTATTAATAATATTGCTGTTGTTGTTGATAATAATGTTAAAAATAACAACAATAATAATAATGACGATGACTCGATGCTATTATTATTGCTGTTGTTAATAATAATAATAATAATACTAATAATAATATTAATACTACTACTACTATTATTAATAATAATAATAATAATAATAATAATAATAATAATAATAATAACTATGACGTCGATGTTATGTTTTATTATTGTTTTTGTTGCCGCTGTTATTGTTGTTGTTGTTGTCGTAAAATTAGGAAATTATGAGAACAGTTCATTTGTATAAAAAAATTAAAATCCCACGTTTCATACGTATTCTGCCAAAAGGGTTGAAGGAGTAAAATCCTTCAATAAGTCTTAGTGTTTATTTTCTTTTCTCTTTGTCTTTGTACCTCAACAAAAGATTCGTTTGGCAGTAATGCTTTGAAAGAAAACGGAATGCATACAGGCACAAATTTAACGTCTTACCAATAATAACAATAATTGGTAATTACAATAACTCTAGGAAAGATAACAAATATTTTCACTTTTACTAGGCCTTGTATTTCTCCTTCTTTCATGCGCTCTTTAATGCTTTTTTTATGAACAAGATTTAAATTTATGAAAGATAGAATCTGTGTGCTTGCTAGTTTATTAGAACGGTCTTTAGATAATGTAGGCTACAACAGGCAAAAGTGTATTGTGTAACCTATTTTGTCCTTTCGAGAAAGTAGTCCTCTGCTAAAATGGCAGCATGAGTGATTTCCTGTTTGATATTTGCTTTCGTTTTGGGGCAACCAACTACATGAATGTCGTTAAGTTATTAATTTACAATAATATAATCAATCATGCCAGAAACTCTCTGAGATCAGTTTCCAGACTAGGCCATATATATATATATATATACATATATATATATATATATATATATATATATATATATATATATATATATATATATATATATATATATATATATATATATATATATATATATATATATATATATATATATATATATATATATATATATATATATATGGAATAAAGTTGTACTGACAACAACAAAAACGTAGTCCTAAAACAATTTTTTTAATATATCGGAGGAACTAGCTCACAGAATGGCATAAAAGAAGCATAAACATCCGTTCTTTGTGATTTGCTTTACTGCCAAAACGGAAATGAAATGCGTGAACTTTTCCGCGCAGAGACCCTATCTCTAAATTTAGTCTACATGTCGGCAAAAGCGAAAGGATCAAATAAACTTTCTAAATGTTAAGTAGTATATGTTTACGATTTTCTCTCTTAATCATCGATGTGCGTGACCAACCTATCTTGGACTCGTTTAATATAACATGGATGCTCCTTTTCTTCTGTCACTGAGAAAATGGGATTCACGATGAGGAAACGACAGGAAGAGCCAGAGGAGTATTCTGTGTGTAACGCGAGAAACACAAAAAGTCCATTTGTGAAAAGCATTAGATAAATTCCTTCACAAGCATGCAACTGTTATAATTTTGTATCAACGCATCGGGTCTCTGGAACATTTAATTAAATTTTATAAATTTGGTACAGCCAAATTCAAACTTACTTTGACATTATGAAGAAATATAGTTAGATAAATGTATATTGCATAGGGCTTAGTATGCAGTTTGTGTTAGGACTTTCTACCACTTAGAGCTGAGTATATATTTTGTGTAATTGGGGCTTTGTATATATTTTGTATTTTAAGGCGTTTTATCACACGGGGCTTAGTTTGCATTTTGTGTAATTGGAACTTTGAAGCACATGGAGCTTTGTATATATTTTGTATTTTAAGACGTTTTATCACACGGGGCTTAGTGTGTATGTTGTGTAACTGGAACTTTGAAGCACATGGGGTTTTGTATATATTTTGTATTTTAAGACGTTTTATCACACGGGGCTTTAGTATGTATTTTGTATTTGGTGTAATTGGAACTTTGAAACACATGGAGCTTTGTATCTATTTGTATTTTAAACATTTTATCACACGGGGCTTAGTATGTATGTTGTGTAACTGGAACTTTGAAGCACATGGGGCTTTGTATATATATATATATATATATATATATATATATATATATATATATATATATATATATATATATATATATATATATATATATATATATATATATATATATATATATATTGTATTTTAAGACGTTTTATCACACGGGGCTTAGTATGTATTTTGTGTTTTAGGACGTTGTATCACATGGGGCTTAGAATAATTTTTGTATAATCTGGACGTTGTTGAGACAACAGCGATATGTCTTTATGTCTAAATGGTTTGGACATTGTTTGCCACAGATAGTTGGTTATTATCTGCCACTCTGAAATACAATAGGTTCGAAAGTAGAAACAAAAATAGCAAGCTGATTAGAAATTTGTATCAATAACTGCCGAAAGACTGCTGTCGTAATATGAAATTAAATTACATTTTGTCTTTAGGGTTCTCCACAATATATATATATATATATATATATATATATATATATATATATATATATATATATATATATATATATATATATATATATATATATATATATATATTATATATAAGAAACCTTAAAATGCATTTTTGTGTATGTTGTGTATGGTTAATGGAGAATTAACTGCTTGTGACAAATATGATGTTTTTAATTTTGTGTATTAAATTTGGTACTTACTAAAGTTTTTGCATTATTATCACATTTTCAATGGATAATTTATCGGTTTATATTTAGTACCAGCATCTTTTCTGATGCATAGGCTGTCCAATACATTTCTCCAACTTTGAAATCAGTAACGATCCGTACTAGCTCTGTCCATTCCGATTATGGGACAAATCCGATTGAGCCAACATTTGGAAAAGTTTTTTTAAAATTTGAATTCAGTAGAGATATAATTTGATTTAATATTTAAAATGCGTGCTTCTTTGCAGAGTACCTGATGATCTTGATACAAGTTTGTTTTTATTTCAGGAATCAGTTTTAATTATCTGCTCCGTAGTGAAAGTGGTAGGTTCTCTGAATAAATTTCACATTCTTTAACTTGGTTCCTAGTGAATTTCTTAAATCTGAAATACGTCTTATTACCTACTATATACTAGTAGGTATAATCAGTATGTGATATATTTGTCCAATGAATGTCTAGAATAACAGAGAATCGGTAGACCAAAGCATTACAGAGAATCGGTAGACCAATGCATTGGATGTAACCTAGTAACGTTAGACATATATCGATGATGTCGACTCTTCCTCAGCCCAAACAATAGAGTTAAATGTTGGAAAATTTACAGCCAAATCTTTGAAAATCTTAAGTGGATTTTAGGTATATTCTACCATTCTTTATTTCTGTATTCGTTTACCTGGGGAGGGGAGATTGATCTCACATGGAATGAAGTAAATTTCTTCACCTTCTTTCTTATAGTTTGCAATATTTATCTTACCTGCTATTTTAAACAAAACCGTAGTCTGTGTTATTAGGATCGGTTTAATATATATATATATATATATATATATATATATATATATATATATATATATATATATATATATATATATATATATATATATATATATATATATATATATATATATATATATATATATATATATATATATATATCTATGTGTGTGTGTGTGTGTGTGTGTGTGTGTGTGTGTAAAGTTATTTCTATATTGTTCATAAACCTCAAGATAACGTTTTATCTTTTATTAAGAGATCTTATATTAAAATTAGGAACTGGAAAAATGTCGATTAGACATTTTTAAACAATTATATTGGAAAATAAAATGTTTACATATCACTTGTAAGATCTCAAAGTAATTTCTTTACAATTTTCATTTTTCCTAGAACAATAAAAATCTTCTGCCACATGCTTTCTTACCTTTGAAAGTCAGAAATACATTTGAAACCTGACTCTGACGTGTGATGCTTTTCTTCTACTAGACACTTAAATGATACAAAATGGTAATGGTAAGTGTACGCAACCGCTCCTTTATGGCTTTCGAAATCCGATGAAACATACTGCACTAAGATACCACAGATTTCTCACTTCATTTACACTCCTAATATTTGTTCTATTTTAATTCTTTCTTGTAGGTTGGGAATCGATTCCAGTAAAGGATGTACATGATCAAATTAGAATAAAACATATTCTTAGAATGAAATTTTTTAATTTCTATATGACCACGGAATTATCAAACCAGTTGAAACAAAACCAAAAAGACTTACTACATACGCCCACCCACCCAGAAACAACTGACGTCATAAATAAAAATCGCTTCTTAATACCATAATTATTCTAGCTTAGAAACATAGAAATCATTGATCTTCGTACTTTCTATTTAACTAACCATTGGGCTAAGTCTGGACCTAGAAGAAATGTGTTTTTATACAGTTGCGAAGTAATAGTGTATGGAGTGTTTCGGACCGAGATGAAATGTGTTTCCATATAGATGTGAAATCGATTACACACATCATGTAAATGTTGAAGAGAAATAAGCTTAAATAGAACTAATATTATAACTAGAGATCTGTTTCGAATTTAAAACAAAATCCCTCCTCAAGTACTAAACAGAAAGTGTTTTGTAGTCAAATAATTGGTTTCATCCAATAATGTTTTATTGGATGCCGCGCATGCTCATAGAAACAGAGAACAAAATGAACATTAAATGTGCAAGAAATTTAAAGGACGTGTATTTGTCCAATTTTTCCTAAACAGGAAGCCTGTTCTCTTGATAAATTTAAGTTCAACTATGGCATTTTATCTGAATTTAAGTTTCAGACTTTCGTTTCTTTATCAGTAAAGCAGGACACTAAGCGAAACTTCAGTTAGTTATTATAGAAATCTTGAGTATTTCAACTAAGAATGGCTTAAAAGTATGCATTCACGCTGTGTCTGCGTTTCATAATTAATATATAGTCAGTATACGGTACATTTTATAGCTTTTAGGTTCAATTTGTTGTTGGGGGGAGTTAACTTTTAACGTCATATTAACACATCGGGAACCTGGAAAAAGAAAACTAAGAGCCTTTCCAACGGACATTATGAGGCAGCCTATTTGATTTGGCCTGAGCTGGAATGAAGGTGTGATAAAAAAAACAACTTCAAATAATAAAAGCGCGCAAATCAGATATTTTAAATATGTGAAGTTAAAACTCGTACCATTTAAAATTGACATATGTATAAACTTCCCTGTTTCATTCGTTGAGATCTACTCTAGTTTTTCTTAGGCATTTTCAAATCTGTAACAAGAGAGAATTTAAAACTTATTCCACAACATGAAAGCAGCAAGATATTGCATATAAAACAAGCAGAAGAAAACTGGAACAATACAACAAGTGTACGTTCAGTAATTTTACATTTCTACTTTGCCATTATGAATATTTATATCTAGAGCGTTCACCTTCAGTATTATCAGTTAATTTGCCCTGTCAATCAAAAGCTAAAATGGTAGTTGGAAAATGACAAAATGACGCACGGGAGCTTTCACGCAAATCATACACCATTTTGCTTTTGTCAACTTAGCAGCTTTCACAAAATCAATTCATCAATTGTTCATAGAGCAACAAGTTTTTGTTATTATGCTAATTGATTCAAGAAGTATAAACGTCAAAAGTAGCTACGACTGAACACCAAACAGCGAACTAAGATACACATCAGTACCAGTAGCTATGTTGTTGCCATTTCAGATGCAGGCTTTGGCGTCTATAGTCACGTTACTTTTTAAAAAAAAAATATTTTCTATTACATCCAGTTGTCTTCTTATAGGTCTTGATATGAGTGAATATAGTTTCACAAATATTACTTTTTTAAAATAATTTTCAATGCATGAATTCGAGATGTAGTCGAATCAGTGGCTGTTAAAGCATGATTGAACTTACACGAGTTTATGATGCTAATGGTCGCTATAGGATCCCAAATCCATGGCTTCAAGAAAGAAGAACTCCCGCCCCCTTCCCCTCAAGCGACAATGATAACATTGAAAAAGTCACCAAGAGAAGAAATATTAAAAAATGCCAAGAAACAGCGATCACTCTCAGAATCTATTTACAATATAACAGCTGAAGATAGTTTTTGTCTTAGTGGAGAAAACATCGCATAAGATAATACAAATAGGAAGATCTTATCATGAAGGATTATAGGTCACGACCTGAATATAGGTCACGACCTGAATATTATTCTTACTGCTACCTAAAGTTAATTTGCCCTTTCATTAATATTTGTAGGATTTTATAAATATTTTATAAATAAACAATTATTTTTAAAGATGATCACGACAAGTATGATTAAATTATATATTAGATGATTTGGGCACTTTGGAGAATGACGTGTTTCTTTGTTTATTTATTTTACTGTTAATTTACTATCTATAAACTTAACAAAAAACCTGGATCCTAAACTCAAACTGCTTCTTATATGTTTTCAGCATGTTTTTATGTTTTACAATTTCATTGTTTTTGTCATTTGTTTTTCTGTAGTGTATTCATATCATTATAGATGGTGTAAAGCGCTTAGAGCTTTTAAAGATTAGGCGCTGTACAAAGTCCTCATTATTATTATTAATATTAACACCACCACCCACCCACCCGCCTTGCTACCAAAAAGTTCAATGAATTTTTTAAACAAGTTTTATAATAAGACAAACCCTTAGGATGGAAAGTGTCATAAAAATATGTACTCAAATGTAAATATAAACGGCATCAAGAAACGAAGAAGTTAAATACATTATGCATATTTGTTTCTCCATTTTCTCGGTTTGTACAACTGTTCTTTTATTTCGTATATTAAAGTATACGTGCCAATGTTCTTCGGCAGAATGTTCTAGATTTGCTTGTTTGCCAAACGCTGACTTTGATCAAATTAGGAACCGGTCATCAATATAGCAAATTAACTATATATTGAACTTAATTGAAATTAAAGAACTAGAGTGTGTCGAAAGACGACTAATCATATTTTTTAAATAGACAATTTCAACTTCACAAACACGATAAAGATAGCGATGTGTACACGATTTTCATAAACATTTGGAATCGTTTGATCTCGTCCATGGGGTTTTGGGTGGGAATGATAATTCGTTGAATCTAATAATTGTGTATTTCAGGATAGTTTATTCGTGTAGACGTATCAAGACTGTCAGAATAGTGTATTCACGTACATTTATCAAGACTGTCGGAATAGTGTATTCACGTACATTTATCAAGACTGTCAGAATAGTATATTCACGTACATTTATCAAGACTGTCAGAATAGTATATTCACGTACATTTATCAAGACTGTCGATATAGTGTATTTGTGTACACGTATCAGGACTGTTTTAATGTATACTTATCATGGCTGTCAGTGTCTTCACGTGCAAGTATCAAGATAATGTAAGGCTGTCATAATAGTGTATTCACGTACACTTGTCAAAACAGTCAGAATAGTGTATTCACGTACAAGTATCATGGCTGTTAGAATAGTATATCTGTTTACACGTATCAGGACTGTCATAATAGTGTTTTCACGCACCTTTATCAAGTCTGTCAGAACATGGTTTTCCCGTACACATATTAAGACTGGCATAATAGTGTATTCATATGCACGTATAAAGACTCAGAATAGTGTAATCGTATACATGCATTAAGATAGTCGGGATAATGTATTCATCTACACATATCAAGACTGTCAAGGTAATGTAATCGTGTTCATGTATACGTATCAAGAGTGTCACAATAGTGCAATCGTGTACACGTATAAAAACTGTTGGAATCCAGTACAAACACAATCTGTTACGAATTACGATACAAGCTAAATGTATCATTTATTACAGTACATGCACAGTCTATCATGAATTTCAGTACCACACAATCTGTCATGACTTGCATGACAGACACAATCTGTCATGAATTACAGTATATACACAATCTATCATGAAGTTTAGTACCACACAATCTGTCATAACTTGCATTACAGACACAACTGGTCATGAATTATACTACAGACACAGGCTAGCATGAATTACAGCACAGACACATGATCTAATGAATTACAGTACAGACATAACTGGTCATGAATTACAGTACAGACACAGGCTAGCATGAATTACACTACAGACATAGGCTATCATGTATTACAGTGCATACACAGTCTATCATGAATTAAAGCACAGACACATGCTATCATGAATTACAGTAGAGACATAATCGGTCATGAATTACACTACAGATACAGGCTATCATGAATTACAACACAGACATATGCTATTATGAATCACAGTACAGACACAATCGGTCATGAATTACAGTACAGACACTCGGTCATGAATTACTGTACAGACACAGGATATCATGAATTGCAATATATATATATATATATATATATATATATATATATATATATATATATATATATATATATATATATATATATATATATATATATATATATATATATATATATATATATTATGTTTTGATTAGTCCAAAAGACACACATGCATAACATCTGGTTGAGAAAGATTTTCTTGTTATCAAACGTTTTAAAAGTTGGAACATCTTTAAAAAGGGACTTATTTAATGAAATTGGTGCAAGGATTCCATAGCGTGAACTTAGTTAATTTATGAACAACAGTGAGTAATGAATGGTATAGTGCCAAATCAAGCTAATGAATACAGTTTATAATTGCTTCACTAACATGGTAGCACTATTTCCGGTGTTAAATGAAGGGTTAAACCGTGCGTAAACACCGTGATGAATATGTCTCGTTATTGATGTTTGATGTAGTTAGTCATCGTCTTGTCCGTCGTATAATTGACACAATGATCCCATTTTCATTACGACAAGATAATGATTACACTTTTAACATACGTTTCGTTTTGGTTTGCTTTGCTGTTTATTACGGCACATCGACACCGTCACTATCTAGCATACATTTCATTTGGTTTGCGTTGGTTATTTGACGGCACATCAACACCGTGAATACTATTATATCGTGCAAAAGAAGCCAGTAAAGTATCTGGCCCAAGGAAACACCATGAGATAATCCGATAATAATAATCAAACCCGCACACCTCCTGTACCGACTCTAATGCCTTAACTAATGAGCCATGTGGAATTAGGAAGTAAATTTATAGGAACAACGAATGTATAGATAGATAAATAGATGAATTCAAAACAAGAAAAGGAGAAAAATATAACTACCCTATTCAAAAGGAAACAATTAAAGCTACAAAAATAAATGTTTTCAACCAGCTACCGTTCCATCAGCCAATGGTAAAGTTTCTTTCAACTATTGCGAATAGTAACACACATGAAAATAACATCGTGTTATGCATGATATACTTCAGAAACTGAAATTTTTCACACACACTCCAATCTCATCTAAACGAGGGGCCCCGAGTGGCCGAGTGGTCTAAAGTGCTTTCCGTTTTGGATCATTGCCGTCTCACCTCTGACTGCGTGGGTTCGAGTCTAAGATTCTGCTGATTGTAGTTATGTGAGAAAGCTTGCCAGTAGCTTCTCGTGGGTCGGTGGTTCTTTCCGGGGGTTTTCCCGGGTTCTTTCTCCACCAATAATACTGGCTGCCATGTATAGCCTATCTTGTGCTGAAAAATGGCGTTAAACCCTATAATTTTTTTTTTTAAAAATCATCTAAAAGAAGAGAACAATGGTCAATCTTGAGCTAAATGTCTAATAGTTCTAAACATTACTTCATATTCAGATAGTATAAAAAAGTTAAAAGTTATATACAGAGGCCGAATTGACAAGCTATACATGGACGCAAAAGCAACGGCTTTTCGTAATCCTGACAACGAAGCGTAACGTTTAGGACAAGATTATATTTTGGGGAGTGTTATAACCAGTGACTGGGCTATTCATCTATCTGCCAGATCTTGTTGCAGATTTTTGTTAGTAGCTCTATCACTGATTACCCCCTCCACCATTCTTGATAAATTCAGCTGGGATGTTGTCTACTCCAGCTGCCTTCCCATTCTTCATTGCTCTTATTGCTGACTCCATCTAGTCGTTGAGAATGGGGAAATCACCATCATTTGTGGAGTTTGGAACTTCAAGCACCTCTGGTCTCCTGTGGACTGATGGCTGTAGAGTTCTTTACAATACTCAGTCCATTGTTCTAAATGTCACTCGCTTATGTGAGGCATTTTCCATTTTCGTCTTCAATGGTACTGACTCTTGGCTGCTTCTGTCTGGTAAGGCCTTTCACAATTTAGAATGCCTTTTTGCTATTATTCTTTATCAGACTGCTCTCTATTTCTGTGCACTTTTGACCAATCTAATCTTCTTTTGCTTTTTTCATATTTTTTCTGATATTCTTGTTTATTTCTCTGAACTCCATTGCCCCTGTTGTGTGTCAGTTGTTTTTGAGGTCTCTTCGGGCATCACACAAATTCAGAATCTCTTCTGTAACCCCATATGTTTTTGTTGGGCAATGGAGGCCAGTGATGTCATTGGCAGCTATTCTCATGACTGTGTTTAACGTGTCTGTCATCACTTTAACATCAACAGCCATCACAAGGAGTGGAGCAAATTGTCCTCCAATTGTGGTTTGGAATGACTTGCAGATGTTAGGGTCCTTCAGTTGTTCAAGGTTGAGTTTGAGCCTGGTGTTCTTTGGCTTGTTAATTCTCTTCAGCCTCACTGAAAGCTTTTTCGATTATGATAAATTAATTTGAACTATCTTGTACGTGTTGTATAAACGTATACTACTAAAGAATCTGTTATTGGGCATCTATACAGATGAAATTTTGACGCATGTCGCCTTTCAAAATTACGGAAAGGTGACAAGTGTAATTTAAATTTACTCGCCATCTTGGTGACTGTCATTGGATGGGTGCCTATCAAAGGTTCTTAGTTCCAAAATAGTGATTCGGATACGGGCTTCAGGGTAGGGCATAGGCTGTAAGTGTTTCTGAAAAGAGTAGATGTACCATTCTCCAGAAGATGTATTTTGGAGAATGGTACATCTACTCTTTTCCTGGAATAAAAAATAAAACTTGATTAAATAACTGATCCAAAGTTCTCTACATACCTCAGTTAGGTTTGAATCAATAGGTTCAACATGTACATCAGGTAGAGTAATTAGACAATTACCGAAATTGAACTGAGTTAGTCAAGCCTACATGATTGTTATCATCATTTCCATTCACATGCAAAATGACCGATCCATTCTACCCAAATTTTCATGGAGATTCCCAATAATTACGTTCCTGAAATTTCTGATTCAATATTTTTGTTTCTTGATATGTAAGGTTAAGTAATATACATGTAAGGTTAAGTAATATACATGTAAGGTTAAGTAATATACATGTAAGGTTAAGTAATATACAGCGGAAATGGTAAAAACTCAAGAAAGGAGAGGACATGTACTACACTTTAAAGCGTAAGCATAATAGACATATAATTCGACGAGGAAAAATAATTTGTGCAACAGTCTTAGATCTGCAGGAAAAGAAACAAATTATAAAATTATACATTTACAGAATAAAATGCATCTGTAGTGAAAATGTTCAATAATTTAAAAGCAGAAATTGACAAACGTTGTACTGAATCTATCTTATGGCTACCTTAATAACTCTTATCATAGATACCTAGATATACCTCTAATCATAGATCCCTAGATATACCTCTAATCATAGATCCCTAGATATACCTCTAATCATAGATCCCTAGATATACCTCTAATCATAGATCCCTAGATATACCTCTAAACATAGATCCCTAGATACACCTCCCTAGATATACCCCTAATCATAGATCCATAGATATACTTATAATCATAGATCCCTAGATATACCTCTAATCATAGATTCCTAGATATACTTCTAATCATAAATCCCTAGATATACCTCTAATCATAGATCCATAGATATACCTCCAATCGTTACTTCTTAGACATAATTCTAATAATAAATTCCTAGATATACTTCTAATCATGTATCCCTAGATATACTTTTAATCATAGATCCCTAGATATACTTCTAATCATAAATCCCTCGATATAATACTAATAATAAATCCCTAGATATAATTCTAATCATAGATCCCTAGATATACTTCTATTCATAGATCCCTAAATATACCTTCAATCACAGATCCCTAAATATACTTATAATCATAGATCCCTAGATATACCTCTAATCATAGATCCCTAGGCATACTTCCAGGTGAGGTAAACAAGGAGGAAAACAAATTAAACGTATGTATAACTCTTTTTGGCTATTTGACAACATATACATTCAGAACGTAAAAGTTAAAAACACATGAAACTGTTAGAATTTCTAAATTCAAATAATAATGTACTAAATACTGACCCTTTTGGTGCACCATTCATGACAACTGCAGTAGATTTAGTGCTACCGATGCACACATGTTGCCTATTTTGTTTCTTTTGTCATTTTATTTTCATCTTTGTGTTTATTATTTATTTGCATACCTTTATTATCTTTAAAAGCAATTAAGTTTCATTAAAGCAACTGATTCCATCATATGCGTCAATTTATGAATGCCGCAACATTTATTTTCAAAATCAATCATCCCTCGTTCCTACAAAATATTTATCTTCTTGTTCAGTTCTTTCCTAAATAATTTATGTTATCGTAACTGCCAAGATTTAATTACTTTAGGAGATGGACAAAAATGTTTACGTTGTCCATATAGTAATAGTGACCAACTACTTTGCTGCCGCTACAAAATGGCTACTTAAAAAAACAATGCAGTCTTTTAATTCCGACGATTTATCAGGCAGGAATAAAATGTGTTCATTAATTGATAACATCACTTAACTTATAATTGTAACTGTGACTGTGCTCATAGTTATCATCATGTTGTTTTGTATTAGAGTTTCGATGTTTCGATTTCTCTGCACCCCCCTCCTTCAATTTTAAACATTAGTGAACTCAAACATAGCAAGCAACTCGAGACTGTTTTTATCATCATCATCGTCGTCGTCATCGTCATTGCAGTATAACTATTTATTATTATTATTGTTTATTATTATTATTATTATTATTATTATTATTATTATTATTATTATTATTATTATTATTATTATTAAGGTGGAATAATTGTATGCTACCTCACATGTAAAGTAATAAAGTACACAAGCGATGGTTACGACACTCCTCTGTTAATTATTTATATTTCAAGTCTGTTCCTACCACCACAACAACAACTACTACTACTATTACTACTTTAAAAATAAAAGTCGTACAGGTATTATTATAGTATGTCACAGATAACTGCAGTAATTATTATTGTTTTTCTTATCTATTCTTTTTGCTGGTCCAATTTACTACAAAAATATGTCGTAATTCCCTTATCTATGTAACAATGAATTACCCATAGTCGGACTGTGCTATTGTCAATCCGTTATAACATGGAAACGTGAATGTGTTGTGTTCGTCATTTACTGCCGAATATTATAATGTGCTGGACAACGTACCGTCTCTACTGGCTTATATGACGAGTTCAACTGCAAACTGCACAAACCCTTATCTGCCATTGCATAATGTTCTGGCAGATCTGGGTCTGTTCAGCTTGTTAGGAGTAATCAGTAGAACATGCAATCTAGACCTGGATCTGCATGTCCATTATGCTATGACAGATCAGCATATTTTGTTTTAACAGTTTGACTCGACTTAAAGGCGAGTAAATGTGGGCTATGAATACGCTAGATAATATTCTATCATATTTGTAACCCCTCTATCCTGGCTGCCTATAACTGATAATTTCGTCAATATGTAAGGTATGAAAATAGCAAAAGCCTTTTCTGTCAAGCCTCATTAGTACTTCACAAACGAATCTTTAATAGGATTTTAAGACTCTGTAAATATCTTTATTTGGGATAGCGTGAAATGATTTAAAATCCATTATGCTATCTATGTCGAGAAGGCCTGTAACACCACACAATCGACTAGTATCGTCATAGAATGTTATGATCTTAAGGAGCTTTTCTGTACTGCTCGTTGATGCATGGAAGAATTCGCATCATGCATTACGTACATAGAGTTTTATAATAGTAATATCATTTATGGTGGAGTCAATCTTGAGTGGAAAATTAAATTATGTAATTTTTATCTCTTGTTTCAAGATTTCTTTTCCTGAATTAAAATTCTTGATACAAATGATTTCATAATTATTTCAGAAAATCTATTCACTTCTTTAAGTTGAATATTATATGCAGTTAGTAAAATCAATGTTATAAGGTGACTGTATGCATGGTTACTTCACCTGAAGGGGACAGAATTATCAAGTAAAAGCCTCAAGTTCAAATAAATGACAGGCTGAATTTAATTACCTGGATGAAATAATGTAACTTCTGTACAAATGCCACATATCTTTAACAGCATGAATATCGAGTGAGAAGTGCAGTATCAAATCATGTGTCTTCGAAGTGCTTTACCTGGTTATTTGCAATGCTGTAAATCTATGAGAACGGATATCACGAGTGAACATCAATTCGGCTCACCAGAACGCAATAACAACACACGTGTCCTTAAGAAAAATAATGCTCTTGCGGGTTTCCGACATTGACCTTGCGGAAATGCAAACCGAGGCAACCGGTTAGATACACGCCCTACTTGATAGCGATTTCCGACTGGCACGTGCAGCTGATTGCGCTCTTAAAAGGATCTCACGAAGAAGGCATAACGATAGTAATAGTAATAATTAATAACAATTTAAAAATAATAATAATAATAATAATAATAATAATAATAATAATAATTATTATTATTATTATTATTATTATTATTATTATTATTATTATTATTATTATTATTATTATATCATTATTATTATTATTATTATTATTATTATTATTATTATTATTATTATTATTATTATTATTAGTAGTAGTAGTAGTAGTAGTAGTAGTAGTAGTAGTAGTAGTAGTAGTAGTAGTAAAGTATTGTTATTATTATTGTTGTTGTTATAGACTTTAAAACAATTGCAACATTTTAAACTTTCAGCTCTTCCTAAGTACGTATAAAATCACACTGTGAAAAGAACAAAATTCTCTTCGAAGATTTTGTTGCATCCGAGTTTCCTTAGGATACTTGATAAATGAGCCAAGTCAGTTAACATAATAGCGATACCTGTAAAAGAAAGAAAGCTATCAATAATATCACAGCTAACAAAATTAGTCTCATTGTCCCGTAGGGACATTTCTTGAATACCTGTTGCATTTCTTAGGGCTGTCACTGTCATTTATTATTATTATTATTAGTAGTAGTAGTAGTAGTAGTAGTAGTAGTAGTAGTAGTAGTAGTAGTAGTAGTAGTAGTAGTAGTAATATTAGTAGTAGTAGTAATAGTAATTGTAGTTGTAGTAGCAATAGTAGTTGTAGTAATAGTAGCAATAGTATTTGTAGTAGTATATTCTTGACTATATGACCACATTTGTTTCAACATTAAAATTAAAATGCTAGTATGAGCAAATATACATTCAATATTTGTAATAAATCATTTTATCTCGTATAAGAGCAGTCATAACAAGTAATTATTTTACGGTAGCTATAATTATATAATTGGGTGATAGCTGTTTCGATAGCTATAATTATATAATTGGGTGATAGCTGTTTCGATAAATATCTTTAACTTCTTAATATTAATATCTAAGAATGTTTCCTACATTAAATATTTTCAGCATTTTTTGTTTTCTAATTTCATGGTGTTCTGTTTATTTTGTTTTTTTTTCTGTAGCCATATCATTATAGATGTTGTAAAGCTCTCAGAGCTTCTAAAGATTAGGTGCTATACACAGTCCTCATTATTATTATTATATTATTAATAATATTATTATTATTATTATTATTATTATTATTATTATTATTATTATTATTATTATTATTATTATATTTTTTAAATTATTATTATTATTATTATTATTATTATTATTATTATTATTATTATTATTATTATTATTATTATTATTTAAATTGTTTGTCTGGATATGGATTATTTGATATAAATTCGAGCGAAAGTGAATTTAGAATTAATAAGGTTATTATTTTATACACCCAATTAAAAAAATGTATAAACATATTTTGATACTGAAGTATTTAGGAAGCAAATTTTCTCTAATAGACTAGAGACACAAACGCCAAAAACTAAAGGCAGATGGATGGGGGATCCATACTAAAACCAGCTTTGATTAGATCTTCTTAATTAAACGGAAATGAAATGTTAAAATTGCCCTGCTCGTGATAGTCTTATGCAGACTTTAGGTTCTAATTGTTCGCCAAAACATAATGAGGCACGGCTTTTACAATCATTAATAACTTGTTTGAACTTTTCAAGCTTACTCATCAATGTGCGTGACGCAGTTGAAATGAAATTGACTTGATCTGATGTTTGGTTTGTATACTTATCATAAAACTTAGGAGATCTGCTGGTTCAAGGTGGAGACAATGTCTGGACAAGTTTAAATCTTCGATAGGAGAAACAAGAAAGATCCATTATAGGAAGAATCAGATAAATTCGTTAAACGCATGCAACCGGAATTGCATCTACTGAAGTGTAGGTCTCAAAACCATATCATAATTCATTACACAAAAAAAGTTGAATTTGACGAGGGAAGACAATAGTTGAGAAATTTTCTTTCAAGACATTTTATTTGGGCAGGAAATGCATTTAGAAACTGCGTCATTGAAACCGTTGTTTTCGTTAGCTAGTGACAATGGTTGCAATATTTCATACAATAGTCTCTCTTCTGATATGTGTCTATTCCAAAGCAGTATAAAAACTGAAATGTATGTATGTATGTATGTATGTATGTATGTATGTATGTATGTATGTATGTATGTATGTATGTATGTATGTGTGTGTGTGTGTGTGTGTGTGTGTGTGTGTGTGTGTGTGTGTGTGTGTGTGTGTATGGATGGATGGACGGACGGACGGTTGGATGAATGTGTGTGTGTGTGTGTGTGTGTGTGTGTGTGTGTGTGTGTGTGTTGATCGGATAACCAATCTTGGAATTCAGAACATTTTCTCTTAAATTTAGAGTTTAGTTTGTTTCCATAATTGATGGGCGTTTTTGTACAACACTCTGCTTTCATGATCCTGATGTGGATGTCTTAAATTCAGTTCTTTCGAGAAAATTATTTTCTGTGTTTGAGATAGGTAAAATACTTGCATTTATATGTTAATATCTTATTTGTTGTGATGTGGAAGGCGGGTGAGTTTCTTTGGGCTTTTGCTGTTTTTGTTGTTTTTGGTTTTTGTGTTTATTGTCGCTTGTGGGTTGTTTTTGAAAAATGAAACCAAAAGTGCTTACGTATGTGGCAGATGAGCTAGAAAATACAGTAGCTATACTACTGTAATATGCATAATATCAGCCGCATGATATTTATCAATATGCGCTTTTTAAGCTTTGTTTCGTCTAGCGTAATAATAATAATAATAATAATAATAATAATAATAATAATAATAATATATTGTTACTACTACTATTACTACTACTACTACTACTACTACTACTACTACTACTACTACTACTACTACTACCACTACTACTACTAATAATAATAATGATATATTGTTACTACTACTACTACTACTACTACTACTACTACTACTACTACTACTACTACTAATAATAATAATAATAATAATAATAATAATAATAATAATAATAATGATATATTGTTACTACTACTACTACTACTACCACTACTACTAATAATAATAATAATGATATATTGTTACTACTACTACTACTACTACTACTACTACTACTACTACTACTACTACTACTAATAATAATAATAATAATAATAATAATAATAATAATAGAGGGTACTTCATTTAGTTGTGACCATCGAATCTCTCTACATATACAAAATGTGCAACGTATTATATCAGTCACATAAAGGCAAAGTATCGTCATGCATGCTCTCTATTTAACTACACATCTTAATTCCTATTTTATATATTGAATACATCTGATTTTAAATGCCGAAATGGAGTTTTATTTCCTGGTGCAGTATAAACAAGTGAGCCCGAGTATTTAAAACTGTTATTGAATGACTAGGTGTTCAGTGTAGTGATTGTCACGTTTTTGGCAGAGTATGACAATATAGTTTGTGTATTATTTTTCAGTAATGATTCATAACATTATTTTAGAAATATGCTTTATTTTGTTTTCAAAACAAATGTGTAACTCTCTGTAAGATGATAGTATTGTGATTGATTTTCGGATTTTATTTATCAGATTTAATCGTGTTTGCTTAGTTCAAATAAGATGTACTCTCGTTTCATCAATATTTATAATCATCCCATTTTTCTAACACCAACCAAAATTCTTACTGAAAACTGTCGATAGTTTATATTTGTGATTGTTCCTTGCGTTTTTGTGAATCTGACCATGAAGTATCATCCGTATGCAAGTATGTTTGATAATATTATAACCCCCGTTTAAATGGCAAGTTGAGTACAGATAACAATTATAATAAAAGACCCAATATATCACAGGGAAACTCCATGTTGCGTCATATGTTCCCTCTGATATTTGCCGTAAATCACAACTTTTTCACCTTTGGTTACATATCACTCAAACCATCTTCGAGCTGCACTGGAATTTTTTTTAAAATACATGTTTGTAACTTTTCATCAACAATATCAACAGTCTTTTTAAAATCATTTTCTGCTACCCAAAATAATGTACGTGTATCCAAGCCGTATAACAATTGTTCAATGAATGTCTAACTTTTATGGAAATGTTTATCATGTTTTTTTAAACCGTATCAGCATTTTAGGAAAAGTGGATAATGACCTATAACTCTTCATAGCATCTTTGGCTACAGCTTATTAAATAGCGAGACCTTGGCAGATATCCACATTACATTGCTTTTTTTTTTTTAAAAACTTGGGTTACATAAGTAAATATTACTCTAATCTAGTGTTGGTACTGAATATAATATAATTTTATAATAATAATATAATACTGAGTATTCAGATTCATCTCAATGTGGTGATAAAAACTTACGCTTACATAATTTGCAGGTCAGAAAATGTTGAACATATCATGTGACTAGGGACGTCATTTAAATTTGCATGTGATGTAAAATTGCTCTAGCATATACATGACAATTAACATGCCCGAAAAAGGTAAAAAAAAAAATCAGGCCAGGGCCGTTCAAACTATGAGTCGATTTATTAATTTTTTATTAAAAAGAGTCATCCATGTAATCTCGATTGACTTAAAATGTAAAAATTTGCTCATTAAAATTACTTTAATATCCTTTATGGTCCATTTTTACGAGTTAGGTCAAGTGTCTTAGGAAAAGCAACAGCATTGGAGTCATGAACTAGTCAACTCCATATGGACTACTGGTTCCAAAGGCAGTTCAAGTACAATACCCGACCGACATTGTGGTTTCCTTAACCGTCCTCTTCATAATGCGCGCGCGCGTGTGTGCGTGCGTGCGCGCGCGCACGTGTGTGTGTTCTTTCCTTTGGATCTGAAGCTTTCCTTTTCATCAGTTATTATCGTTTTTATATTTCTGTTTTCAAATTAGTTCTCTCTGTCGACTTTCTTGAGTTCCTAGTGGTATTTTGATTCGTCTGCAAATGACTTCAGCTCTATTAGAAAGTATGTATGTATGTATGTATGTATGTATGTATGTATGTATGTATGTATGTATGTATGTATGTATGTATGTATGTATGTATGTATGTATGTATGTATGTATGTACGTACGTGTGTGTGTTTGTGTGTGTGATTTGATTTTGTATGGTAAAATAAGAAGGATGTTTTTTGACATATTTGAATGTTTAATATTGCTCGTAGATATTTGCCAAGCTTAAAGTAAAATCATGGATATATCTCATTAATGGGTAAGAAACAAGAAGGCTTTCATAACGTAAAAAAAGAGAATAGATTATAATAAAATGCAAAAGAAAAAGATGCTGCTGTTTCTCTTATACTGTTGTATTTTGTTGAACACACAAAATGATGACGTATATAGACAATCAAATTCCATCTAGTATAGACACGCTAATTGGTTTAATAGATCGTCGGTGAGATATAGAACATGAACAACTTTGAAAAAGAGTTCGAGAAATCTGTAAATGTTTATAAAATACTTTATCAATACAACATGAAACCAATTAGAGGACGTGAAATAAAAGTCAAAGACGTGTTAATAAAGTTTCAGTACGTGGTGCTAATAGCTACAAAGATGGACGTTATTATTCAGTTGAAATTAAATGTTTGAATGATTGAATTGTATTGTATATCCTCAAGAAATTTTCAAAACACAGAGGACAATGCTGATCGATCTAGAAAATCGTGCCTGAGAAAATTCAGTCGTAAAATGTAACGAAAGAGCACCACCCAAAAAACTATTGGCAACAATGGAATTTAAGATTTAAGTGTATTATCTATTTTATTTTAAAATTAAACGTTGTACAAGTGAAAAGAATGTGTAAACAATTTAATATATTATCCTGAACCATATAAAACATCCAAAAACATTCAGTCAGAGTTTAGTCGAGCAGTCAAGTAAAAAGATCAAGCAAATAAGGAATGTAATTTGAATTTATAATATACAACATACATACCTTTGCTCATGTATAACTTGCTCTGTTATGACAGGTATTTGTTCAATGATACTTTGGCTCAAAATTACTGAGGTGGGGAGGTATACATCATACCGAACAACGACTAGAAATACAAACAATTTGCAGGGACATCATATTGGATAAGTTCTTGAAAGAAGGAAAAGACGTTAAAAGACAATCAGCTTTGCATATAGCTATGGATTCATACATATAAATAACAAGAAAGAACGATCTACAGAAATACTAAAACAATGCATAAAAAAGCAATGTAAAAATTTGAAGAAAGACATTTACCCATATGAACTCATTAATAGCTATTAGCGATGTAATGACACATCTTTATCACCCAAAGAAACATTTTATTTCATGTTAAATGATTGCAACATATCAAAACAAACAAAGAAACAAAAAAGACTATATGTTGCATCAAATCAGTATGTTAAGGAAACATAATGTAAAAGTTTCTATGCATGTTGCCCGACGAAAATTAATGTGTACACAATACCTAAAACATGTTAAAATAAACACGTGATTACAAGTCCAATTAAGGATATTCGAAAAGGCGAAATCAGTGAAAACACAACTAATAAAGAAGACATTAAAATGCATATCCACTACTGCATCTTGTATCTACAGTGTGTGGTTATATTTTTAGAAAATATTTGAGATAACAACAATCACATGTCACGTAAATTACAACAAGAAAGCATTGATTTAATTAAGATTCTTCAAATGACAACACAATGGTTTTAAAATTATTTGGGAGGGATCAAATCGACATTGGGGAACAGCAGGTAAGACGTAAATGAGAACACGTTGGAGCAATTGGCTCTGTTTTTTTAAAAAAAAAAAAAAATTTAGGGTGCACTGGCACGAGGTAAAGAATACGAAGCGAACATATTCCAATGGTCTATAATCCTACACATGTAAAATTGCAACACTAGTTAACCAAAGATTAACTTAGGAGACAAAGAATTGCTACATGTGAAGCAGAATTGTCATATGTAACATAAATAGTAATTCTGAAAAGCAAGATGGAATTTGAGAAAAGATTAAATAGAAGATATATTTTGGATTTGACAGAGCATGAATGTGAACGTATTCTTTATCAGACCGAGATAGTTATATAGCTTATGTCCGCACACTGACCATCATTAAATCAAACGTGAACATCTCTAACAATTATATATTAGTGTAACGACAGTAAGGTAGACATAGGCTGCCTTAGTTATATTTATTATGACGGACGTTAATGAATTTGCAATAAATAAGTCTGTTATTTAAATTCTCCCGGCATAGACAAATGTATCTGTACATATACATGGGAGTTTTTGCGTTGTCGGATCTGAAACAAGCATGTACAGTCAACAGTCTTTGGACAAAGGAAAACAGTAAAACAAGATTGGAATGGACAGTCGTTTGTAATATGAAGCTGTTTAACAAGATTGGAATGGAAAGTCTTTTTGGAAATGAAAACAGTTTAATAATATTGGAAACAAAAGTCTTTTGGCACGGAAAGCAGTGTAACAGATCGGAATAGACAGCTTTCATTAGCTCAAGTAAAAACACAGTAAGTAAGGATGGGCATTTGTCCAAAATACAATGTATATTTCATTGTTATCTTAGCATGGTGGCTAAAATAGTTTCGAACTCTGATTACGATTCACTAACTGTATATTCTCTTTCTAAGTCTATTTAGTTTCTTCTCTCTTCACTGCGCTGTTTTTATCTATCTATCTATCTATCTATCTATCTATCTATCTATCTATCTATCTATCTATCTATCTATCTATCTATCTATCTATCTATCTATCTATCTATCTATCTATCTATCTAACTAACTAACTAACAAACTAACTATTCAATTGCCTCGGTACTAAATAATTTGCCTGTGTCGTTGTGCCGTGAATCATAAAACCAAAACAGTGTGTACAGGATTTTTTTTTCCTTTTTCGTTATGGCATAATTTCTACAATGACTGACATACCTTGTACATTTGCAAAATATGCTTTAAGATTCCAAATGATACTGCTTTGTAAGAGTTGCTATTATGAAATATATAACATATATAGTATTAGTACAATTAAAAAACGGAACATCATCTGACCGTTAAATTCATGTGAGTTTATTTCCTCATGATATGAGGTCATTTGTTATGCCTTCGTTAGTAGGACTTCCTTGCCTATAATCATACAATGGATACGTTTTATACTGAAAGATGAGCAAATAATGTCACTCAATGAAGTGCAACAAAATCCATGAAAACATTACCATATGCACTCTACAAGATACCATCAATATCATGAAGAAAGCTTTACTATTTTACGTTAAGTACAGTCATTATCACGCTAATTACCCAGCGGCGAAATCATACGAGTGTCTCCGACTTGCCCTATCACTAATCTTCAGTGGTCAGGCTTCGTAAATCGACTACAAAAAAGAGATTGATATGGAAGAATAAATGGATTTAAATATAAAATAATTTCATACACCGAATTAAGTTGTCATATTTTTCTTTTGATTTCCGACAGCATACTTAAACACATATGTTATGCTGACTACGAATCAGTTAGCAAAGTGAATTTGCTTTCAAGTCATGTGACACAGAATAACTAAATGGAATGCTTCATCATATACATATGGCTTAAAAAGAAATCGTTTGTTCCGTATAACCTTCAAGCAGTACTTCACCTTCTGCGGTTTGTCAACGGATGCGGCTTCATTAGATATTTATCACACCAATGACTATATTTTGATTGTTTGAACCGACGTCAGATAATAAGCGGCATTTCATATTATTTTTATTTATTTTTAAGAGTACTCTTAAAACTCATCTTTTTCGACTGCAGGAACAAACTTAAGAGACCTAATAATGTTTTGTACCTTATATGTTTTCAGCATGATTTTATGTTTTTAAATTTCATGTTTTTTTTTTTTCTGTAGTGTAGTCATATCAATATAGATGCTGTAAAGCGCTTCGAGCTTCTAAAGATTAGGCGATATACAACGTCCTCATTATTATTATTATTATTATTATTATTATTATTATTATTATTATTATTATTATTATTATTATTATATCGTGTAGTCAGTCTCGACGTTATTGACAAATAAATGACGTTATAACACGGGTCTCAACAAGCATTTTAATGGATCGTGTTTAGAAAATGCATATCATTTAATACTCTTGACCGAGTTTATGCTCCTATAAACGGTAACAATTAAATCATGAAAACAACAAGCTTTGTCAATTTAAAAATAATTTATTTCCCTGTAAAAAGATTCTTAAAATGAGGAAAAATGTTTAAAGAATCAAAATAAAAAAAATTCCAAGAATAGTTCACGAATTAAATTACAAAAGTCTAGTCATGAAATGTTTTTATAGATTCAAGTTCGAGTCATGTTGCAAAATCCACGATGGAAAACGATGACGTAGTTCGAGGCTTGTTGGAAAATCCCAGACGTATGCTGAAGCCTGTTTTGTGTTTATCTATAGTTCGTTGTAGAATCACAAGATTTAACACTCCGGTGTTGAAAATCCGAATATTTTGATAAACTGTCTTTGTCCAAATTTTACCTATGAGCAAATAAAATATTTACAGAGATGCGAATTAATCCAAATGCACTGAAGAATTGTTAGCATGGATTCCAAAACTTGGCTACAACAAAGAAAATGACTTAACCTCATTTGTAAAAGCCCCTAACTGAATATGTTTCACTAAAACAAAGATTATTTTCTAATACGCAGTTACGAAAAATCCCAAATTGCGAAATCATGAAGGGGGTAGTGGTGGAGGGGTCTGTCATATGATCGTTTATATCGAGTATTTCTAAAATGAACCTGACGAGAACCAATCATTTTTTTAATGAAATAACTCTCTCAAAAGAAAGAGTCACTCATGACGGTGTAGATACGGCTACATCTTTGAGAGAGAGAGAGAGAGAGAGAGAGAGAGAGAGAGAGAGAAAGAAAGAGAGAAGGCTCTCTTAAAAGCGTGCCGCCACGATGACAAGACAGCTACACTACATCTGAAATGAGAAGACAAAAGTCTATTTCCTCGTCGATACAGAACTGACTTTATTTAATTAATCAACACACATATATTGACTACATTCTAGAAATAATTTCCTTTTTCAAGCTTTCCAACTTCATTTATTCGTATAACTTCTGCATTTTAGAATATTATACAAATAGTTAATTCTCGATCAATTTCAAGATAGCCAAAAGTATAAAATATAATAAGTGTAATTAATGCAACAATTAATTTAAGGAAATGCATTTTACTAATTTTAAAATAGAATATTGATTTAAAATATATTGCTAGATAGATAATATTCTTTCTTACTTAAAGAATACTTTATTTCAATCATTAAATCAAAACATGAAGTTGGTAGCAATCTCAACCTTACAATAAAAATTACATAAATATAATTAAATATGAATCCTTTAGAACATTTAAATATTCCGTTACAATATATTATAAATAAAAGTATTAAGTGAACAATGTTGCTAACATAATAATGTTACTATTAAAATCTCAACATTAAAAGTACTTATTTCCAAAGAAGTTACGACATATACAATTGTTTTACCTGAAATGAGAAGACAAAAGTCTATTTCCTCGTCGATACAGAACTGACTTGACACTTTAATGAGCGGTCTATTTATACGCATCTTCTGTCAGGTTTAAGGTATCGGAGAGGAAATATGTCCGCTCTCTTCAGGTAAGAATCAGTTTCTTCTGGTCAAAACCGGCTTAATTTACGTCATTTGACATAAAGTAGAACTCAAATTTGTAGTTTATCTATATTCGTTTGACATTAGTTATGTCCAAATATGATAATTCCTTAATATTCTAAACCAGCAACATGTTTTAACATACTGAGCCAGCAGCGATGTCTGTACATCATTAGATAAGAACCATTTTGTAGCGACGACTGTTCATCATTAGATAAGAACCATTCTGTATTTACGTCAGCACGGAAGTTTGTTCTAAATTTTTATTAACAGAATTAGACTTTTGCCAATGCCTGGTTTTACGGAATATATGTTTCACTGATAAGACTTAGGAGCTGTCTGACCCAGTAAGATTTGTTTTTGCTTTATAACCTAATTCCACACAATATTGTACATTCGTATAGCTAGTGATTTACGTTGCCAACTTTGCACATCAACTATTTTCCTTCAATTAATATATAGTTGTGCTTTGGAAATAAATGAAATTAATCTTAACACACTTTAGAACTTACTTAATATAAATGAATAAAACATTACTTTAATACAATTTAAAGAAAATAGTAATCTTATTAATTTTACTAAAAAATCAATTCCTAATATTTTTACTTAATAAAAAGTTCTTTATTTCATCATTAGTCCTATCTTGACCTTGACAGCAACCAATCATTTTATAATAATATAAGACATGTTCACGTGGTTCTCATTCACCTTAATCAAGGACAGGATCGAGGTCAATATTACCTGTTTACTAAAGACTATTCGGTCATCGATTTTATTTAAAAAATGCATGATCTTTAGTGACTAATAAAAATTAAAAAGAATTTAAACTGATAAACAATATTAAAACAAATATAAATCAAATCAAATATACGTAAAATAATCCAGATAATTTTACATTTTCTTCAACTTGTCAAATTTGTGGTGGACAGCTGAGCAAGGTTTGAATCGAAATATTTTAAATTGGTAATGATCAGTATTACACAGAAAAAATTGATTTGAACTTTGACCTATATTTCACGAATATATATGTATTTAAATTCTTTGTTATCATGTCACCGAGTCACATACATTATATTGTTATAAGACTAGGCTCCGGCGATAATGATTTTAAAAAAAAAAATGAATGAGTGATATTGACGGGCGTTCATTGGAGGTGAATATGATAACTGACTTATCCATTAAAACTTCATATGTACTCAAACTAAGGTCCAAATATTCTTTTATTACATCACTGAATTTAATAAATTGGAAGTTACTTTTTTCTTTTGCAAAGAAACTTAGTCATTTTGGGTATATTATGTGGAGCGAATATGAAACTCCTGTTGTTTTGTTTGGGTTTAACGCCTTGTTTTGGCACACGATGACTATACATATCAGCCAGTACATATGGTGAAGGAAGAACCCGGAAAAATCCCAGAAGGGACCACCGACGCACGGGAAGCTACTGGCAAGCTTTTTCATATACCCACTCTGGCTGAGCCCAATATTTTAACCCACAGGGACAGAGGTGAGATGTCGGTTAGTTTTAAAAACAAGTACCTTAAACTATTCGGTCCCCTGGACCCGCTAAAACCTCATCTTGAACGCAAATAAATGCAGACAATTTCTTTAGATTTTTAAAACTATTTCATACTACAGTAACACATAAAAGGGGATAAAAGAAAAGAACTGCAAATGGTTTGTGGTATTGCAAAAAAAAATTAATATGCAGTCTAATTCAACACCTAAGTAATTGATTGTCCTATGAAAATTGAAATACCGTCGTGGTAATATATCATTTTTGACAAACACTTAATTCTTTCTTCTTATTTTTCGGGGGGGGGGGGTGCTGTCAGATACAAATATGTGGCAATGTATACGGACCCAGGTTTATGTTCTGGACTATCGGATGTGACGTACTAATTTTAACACAATGATGTTTAATTACTGTATACAATTAAATATAACAACGTATAGAGTGATTTCTGTCGGCATGACAACGCTGTAGATTTGTATAAATTCAAATGTTCTCTTGCTGGAAATGTTAAGAATCTATAAATACATTTAATTACAAAGGCTTGAAATTATTTACAATCCACTTTGTTATCTGTTAGCATGGGTTGTAACTCACATAATTATGACAGGCCTGATGACAATGTAATGCTGTAATGCGACCGATAGCGTCTTGCTTTCAAGCTCTTTGATGTATGGAAGCATTTGATAAATAAATGATGTATAAAAATTTTCCCACTTGGTTTCAGACGATACATAGGTAACAAGGTATGACACCAGCTTCATCCAAACACACGTAATTGTCAGTGTGTGTGTGTGTGTGTGTGTGTGTGTGTGTGTGTGTGTGTGTGATTTTGGATTTTTAACGTAGCTTTAACAATTTTGCAGTCATATCGCTTCGAGTAGTGTTTGCTGTGCCATGTCAATAAAAGTAGCAATAGGGAACACCATAGCCTCAATGGAAAACTCAGCCTCAAGGGGGATTTAACATGGGAAATATTGGGTCTGTATAAGAACACGAGAAAATGAAATATAGGTTAGGTTTCGTATAGGGACAATATCAATGGAACAGGTGTAGTGACGTCACAGTACTGGACATTGGCAAAAATGTTGCAACAATTGTAGGAACAGTTGTGCACTGAGTTAATCTCAATCGGGACGAAAGAGTGGGACATAGACATATACTTATATAACATATACAACACAAAATATACAGTCACAAACAATTATATAAACGACTGAAACAAAATTAGGCACGAAAGCAAATCGTTTCGAAGCATATAAGTGGCCCTGAAAAGGGCCTTTGTATTTTATGTTAACATCATTCCTTTAACACAGAGGGCATCGATAGGTCTTATTTCTCTTCCTCAAACTAATTCTGACGTCTGGTCCGTAAATAAGGAGTCATGGAGGAAGTTCCCCTTCACATCCGTGCTTATAGTATATAAAGAGAAGCACTCGTCAGTCTAGTTACCCATCGTTGACTCAAAGTATATCTAAATTGTGTCATATCAGTAAATGTTGTTCGATAAAATGTATCGGTAGTACTCGCTTACAGGTCGAATTCCACTGCCAACTGTAACAACTCGGAGAAGCATTCTTTTTAGGAATAGCAAGTTGAACAAAAACATAGACTCTAATCTGTCTGATCATTGTGTTACGGCCGGAGAGGATAATGTTTCACGTGTGCGGATAGTAAAGATTGATATTTTTGTTAATAGTATATTGTGATTATATTGTGTACTCCTTCCTGTGTGTGTGTAGCGATAATAGGGATTTTGATACTTATTCTGTGGTCCGTTGTTGTTGATTTTTATTTTATTTTTTACACATTCCCGTGTGTGGATAGTCGATTTTGGGGCTTTTGTTGGTAGATTTGTGGGTGTTTTTCCCTCCCTTGTGTATTGATATTATATTTGTTGTTTTTGATAGTATTGTTCGTTAGTTTTTCTTACTCATTCCCGTTTGTAGATTGTAAATATTGGCTTTTGTTTATAGTATATTGTGGTTAGTTTTGTACTCCTTCCCGTGTATGAATAGTAGATATTGGGGTTTATGACTGTTTTCATTGAGACTAGTATGCCCCCTTAGACATTTTAGAGACACTACGCACCCAGAGAACACGGGATCGGTTGCATCGGCGTGTCTTCGGGAATAACACTTAGTTTCCATTTTCTTTGCATGATAAAGTCAATAATGGGTTTTAAAAAAATGCCGTTAAAACCAGCAAAAGACAAATAGCCAAAACGGATACTACGCGTAGTGAATCATGAAAAGTTAATTAAGCGTGAAGCAAGTATGAAACAAAATTAGCATTACATGAAAGCAGTGAGTTTCCCCAAAGTCTACGTGTTGAAGAAATATAGTACATTAAAGGGAAAGTCTGGGTTAAGTCATTATATTTACTTAATGGACCGAATTCATTTTATTTCTTACATCTATAAATTCAATCTGAACACAAATGGCTTTCAGTATATAAAAAAATGACCTTAATGTACTTATGAAGCGGCAAATCATGAATTAAATAGAGAAAGAGTAAAGGGCTACGAATATAGCTTAGATGGACTTTTATTTTGGTATATTTGTTAGTAAATGTAAATGAATAAATGAGGCATTGAAGATATTACAGTTACTTTATTGTTAAAAAATAACAAAGTTTATATTAATGGCGATGTCTTCTTTTTAACCGTTTTCGATAAGGTTGGTAAAATTGTAAAATTGGTATACGAAGATAACTGTTAGTGACCTACGTCAAAGTCGTGGAATACTGCGGCTAATTTATATTTAGCTTGAAAATTCCGTTAGAAATATCTGAATTTATCATTCTAGCAATTTCAAGAATCAGCATCTTCAACTAACAGTTTCAGTACTTTGGGCAAAGTTTCATCTGGTCCTCCTTTATGCTAACAAGTTTTAAAAAAAATATCAATAACAACTTGATCTTATTTGTAAAGGATCTTGTACAATACCAGAGATGAGAATTTTGATTGAACAAAATCTATAGGGAGTGAACATTCTTGTGGTATGGATGAATATTCTCCATTTATTGAAGTTAATTATGTGAAAATCATTTATTTCTTTTGCAATGTACAGTGGCTCTGTATTACTGCCACTACTGGTTTGTAATTCTGATGGAAAATAGGAAACTTTTGAACATTTGTTAATATTACGATAGTGTTTTCATACAGGTCTGCATTTACTTTAATTTTCATTTCAACCTGAAAAATAATAAGTTTATATTTAGCGAATAATATCTGAATATAATATTTGTAACTTCGTATTTAACTCTGTTCGAGATTGAAATTTAGCAGTTTCATCGCTTTCTTTAATTTAGATTTAGACAACTCGAGTTGTACTATTTCTTTATCGTTTTGCATTTAATTGAAGCATGGTGATTTAGGAATGGAAGAAACAGTACAGCCAAACGTAGTACATCATAGTCTGGATTTTTCGTAGAAAGTTAGAGCATATTTCAATTGAAGTTTTTTAATTATTTATAAAAGGTATCTTTACGGAAACGGTTAAAGGATTTGTATTTCATAGCGGTACGTTGTTTTTAATATATTTGAGAACTTGTGTCTTGCAGCACAGATACAAAAATGGTCAGTAACGGAATACTTTTTGATGAACGTCTCGACTATTATTCAGTGTTTGAAGAATAGTTATGATGATTAATGTCATCCTTTATTCAGCGACTCAAGTAGGGGACGCGTTATTGAGTGAGGTTATATATTTTCAGAATATCATTCCAATTATCTTTCCGGCCAAATCAATATTCATTTCACCCATTGACAAAAAACTTCTATGCTAGCAGTAGATTATATTTTTTCTTTTTAAAAACCTCTTAAATCAAGACGATATCTAACATAGAAAACGTGGAGACGTGTGGGCTTAGACGATGGTTGTATATATATATAGCACTAACCTCTTAAAGCTAAACGCCTAGCGAGGCAGCTGTTAGTACCATTTTGGTATTACTCGGCCAGGGATCGAACCCACGATCTTCCGCATCCGTGGTGGACGCTCTAACTACTAGGCCAATCAGCACCTTGACTAGCAATTCATTTTCGTTTTTAGTCTCTAATTTTTTTTATCAGTACTGAAAATTCAACTGTGTGACATTCAATACAAATGATATGTTAATCTCAAAAAACCGTCAAAGATGAATTCACTGTGAAGCTCTTGTCATAGGTTCACCGGCCTTTATTGGAGAGAATGGACTGTAACCAAAGTAATTTACAACGGAACACATATACCATTTACGGATTATTATCAATGTTTTATTACGCACTGTGCATTCTCGCCGAAATAAACTCAGACAACCACATCATAAACTCATATTCTAAATAATTACTTTTTAATCCATTCCAAAAATGCCTAAATCTAACTCTTGCAATCGCAACCAAAAGGAGACAGGAACAATTGCTCTAAAATTAGACTATAACTACATTAGTGGGTACCGAACTAGAATTAATTAATTGTCAAGTTTAACTTGAAGTCTCAAGTACATTACAAAAGCAATCTCCCCTATCACCATCACCCCCCTCCCCGAAAAAATAATCCCAAACAACAACCCCACAACAAACCTTATTACCAAGTCTATTCTTAATGATGTTACACTTTATATCACTAAATTAAATGCAGATTTGCATTTCTATAGCAATGCCATAAGAGGGGCCCCTAGTGACAAAAAAGCGCTGTCCGTTACGGACCACTGCCATCTCACCTCTGTCTGCGTGTGTTCGAGTCTAAGATTCGGCAAATGTAGTTATGTGAGAAAGCTTGCCAGTAGCTTCTCGTGGGTCGATGGTTCTTTCCGGGGGCTGTCCGGGTTCTTCCTCCACCATTAATACTGGCCGCCATGTATAGCCTATATTGTGCTGAAAAATGGCGTTAAACCATCAAAAATAAACAAACAAGCAATGCCATAATACTTAATCAAAATTATTTATTATGAACTATGTTCTATAGGGTACTTGGCTTTGTCACAAAAATTGGATATGATGTGTATACATTTGAGAACTTGTGTATACATGATGAACTAACTACACGATATCCTAATCTCTATCCATTGATCGTCACATCCGTTTCAAAACAGTTCACGTAATCTACAAATTTGATCTTATAAATTTTTTAACTCTCTGATGCTGGATATGGCTAATTGTACCATTATTCAAATAAAATAAATTAAAAAAGTAATCACAACAAGATTTCTTTGTTAATGGCAGATGTTAGTGAGTCTGAACAATGTTGTCAGAGCCATTCTGGCATGAAAATCAGCCCCTGGAACAAATTATCTCTAATAGATCCGAGCCACAAGCTCCAATAAATAGCACGAAAACAAGACTTATTTTTGTTTTTTTATGACTTGTTTGCATGCATAAAGGAAACGAAATGTGGGAGTTTTCCCACCATCTCTGAAGATTATAGGGATGA
Organism: Unio pictorum; assembly: GCA_030141615.1. Classification (NCBI taxonomy): domain Eukaryota; kingdom Metazoa; phylum Mollusca; class Bivalvia; order Unionida; family Unionidae; genus Unio; species Unio pictorum. The sequence goes on along the minus strand of JARLTB010000192.1, from coordinate 1,159,656 downwards.
ATTATCTAGAACTGCTAAATGTTAACACAATCCTTGCGGCATAATGGTATACATTCAATACCGCCACTCTGAATTATTTATGTACGTGACAACATTAATAAGATAATACCTTAATCCTTAAAACATTTTCTTATCCACCTTGGGAGACTTTTGGAACAGAACGAGATGAAATCCAGAAATATTAAATATATAATTGAATGTAGCACAGATTGTACAGCTGAACGGAGAATACTATCTGAATGTTGAATCCATGTAATCGTCAAATTATCTGTCATTTTTGGAGATCGTTTAGTCGCTTACCCATAAATGACTTATATAAATTATCGCCTAATCCAATAAAATCGTTGTCAGCTGGAAAAATCTTACAGTAAATTCAATGTTTTCTTATGTGAGAAGAGAACTTCTTACTGTAAAAAGTGAAATAGTTACATTCCTAAGTTATTTATACAATGGTATCACACTCTATCCTGTCATTGCAATAGTGATGTTGGAATTGATCAGTTCTGTCTGATCTTTACACTTTTGTGTAAGTAAGCTAGTAAGTAAGCAAGTCTGTCTGTCTGTCTATATGTATGTCTATATGTATGTATGTATGTATGTATGTATGTATGTATGTATGTATGTATGTATGTATGTATGTATGTATGTATGTATGTATGTATGTATGTATGTATGTCTGTCTGTCTGTCTGTCTGTCTGCATGCATGCATGCATGTATGTATGTATGTGTAGACACTTATGTGCCTATCTGTCTGTTATCCCACTTTTCAAAAAGGTTTAGCGTTTGATTACATATGGACAGCAATTCTGTTAACTACTATTCATTCAAACTGCTTGTGGATAATTTATTGCCCATCCGTTTCGACAATAAAAATATTTGAATTGGTACAAAACTGAATTATTTTTTTCAAACGATTTGCTAAGTAGACAACTTTATCGAACGTAGATTCTACAAAAGTTGGTAATACAAGTTAAACAGTGTCGTAATACCATTAGAAAAAGCTTCATGTGTAATTTGTTTTGTTGATATGAGTCAAAACGTGTTGAAATTGTCTTTTAATTTTTCAAAACAGGTTGAAAATACGCATTGTAATATTAAATTAGCCATGAAATTCCAGTTGCAGCTTATATTGTATTTTTTTTAATTACCAGGAATTTTCGTTGGTGTTTTGTTCAAGTAAGCATGTGATCTATGTTGGACTTGCCTTTCGGACTATTATTAACTCTCAGTCATATCAGGCAGCCAATAAGTAATTTTAAAAAAAACGTTCTGTAATATATCTTCATCATTCCATCTTCCTACGTCGAGAATAATAACATCGTTAATTAGACCAAAATATGGATTTTAATTTAAGTATATTTATGTTATCAGCTTGCTTCGAAATTTGTTATATTTATGTCAGTAAAGCTTTTTATAGAAGACATTGATTTTTTAACCCATGTTTTGTAAAGCATATTTTCTTTATAGCTGACTTTATTACAAAACTTCAGTTAATTGAGTGTTGAAACGTTTTGACAATTTATCTAGTAAACAATGATATAATATGCAAAAGAGACTCAATAGTCAAGCAATTTGAACGACACTGTTTTCTCGAATCTCAGGTAGAGCATCGCAAAAGAGCGTTCGCCCCAGATGCAGGAGTTTGCGGGTTCGAATAAAGCCGAAACATCCCATAGACTTATAAAAATGATACTAACATATGGCTCGAAATGGGCTCAGCATTAAGAGGTTAGAGTTAGGACTGATCGGCCTGGTGTCGGGATAATGTGACTTGGTGTGACATCATGCTACATGTCTGCAGCATGATGCCCCAGTGCTAGAATCACTAAAAAGTGCAACACTGTATGTATAGACACATATATGCCTGTGACTGTTTTTCCACTTGCAAATACATCATAGCTGTTCGGCTCAAATTAATAAAGCTGCGTTAAAAATCTCAATCACCTCACACGCATCACAATGTAAACGGAAGCAGGTCCAATGTCACTCTTGTCTGACAATTGAAAACAGCAAAACTATTATTTAATAGGTTTTGTTAACATATATTGAAAGCTTCTTCTGGTGACTTGATTAAATTGTGAGTAATAGTTGAATAGGCATTTGGTGACTTGATTAACTCGTCAACAATAGTAAAATAAGCATTTGGTGACTTCATTAACTTGTCAATAACATTGGAAAAAGCATTTGGTGACTTGGTTAACCTATCAATAACACATGAATGGATATTTGATGACATGTCTAAGCGGTCTATTCTAATCGTGACGTAAAGGATTTTATTTTAAAGAACTGACGAACGTAATTTGAATTATGTTTTTATTGGTCGGAAATTTGGGTCTTTAAAAACTAACTGCAATATCATTGTAAAAATTGATACATATTTTCTAAGAAAGGGTTTTAAAATGCAAAACGATTATCCCGTTATACATGATATAGACAACTTCTCACACTAGGTGTGAACTTGAGCAACATCAAATGATGGTGTACACTAACGGAGGAAAATGTGAAGAATACGAGAAAGTCATATATAATATTCTGTTGAACGATATCAAAACATAATACTATTTCATGATAGTTTAATTAAATTAAATCTATTTTCGAAGAATGTGAATTACGATCCATTGGTATTCTCAGTATTTTCCTGATAAACAATGGTTTAAAATGTAAATACAAGTTTATCTAACAAGTTTATTTTTTCAAAATTCTTATACAAGTTTATCGAGCAAGTGTTTTTATATATAATGAAAACTCACGTACAAGTTTATCTAGCTATAGATTCTCCAATTGACATGTTTGAAACACATTTTCAATTGAAAGTTATTGAATTATCTTTAAAATAATTGAATTTGTTATTTTCAATTACGAATCTCAAACAACAGTTTGCCAATTAAATGGAAATTTGAGTAGGGATGATGATATAACAACAAATTGTACAAGACCACTATAGGATACACATTTACTATAGAAATAAATCAACACAAAGTTCTAAAAATGCAAATTAGCAGTTTTGTTTACCTTCATAATGCAAACTAAATCATGAACAATCGTGCGAGAGTTTCTAACTTTAATGGTCCGGCATGTCTGCATATCCTGATAACTGGTTACGGGTTATTCTCCAGATACAACATAGCTCGTAGATCGGTGTCGATTCCTTCCCTCCGGCTCCAACATGCATTGCCACTTTTAATGCTCTCTCTCTCTCTCTCTCTCTCTCTCTCTCTCTCTCTCTCTCTGCGACCAGCCTCTTAAAAGTTAATACAATTATGTTAAAAAAATTAACTTTTAGTTTTACATCAAGAAAATGTCACATCTTGTAATAACTATAGTTTTGCTATCAATTTATCGGCATAAACATCATACAGACCAAATAATAATACATTCTAAATATATATGACTCATATGGCATTGAAACAAAAAAAAAAATAAAAAATATATTAAGTCTCACATCAAAGAAAACATTATGTACGAAATTAAGATGAGATATCTTGCATTGAGATTCGCTTTTTCAAATTAGCATAATCGTCTCTTTACACACTTGGCCATAAAGAACTATGAAATACACGTCCCTTGGATTATCTGTTACGAGGGATCGCCTACCATAGGAGCCACAAACTAGGCCTCACGCAAAACTTTGACAAGTGTGGCGGTGTAAGACATTTATAAAAACGAGACTTCTTCTGGGAGATCCGCCCCCAGACGATTAACTTGTCCAATCATAATTCAGGTTTATCTGACTGATTCAAGCAACATTTAAACCGTTAGCATTTCGATAAACACATTCGTCACCCTTTGAGCTGATGTATAAAATATCGTTAAACATGACACAGATTCAACCTGGTGCAAAATCATTCATCAATTTAAAATTGTTAATTATACATTGACATTTGCAAAGTTACTCCGTTATGTGTTACAATGACCTGCAAAATTCATTGTTACAGTTACACGCGTGTTTATCTACCTATGATTACTTGATACTCCTCATTTGAGATATTCATGATCTGTGCGGATTAACGATACTGTACAGTACTGTACTGTACTGTACTGTACTGTACTGTACTGTACTGTACCGCACCGCACCGCACCGCACTGCACATCACTGCACTACAGCGCACTGGACCGCACTTCACTGTACTGTACTGTACTGCACCGCACTGTACTCTACAGTAATGTACTGTATGTACTGTGCTCTAATGTGCTGTGATGTGCCACGCTGCGCCACACCGTACCACATTGCATTGCATTGCATTGCATTGCATTGCATTGCATTGTATTGTATTGTATTGTATTGTATTGTATTGTATTGTATTGTATTGTATTGTATTGTATTGTTGATTCAACAATCAATAATACTTGAATAAGCGTTTAGTGACTCTTGCAATCCATATCAAGTACTGGAATAGACACAGTGTGACTCATTTTTACGTGATAGAAAGTTTCTCATGTTCTTGTAATTAAGCTCGTTTTGGCAATGGAAAACTTGGGTGCGCCAATTCTAGTCATGATATTTCAAATAATTGAGCTAATATGTCTAATTATTGAGCACAGTATAACTGAAAACAAACAAAGGGATGCAAAACCTAATCTCATCTAAAACCTAGGCCATAACCTAAAACCTAGGCCTTAAAGTTTCATGTATAAGTTTCACTATTTTTCCTGACATAATTGTCGTCATGGTTATCCTAATTAGAGTGTTACTCCTCAGTATTCAGTATTACCCTCATTAATTGTTTCCGTTAATCAAGACTTGCATTGCATTTGTTGGGTAATACCAGGAATGTTCTATGCAAACCACATGTCAACTGACATGTCATTTTGGTTGTTTTCTAGCGCATAGGTTGAGTGTTCATATAGTAATGTTTAGTTATCTGTATAGTTGTTACCACTCGACCGAAGAAATATTGACGTCAAATATATCCAGTGAAGTATTGATCAGCAAATTAAAATAATCATCAACTCAAAGGCTCATTTCTTACAGTTTTGACCAAATATATAGGCGAACGTTGACCGTGTGTCTTCATCAGTAGTAATGTGGGGCACCCAAGCCTCAATGGGAAAATACATTACAGCCACCACCAATCATGGCAATTCTAGCTTCAAGGTTTTACAATTCACCCTGTACAACTCTAGCCTCAATGGAACATGGGCGAATATTGGGTCAATTTACGGACAAGGAAAAGTGAAATATAGGTTAGGTTTTGTATAGGGACAATATTAATAGAACAGGTGTGGTGACGTCACGGTACTGAAAATTGGTAACAATGTTGCAACAATTGTAGGAACAAGTGTGCACGGGGATGACCTCAATCGGGACCAAAGAGTGGGACATAGACATAGGCTTGTATGACACATGCAACATACATATACAGTCACAGACAACTGAACAAACGACTAAACTAATTAGGCAAGAAAGCAAATCTGTTCGTGGTATATGAGTGGTCCAGAAAAGGGCCGTTGGATTGTATGTTAACATCATTTCGTTAACATAGAGGGCATCGCATAGGTCTGCTTCTCTTCCTCAAACTTCATTTGACTTCTGGACATCTACACATAAATTTTCTTTTCCGTACGCTCGTATCGGTAATTGTCCATGTTGATTTCACATACATGGGTACGTTTGTGTGGAACAGTATTGCCAATACGAGAGTAGACGATTCTACGTTTGTCCACATCTTGTGACGAGAACAGTTGAATGGAGTGCAGTGAACTGCCCTTATTTATAGTGGAAAAGTGACGCGAAACGGATTGAGTTCTTTCACCAATCCTAACACGCTCTTACAAATATCAGTTACAGTACGGAGTCTGTCGTCCAATCCGAAGAAAGTGGTATGTGACGTCACATTCCCTATATTGGTGCGTTGCGTCTGTGCGCCGTGAATCCATGCGACAGAGTTGAAACATGACGGAAACTAAGAAGACGATGAATTGTGGTGCACGGCCGTGGAGACAAGAAGCGATGGTACTGCAGTACCTACCAAAGTCAACAATTCTGCTTCCAGAAGAGATCGATTTTAATTGGGATTTACTTGATTTTTTTCTCTTCTTTGCAAAAACGTGTTGCGGTACCAGTATCTTTGCCGCCTTCTATTTCCTTACCACACGTCGAGGATTTTAAACAGAGACAGAATGAAGAATTGGAGAAATATTTGCAGCAACAGAAATAAGCAAACCGAGCTTTTCTTCAGCAACAGCAAGAGGAAGAAAAAAAAAGAAATAATAGGAAGAAAACGACAGAACTTAGAAGTATCAGTAAATAAACAAGGTCAAGGAGAGAATGAGGACAATCAAAGTCAAATGGTGATGGTACTCATTTTGGCTGAGTTAAGGAGTCTGAAACAAATGTATCAGACGTATTTATTACGACCCAAGAGGATAAGATCTTCCCTTGTCAAAGAACCCAACCCAGTTACTACGCGTGAGATACCAGAACTAGTGATTTCTACCAGTCATCGACAGCAGCCAATCCAGAAGTATGCCTTGGTCGTGAAAAAGGCTTGAGGTAGTTAAAGCTGATTTCGTCCACATTCCTGCGATTGTATTGTTTACTTTTAAGGGCCACCCACTTCTTTGGAAAAAAAACAGTATTAATTTTGCCAAAATCAATTAAAACTAAAACTCCCTTTTTATCCTATGATATACGTGTGTGATAGAATACGTGTAGGTTTTTATTCTAAGAAACCAAACCAATTGCTTGGTCTATTCTAGTACAAATATTACAATTTAATTCACAACACAACACTTTATAAAGTGTATCGATTTCTTAATTGTGTTTGTTCACTCTCTGTTTTTCTTCACTGTCACAAGTTTTTCTTTCTCTTCTTCTTCACTTTTGTCTCGTCTTCTTTTCGTATCTTTCTAAATGTATCGTCGTTCTTCCTTTGGGGATGGAACCTCTTCTTTATTATGTTTGGAATCCCTCTCCCCTATTCCTGTCCCTGTTGTTTCTTATGATAGTTTGGAGACCAGTGTCCTTTCTCTTTACAATGATAACAGGTATATTGACTTTTGTCTCTTCTGGCACCTTTTTGGATTTTTCACGGTCTGGACATTATGTAGCTCAATGCCCTTCTTCATACAAATGTAGCAAGTATCTTGACTTTTATCTCGAAAGGTGGGGGAGTAGTCCGTCGGCTTATCTGAAGATAACTTTCGTATGACACTTCACAAAGCTCTGATCAGAAGTTCGACTTGTGTGGGTTCTTCCATCGTTCTGGTTGGTTTGAGAGTGAAATGAACACTGGAAGGGAAGACACTGACACTTTATATATACACTTGTCGGACATAAATATATAGACCGGTCATGGCCTTTAAAATGTACTCATCTTTACTTTGCAGTCAAGATGAAATGATCGCATCATTTCGTGATGAAAAGAGAAGAAAGTAAGAGACAGACACGTGATTTATCGCCTCGCATAGTAGCTTAAATCTTGGCCTAAATTCATGCCAGCGACTTTGAAGATAACATGATGACATGAGTGAACCCGAATCCAGACCCAGAGAGTCTACACCCAAGAAAAGGTCACCAGTAAACTCTCGAACGTACTACCACATTCGAGAAACGGAAAGCTATCTTCTAGAAAATTCAGAGCTACACGTACACAGTAAAGTTTAAAGATTGCAAGTCCGAAGTAACGTTGGAGAAAGTAGAAGGGTTCATCATAGAGTTGTGGGATTCTTTGTTAACCACGCTGAAACGGCAATGTAAAGCCATCGAAGACGATCGTTGAGACTTTCCATTCATCACGACAGTTTGAAGTCCCCTGTTTGGATCGCGTTTAGCAGCCCGGCAGAATTGACACCTTCCGACGTCATCGACAAGCTTCAACACGTGCAACAATCTAGCGACAGGTTTCACATCACCGAGGGAAAATCGACACTGTTCATGCCCCACATGTCTAGTTCTCCAAGGGACAGGACGTAAAATTGTGTTATTGGTGGACGGACGACCTTCGTAGCACCAAAATGAGCCTAGTCCGAAACGAAAACTCAATGCCAGATGTGTTCATCGTAGTGGACGAACGTATACCGACAAGAACGATGCAGCATAATGGAAAAGAGTATGTGAAACCATTTGACAATTGGACACAGCCAAACAACAAAGTGAAGCAGAACTCCTGTTACAGCAAGGGGGGGGGGGGCTATCCAAATACACAACCTGTATATTCTTGAAATGCAAAAATTGCCAGATGTCTTAGCTACATGTTACGCATTGAAAGTGCACTCGTAAGAAGCGCGAAGACCCCTGTTGTTTGGAGGTAAAGATTTAAAAGACGCAAAATACATTCGCGTCTATCATCACGAGTAACATTTCGATGCCATCACCAGTATCGCTGGATTCCTAGAATACAGTAATTATTGCACGAAATGTGGCTATAGGTATAACAATCAATAACAACACAAGGATTGTGGATCAACATATTCAGGATGTGTGGTCTCTCAACTCTGTTTGTACGAAGGACAACAACGAGTGCATTGCCCAACTTATCAGCGTACTTTTGTCAGCCCTACTTGTTACCAACATTGGAAGACACAAGGATCACAACGCAACAGTGCTTGAGATGGTGCCCTACTTGTGGGGAAGGTATGCGTAACAGTAATGCAAAGGCGCGCGTATGTTCAAGAAATAAACGATGCCACATTTGTCACCAAGCTGTGGATTTATAATACAAATGTACCATTTACAAATACCGTTCCAAACATGACGATGATGACCATAGGAATGTGAATTTCATCTTTTTCAATTTCGAATGCATACAAGAGCTTGGCATTCACATTCCTAATATCTGCGTGGCTCATTGAGCGTGCGAGAAGTGCATCAAAGAGCATATCTTTAGCCATTGCCCTTACTGTCGCAAGATTCATGGCCGACGTGACAAAATATTTCGAGGGCCGAACACGCTGTGCGATTGTGTCCAATAATTCTTAAACTGCATCGACGAAACGTGGAGTCAAGAAGACATCGTTATGCGATGGTAAATGTCCACAATTTCTCTGGATACGATATGCAATTTATTTTGAGGTACTATACGGAAAAAAGTACCGAATGTTCGAAAGTGACTTTAAATGGAGGCGTGCAAGTGGGACAAGCATGATTTGTCTATTTGATGAGTTACTTGGCCATGCCTTTGAGTCGAATACCTAAAGCGTTGGAATGCCAGAAAAAGGCAAAAAGCCAATCAACACGCTCTTCTACTCCATTTGTCTGAGGCTCACTACGACCCCGACAACAGACCTACTGAACAACGAGAAGCTTTCTACGCTCGGTACCAGACACACGCTTCGTACGCCTTAGACTTTCAAGAGGAAATGTAGATCGGACGTGGCCATTTTACAGCGGTAGAAAATGTAGAGAACTGTTTATAGAATACGGAGAGATTGATCCTATGAAAGAAGCATACACATTGCCAAAGCGTGTTCTTTAGTATACCGCCAACGCGTCATGCCCAAAAACACCCTGGGTGTCATCAGCCCCCAAACAACGAACTTTGTCAAACGTCAATACTTGGACAAAGCCATACGCTGGCTACTTTACTTGGATGACAAAGAAGAAAAATGGATCCAACATGCCCGCAACGAAAGAGGCGAAAGAGCATTGGAACGTATTCGGTAGATGGTTGGGACTTAGAAAACCCCAAAATCGTGGCATAGTTTAACGGCTGCTTATTTCACGAATGTCCTCTTTGCTACCCTCAACGTTTAATCAAAAATCAGTTTTTACAACGGACCGTGGTAGATTTGTACGAGGCCACTTGTCCGCGGCGAATGAAGTTATAACAACAAGAATACCACGTCGTAGAAATGTGGGAGCTCGAGTACTATCACCGTTTGAAAACCAATCCCGGGTTTAAACGCATCATGGAAAGTTACATGCTGGTGGACTCACTAACCCACCTGACATTTTTTTACGGAGGGCGAACGAATGCCACCTGTTTTATGCACCAATCCGACGAAGAGAAACGAAAAGCAATCAAATACTTGTACGTGTGTTTGCTGTATCCTTACGTGTGCATATATTGTGTTTGTCCCTCATTGCATCCTCAATTGATGACGGAAAACATTGACCTGGACAACACTTGACAATACGATGGCTTGATGAGTGCAAAGTCTTGCCTACCACGGACTTGTACCATCTCGTTTTACCTCACCATTGCCAAGGAAAACTGATGTTTCCGTTGTGTCATATTTGTGTCTAAACGTGCAACCAAGACCGAACTTGTCAGCACACCCAGGAAGAACGCGTCTTGACTGGAATGTGGTTCAGCATGGAATTGTCTAAAGGTCTGGTCCTGCGATACCAACTTTTCTAAGACTCAGCAATTCTACAAGGGCGACGAGACACAGAATGGCAATTTTGCTGACTACGTGGATGCCAATTTAAAAACACCCCTTCACAAATCTTCACACTCACAAAGCTATAAAGACTAAAAGAAGAACCGTCGGAGACCTAGACGTTTAAGGCTATTAAATCATAGAAACACAAAATGATGCATCCAGAGCCGTGTTCTTATTTCAAGTCTGAACTGGATCTGTTTGCCATGTCACTTACTATGATGACGATGCAAGAATCCCAATGGTCGAATTTCACCCCATCTCTTCTTTGACGGATTCATCTTCCGTCGAGTTTGAAATCAAAGGACAACCATAAGATTACATCGATCTGAACAGCAATTGCTTGTACTTGAAAGTCAAAGTTCAAGATATGGATGAATGTTCTGTAGACGGCGAAGACAAAGTAGCTCCCGTCAACAATTTCATGCATTCTTTATTCTGCGGTGTGGATACTTAACACTTACCGTGCCTACCTGGAAAATCTCTTGCATGCTAAATTTGATAATACCATAGATATCAATGGTTTTAGACAGGTCTTTCTAGACCATTAGAAGCGATGGAAGATTGTAATACTTCTTTGAATGTTGGAGAACCTATGGAATGGGAGGATACCGTGGACTTAGAACTCCAATACACAAACGAAAACGACATAGCGATATAGTCCAGATGGCCAGAACAAGAACAACATTTAGTCTTCTGCTTTGCAAAACACTTAGCAGAACAAATTACGGAATTGATCAAGAAAGGATGAACTCCCTCATCGCAAACCTTAAGACCATCAAACTTATTTCATCCACACAGATGACCGTCATCTCCCAGGAACCCACCGGGTATCCGTCTACTTTCCAAAAGAAGGTTATATGGAGTATTTTGATTCGTATGGAGTGCCACCTTGGGAAGACGACGTCATCAACTTTGTGAGAAGAAATGGCCAGACGACACGATTCAATAATATGAAATTACAAGGCACATATTCCATTGTGTGTGAACATTATTGTCTGTATTTTCTTCATCAACGCAGTCATGGATATTCTTTAGAATATTTAGTGACTTATTTTGATCGTCACTCTTCTTCAAACGTAGACAAAGTACAAAGTAGATCGATGGTGACCAGTATGGCTATGTTTTGTCTGTAGCTAGAATGTACATCAATGGTCAAATGATTTCCATCAGTAGTAGTCTGGCTTCACTTCTCAAAGTTGTCAATCTTGTCAAAAATAATTTGTTTGTTTGGTTGAAAAAGAGTTTTATGGTTAATTGTTGGTTGTTTAGTCGTTTGTATAACTGTTTGTGACTGTATATTGTATGTTGTATTTGTTATATAAGTCAATGTCTATGTCTGTGTCACACACTTTGGTCCCGATTGAGGTCATCCCGGTGCACATATGTTTCTACAATTGTTGCAACATTGTTACTGATCTTCATTAGCGTGACGGCACCACACCTGTTCCATTCCCATTCCTATTGCCCCTACACTAAACCTAACCTATATTCAACGTTCACTTGTCTGTATGTACATACAATACTCCCCATGTTGAATTCCCCTTGAGGTTAAAATTGCCCAGGGTGATTTTTAAAACCCTGAGGCTAGAGTTGCTGGGCGGGGGGTGGGGGTGGGGTCTGCAATGTATTTTCCCACTGAGGCTTGCGTGACCCACATTACTACTGTTATCGTCTTTCTTAACCTATGACTTGATTTTAACATATTGACCTTCCCTGTTAACTATCTAGGCATACACCAAATGAGAGTCAAGAACATCGGTGCAAGAAAATCGGATCATGGTTGTGCTGTGTAAGGGTAAAAAGCATAATGGTTGAGGTCGTTTGAATATTAAAGTTAAGAATCAACATTCGCACTAAATGTTTGAGGCCACACAGTGCAAAAAGTAACCGCGATCGCTAGGGGACTTTAACGTGACTTTGAAGAAACACACACAGCGATCGATTTCGATCCCATGCATAATGGTATCAGCTGAATAATTTTTGTCTTCGAAGATTTTAGATGCAATAATGTTTGACAAATATCTAACACTGGTCAATGTAATTTCTTGCAATACAAGCGCTCCTTAGATACCCTAAATATAGGCATTTCTAAAAAGGTTAATTCGACAGAATAGAGCTGATGGGATCAGATAGGTACCATGTTGTGATTTTTGTACTATTAATATTGATTATTTTTTTTAAAAAAATATTTAGTTTCTGTCTTAATACGACATCAAATCACTCTCTGCATTGTCCCGATTATTTAGCTTCTTATGTAAAAAAAATATCCGTATTTTACTTCAAAAACATGAAATTATTCTTACAAATATGCCAAGCACAAAATGCGTGTAAATTAAAATCTCCTCAGTATAAACTAATCACAGATACTTGTTTGTCGGAAAGACACTAATTTTAACTAACCGGATATCAAAGACGTTTCGATTGCATTTCAAGAGCATAGGAAAGCATTGAATGTAGATTTCCTGAATCGGGATGATTTCATTAATGTCCTTCCAGCACGCTGATGTCATTGAAATGTGTTGGCGAGACCTTGCTTTACCCGCTAGCACTGTGCGGTTATCAACCTGAAATTACACCTAATCTACATTAATGCTGCTAATTGAAGGAAATCAAGTACTTGACCTGACATCCTTCGCGAAAAGAGGGCTGCAAATCTATCCTGCATGAATCAAACTCTCACCGTGAGTCGTGAGATTGCATGACACTGCGCGATGGACAAAGCATATGAGATCTTTGATCTCGTCCATAAAGGTGATATCAATAGATCGTGTCCACCCACTTATTTTATGGTTCCTAACAGACATAACAACTAAATGTAGGTTTTATTTGTAGCACATGCCAAGCTCATTTTGTCCATTTGTTACTCTCGATATTTTAAATAGCAGATCAGACTCATTTTCAAAGCAAGTTACTTGAGAGTTAAGATGTTAGTTTTCATTCACAACTATTTAGGAAAAACGTATCTAAGATATACAGTCTCTGCACGCTTTATAAGTCGGTTTGAACTGCAAGGCAAAATAGACACTGGTCTGACATCGTATAATGCTAAATCAGATCATGGTCTATGTCGTTTGTTCTAAGTATTACTTTTTACATATTTCATCGACATAGATCTCCCAGCATATTATGCGACAGCAGATCTGTGACTAGAAATCTGTGGTTTCTTCCGACTTAAAAACAAATATATACGATAGAGAAGAAAACGGAAGAAAATGTTCTCGTTTTGACCCAAAAAAATGACAAAATCCGTTGCTTTTTAGTCGTTTTTCCTCACCATGCCATAACTGGCTTTTCTGTTTGAGAATATACATGCATCATTGCTCTCGTGGTAAATGCCTGATGGGCATGAACGAAGAAAATAATAATTTAATATTTAACTGTCGTAGAAGCAATTATAATTAGGTCATATCCTTTCATTACAATCATCATGTGCTGATAAATATATTCTGTTTGAAAAACATTAATTGGGAGACAATACGCAACATGTATTTAATGATCTATCATTAGTAACAATGATTTTTATCTTCTCAGAAATATCATTCCTGCCCAACCCCAATCATTTTCAATAATGGACGAGAAAGATGTCAAACGAAAAAACCCACAAAGAATCATGTAATGGATATTTTAGGGACTCACACAACATGCACAAAATGCACACAACATAAGCAACACACACACAACATTCATAAAACAACAATCGCAACACACACAACATACACAAAATACACAAAACACACAACATACACAACACACACAGCATACGCAAAATCCAAAACATACACAGTACACATACAACATTCACAAAACACACAACATTCACACATAACATACAAAAAACACACACACAACATACACAAAATACACAACATACACAACACACAGAACATAAACAACATACATAATACTAACAACATACTCAAAACACAACATACACAACATATACAAAATATATACAACACACTGAACATACACAAAACACACAAACACAATATGCACAAAACACACACACAACATACTCAAAACACAGTATACACAACACACACAAAACATAGCATACACAACACACAGAACATAAACAACATACACAACATGCTATGAAATTGTATTTGAGCAGTCTAGCTTTAATTGTTAAAATAAATGTGCCGCACTAAAAATAAACGGAACAGCAAAGACAGTCAAATAGTTATGTAATAGGGAAGAAGGAGACTTTATATATATATATATATATATATATATATATATATATATATATATATATATATATATATATATATATATATATATATATATATATATATATATATATATATATATATATATATATATATATATATATATATATATATATATATACACACATCGTAAAGTAAAAGACGTAACTGGCATGCAGTTTGCTCTATAACCATAAAAGATTACTTTGGTATGTTAAATGTGTTAAATGTGGTTGCAAGAAAAACAGTAATAATGAAAGAAAATGAAGACAAGACTATAAGAGGAACCGGTTGTGTCAAAAGTGCTTGACGTTTAAAAGAGCAGATTATATTGGTGGATGAAACGACTATTTTTAGATCCATGCCCAATAATAACGTAGAAAAGGGCATCCGATATAAGATTCCAGACGAGAAAAAGTTGCAGAAAATGGTCAAATGTGACTACGGACAGATGTTTAAATAGCTGTATTTGTGCCATCATAGAAAAACTACATAACTTAAATTCTTTGTTATTCTAATATAATCAATAACTAATTACTGAACAATGTATTCTCAATCAATTAATCTATCTACGAAGCAAATGCACAAAGTAATTAAGTTAGCACAAAGTAAATAAGTTAGCACAAAGTCATAAAGTTAACACAAAGTAAATAAGTTAACACAAAGTAATTATGTTCACACAAAGTAATTA
Source organism: Unio pictorum (assembly GCA_030141615.1). Lineage (NCBI taxonomy): Eukaryota > Metazoa > Mollusca > Bivalvia > Unionida > Unionidae > Unio > Unio pictorum. The sequence continues at coordinate 1,144,427 of JARLTB010000192.1, read as the reverse complement.
AGTTAACACAAAGTCAGAAAGTTAATACCAAGTAATTAAGTTAAAGCAAAGTAAATAAGTTAGCACAAAGTAAAAAAGTTAGCACAAAGTAAATAAGTTAACACAAAGTAATTAAGTTAACACAAAGTAATTAAGTGAACAAAAAGTAATTAAGTGAACACAAAGTAATTAAGTTAACACAAAGTAAATAAGTTAACACAAAGTCATAAAGTTAACACAAAGTAATTAGGTTAACACAAAGTAAATAAGTTAACACAAAGTAATTAAGTTCTGTTCTGCATAACTAATATTGTGAATTACACATTGATCAATTCAATCCAATCCGAGTTAGGTCAGACGTCTACTCACTCTACCCATAGCCCAGTCCTTTCCTATCAGAATTAGGTCAGACGTCTACTCACTCTACCCATAGCCCAGTCCTTTCCGATTAGAATTAGGTCAGACGTCTACTGACTCGGCCCATAGTCCAATCCTTTCCTATCAGAATTAGGTCAGACGTCTACTCACTCTGCCCATAGTCCAATCCTTTCCTATCAGAATTAGATCAGACGTCTACTCACTCTGCCCATAGTCCAATCCTTTCCTATCAGAATTAGGTCAGACGTCTACTTACTCTACCCATAGCCCAATCCTTTCCTATCCGAGTTAGGTCAGACGTCTACTCACTCTGCCCATAGTCCAATCCTTTCCTATCAGAATTAGGTCAGACGTCTACTCACTCTACCCATAGCCCAGTCCTTTCCTATCAGAATTAGGTCAGACGTTCACTCACTCTACCCATAGCCCAATCCTTTCCTATCCGAGTTAGGCCAGACGTCTAATAACGCTTCACATGGGCATATTTATTCTATTTATAGTTAGGTCCGATGTCTACTCAATCTTCACGTTGACCTATTCACTCTTATTATAAATAGATCAGACGTCTACTCGCTCTCCACGTGGACCAGTTCACTCCTATCAACGTTCGGTCAGGTGTCTAACAAATAAAATAGTTCAAGGAAAAATAACCATGTATAAATATTTGAAACAATAGTAACAAATGTTTCGTTTCTGATTCTGAACTAATTCTAAACAGAGATGTATTTTTACATATAGTACAAGTTGATACTGAGAGATTAAAACTGTTTAGACAAATGTCCAGTAACGACATACTTTTTATATATTGAAGAATACAGCATATCTGTTTTGCATAAACAAGTAGGTATAATTCTTACACTTGTGAGAATGCCAATGTTTATCCAAGAAAGACATGCCGACATATTGATTATTACTGGTAAAACAGTCACTATGTCGGGACAAGTGGACTTGTCACAATTGATATCTAGTCAAGTTACATGAAACATTAAGAAGTTTTTATATAGAAATGCTATAAATATTGCACGTCTATTTAAGAAATAAATGACCACAAAAAGGTTTGCAAATTCCAGGCAAAGAGGCAAAGGATGAAGTTTGTTTCTGTTGTGTTCTTCGACAGCAGTAAGCTTTACTTAATGTTTCAAAAGAATAACATTCACGATGAAAATGGATACGTTTAGTTGACACAGACAATACGAACTTTGCAGCCCTGAAAAAAAAGATTGTTTTGTAAAGTGTGTATAAAGCATAATGTTTTAGGAGTGAAGATTGGGTATATTAAATCCGATACCGTCAAAAATATAATGACAGTTTCAAAATGCAAAGCATTAACAAAGAACGATTTTAGAACAACTTTGATACAGTAGGAAAGAAGAATGAAAAGTTAACTGATGATGATAACTTAAGAAAGAAGAGTGAGAATATGAACATATGGGCATAACGTAGGAAATAAGAGTGAAGACATAACTGATGATGATAACCTAAGAAAGAAGAGTGAGAGCTGCTTAATATGTAAAGTGAGTTTAGGTAAATTCTGAAATCCGAATTAAATATTTCTTTTGACGACTACTGACTAAAATCCGAAATATTTATGAACTGTTTATATATATATATATATATATATATATATATATATATATATATATATATATATATATATATATATATATATATATATATATATATATATATATGTGTGTGTGTGTGTGTGTGTGTGTGTGTGAAAATGAACGTGGTTAACATGCACCCTCTTTTCAGTAATGGGCAAATATTAAAAGTGTAAACTCTTTAAAAATGGCCTCAAGAATATATTCCTGCTAGAAGCCTGGTAGTCGATATGTTGTTCCACGTACAAGTAGCAAGGAAATTTAGCAGATAAAGATACGTTGAAAATAGTAATCAAAGGATCGTATTTTCACTACATCAAAGCCATTTGTCAAGTAGCATATTCAAGATTCCCACCTAAATTTGTCTTTCAATGATTGTTTAGTGTTCCCTACGTTTCAACAATTTCCAAATAAATGAACTTCAACATTTATTTCCTGACCACCCTATTTAATAATCACCCTTTATTGCCCATCTCAAGTTGATACGTCTGCTGAATGAATAATTGATTCAAAATTAGACATGCCGTTAGCAAATGACAGAATAAACATTACCTCCCACGACCTCCTTTGACAGGGCGGTGATTTTCGATGGCTTTGTCTACAAATTCTTTTTTCTTGCCTGCCTGGGAGATAGTTATAGAAACGTCCATTTCATCAACACTGGGCATGGGCAGAACGAGTTTGAGGTTAGATAATCTAGGGAATAGACGGTGCAGCTGATTTAGCTGCTGACAAATTTGTGCGGCCATTGGGTAAGCGAATGGCTGCCTTCATGATGCATGCACATGTCGCTGTCAAAAGCCACAATATTTCTGAGATTTCTGTTGATAAAGCTTATAGATCATTCATCTCAAACTCCAATGGATAGCAGATGATCCCCTATTTCCCATGGATAAACATGTAACCACACACTGACACACAGACAGACAGACAGACACACACACACACATATATATATATATATATATATATATATATATATATATATATATATATATATATATATATATATATATATATATATATATATATATATATATATATATATATATATTACCATTTAGATCAATACATCAATCAATAGGAAGGCCATGTTCTCATAAGATTGAAAGTTTTAAATGATCCCTGATTAGCAATAATCAACGCCTGATCCGTTTGTAACATCAACGAAATATTATGTAATATCTGACCCATTGATTTATTCGTATAATATAAACTACATACTTGACATATGCTTGCCAATAACACGAAACAGCATAACGCAGAACACACACACACACACACACACACACACACACACACGTGCGCGCACGCACGCACGCACACACGCGCGCGCGCATTATGAAGAGGACGGTTAAGGAAACCACAATGTCGGTCGGGTATTGTACTTGAACTGCCTTTGGAACCAGTAGTCCATATGGAGTTGACTAGTTCATGACTCCAATGCTGTTGCTTTTCCTAAGACACGTGACCTAACTCGTAAAAATGGACCATAAAGGATATTAAAGTAATTTTAATGAGCAAATTTTTACATTTTAAGTCAATCGAGATTACATGGATGACTCTTTTTAATAAAAAATTAATAAATCGACTCATAGTTTGAACGGCCCTGGCCTGATTTTTTTTACCTTTTTCGGGCATGTTAATTGTCATGTATATGCTAGAGCAATTTTACATCACATGCAAATTTAAATGACGTCACTAGTCACATGATATGTTCAACATTTTCTGACCTGCAAATTATGTAAGCGTAAGTTTTTATCACCACATTGAGATGAATCTGAATACTCAGTATTATATTATTATTATAAAATTATATTATATTCAGTACCAACACTAGATTAGAGTAATATTTACTTATGTAACCCAAGTTTTTTTTTAAAAAAAAGCAATGTAATGTGGATATCTGCCAAGGTCTCGCTATTTAATAAGCTGTAGCCAAAGATGCTATGAAGAGTTATAGGTCATTATCCACTTTTCCTAAAATGCTGATACGGTTTAAAAAAACATGATAAACATTTCCATAAAAGTTAGACATTCATTGAACAATTGTTATACGGCTTGGATACACGTACATTATTTTGGGTAGCAGAAAATGATTTTAAAAAGACTGTTGATATTGTTGATGAAAAGTTACAAAGATGTATTTAAAAAACTTCCAGTGCAGCTCGAAGATGGTTTGAGTGATATGTAACCAAAGGTGAAAAAGTTGTGATTTACGGCAAATATCAGAGGGAACATATGACGCAACATGGAGTTTCCCTGTGATATATTGGGTCTTTTATTATAATTGTTATCTGTACTCAGCTTGCCATTTAAACGGGGGTTATAATATTATCAAACATACTTGCATACGGATGATACTTCATGGTCAGATTCACAAAAACGCAAGGAACAATCACAAATATAAACTATCGACAGTTTTCAGTAAGAATTTTGGTTGGTGTTAGAAAAATGGGATGATTATAAATATTGATGAAACGAGAGTACATCTTATTTAAACTAAGCAAACACGATTAAATCTGATAAATAAAATCCGAAAATCAATCACAATAATATCATCTTACAGAGAGTTACACATTTGTTTTGAAAACAAAATAAAGCATATTTCTAAAATAATGTTATGAATCATTACTGAAAAATAATACACAAACTATATTGACATACTCTGCCAAAAATGTGACAATCACTACACTGAACACCTAGTCATTCAATAACAGTTTTAAATCCTCGGACTCACTTGTTTATACTGCACCAGGAAATAAAACTCCATTTCGGCATTTAAAATCAGATTTATTCAATATATAAAATAGGAATTAAGATGTGTAGTTAAATAGAGAGCAAGCATGACGATACTTTGCCTTTATGTGACTGATATAATACGTTGCACATTTTGTATATGTAGAGAGATTCGGTGGTCACAACTAAATGAAGTACCCTCTATTATTATTATTATTATTATTATTATTATTATTAGTAGTAGTAGTAGTAGTAGTAGTAGTAGTAGTAGTAACAATATATCATTATTATTATTAGTAGTAGTAGTGGTAGTAGTAGTAGTAGTAATAGTAGTAGAAACAATATATTATTATTGTAATTATTATTATTATCATTATTTTTATTATCATTATTATTATTATTATTATTATTATTATTGTTATTGTTATTATTATTATTATTATTATTATTATTATTATTATTATTATTACGCTAGACGAAACAAAGCTTAAAAAGCGCATATTGATAAATATCATGCGGCTGATATGATGCATATTACAGTAGTATAGCTACTGTATTTTCTAGCTCATCTGCCACACACATAAGCACTTTTGGTTTCATTTTTCAAAAACAACCCACAAGCGACAATAAACACAAAAACCAAAAACAACAAAAACAGCAAAAGCCCAAAGAAACTCACCCGCCTTCCACAACACAACAAATAAGATATTGACATATAAATGCAAGTATTTTACCTATCTCATACACAGAAAATAATTTTCTCGAAAGAACTGAATTTAAGACATCCACATCAGGATCATGAAAGCAGAGTGTTGTACAAAAACGCCCATCAATTATGGAAACAAACTGAATTCTAAATTTAATAGAAAATGTTCTGAATTGCAAGATTGGTTGTCCGATCAACACACACACACACACACACACACACACACACACACACACACACACATTCATCCAACCGTCCGTCCGTCCATCCATCCATCCATCCGCACACACACACACACACACACACACACACACACACACACACACACACACACATACATACATACATACATACATACATACATACATACATACATACATACATACATACATACATACATACATACATACATACACTAAACACTATTATTACTGATTTCAACAATATGTCATGGAAGTTCAGTCACTGTTAATTTGCATAATTTATTTGTTTGGTGTTTAATTGATTACTTGAATATATATACTATTATGTTAACAGTCATGACACATTTTAAGATCGTTTCATTCTGTTTGGCTGGAAGAGGAATCAGGAAAAGAAAAAGAAAATATATAAAATAGGTTTAAATATGGATACACGGAATTTTAATAACAAATATAAAATGTAGATATACCTCTTAAATATAGAAAGAAAGATGTTCCAAAGGTTATACCGCCACTTTGACCATCAAAGTGGAACTGACAATGTGGAGATATAATTTTTACCACTGATACAGTTCAATATCTCATTACGCAATATATAATAAAAACGGCTACCGTCCTAATTTTTGCGAGGGAAATATTCGCAATCAGGCAAGTAATTTAAGATGATCCATTTCCATATAAATTGGAAGAACTAAAGTGGGAGAATATCGAGAGAATATTTTATGCAAAATAACTATCTATATACGACAAATGACGTGATTTAGTTGACACCGTATTGAAAATGAAAACAATATACTGACAAAATGTAAGTTAGCAAAATGGAAAGAATATGACAGTTTATTTAATAGTATGGAAACGAATAATAACTTTATGCCGCTAAAAAGAAACGGAAAATGTTCAAATGGCCGGTACAAAGTTCAAAGAGCCACTACAGAAGTAAATAAAACAAATCATTTTGAAGGAAAGATAATTTGATGTATAATGAAATTACTACAATTTCTATTATTTTCACAAATTGTATTGGATATTTTATTTCAGAAATGGACAGGAAAATACTTTTAAACTTGGGAAAGAACATAATACATATTTATGAGGAAAATTGCTTAAATATTCTGGCAGTTTATTATTTTATGAGTCTGAATAGGAAAGAATTTTGTTAATAATAACTGTCGATCTAAAATCTTTATTATAGTGTGTATATTATAATGATTATAGAGCAAGGAAATAACATCAGATTCAACTAGTATAAATGGAAGAAATATATGTTGCAGCGAAATTTAGGCTATTATTAATTCCCAATACTCAAAACAGAATGTGTAATAATTTGAACAAGCATATACACTAAATTAAGATGTTATTATAACTAAGGAAATTACAAAATCAGATAATACAACTTAAACATAAATATTCACAACCCTGTGAAAGGCTCGTCATACAACCAAAGGGATGGAACCATTACGCTTATATAAGTATATTCAAATCATAGCATGGATTGTTTTGCAATCATAAATGAAATTAAATTGCAGCTAGTAAAAAAAACATCAACCTCAATGAAACATGTATACCGATGCATTAATGATGTCATGAAATATTTTAAATTGAATTCTACTGGTGACTTACAAACCTTCTTTGTAAGTATACTTTAATGGAATGGACATTTTAAAAGGAATTTAGAAATGTATGCATTAATAATTATGCACTAGACCCAACATAGTTTTAGTGCATCTAGACTAGGCAATGATTGAAAATTAATAAGGTAGATTTCTAATTGCTTATAGACTATATATTCCTCGTGACTGACTCCGGAATTAAAGGAGTAATTAGCATGATAATGATACCATATATATATATATATATATATATATATATATATATATATATATATATATATATATATATATATATATATATATATATATATATATATATATATATATATATATATATATATATATATATATATATGCTGAAGAAAATCACCAGTCTAAAACTATAAAAATGTATTGGTCATGTGCCTTTCCTGTCAAAAGCTTTACACGGACAAAAGCAACGGCATACACACACACTCACTCAAAACAATCGGAGTGTTTTCTGTGACCTTATGTGGTATTTTGTGATTAGTGGCTTTGGAAGTAACAAAGTATATGCAGGACTATATTTTTTTACGATTATCATTTCGCAGCAGAGGAAACAATTCCTTGGAGTTTGATTCACCTAACAAAAAAAAGATCGTGATAAAAGAAAAAATGAGAACAAACACCTTCAATACCAATCTAATTCTGTTTTCCACTTTCGTAATTTAAATTATATGTTAAGAATAGAGCTAATAAGAATACACATAATAGAGTGTCTGATCAAAAGCCAGAGTCAAAGTCTTACTTTGATTTGAACACATCATTGAGAAAAAACTCAAAAAACAAAACTTAGAATCCGTTTTCCTTAAACTTATTAAAAAGTATATGTTCGGCAAACAGATGTAAAATTTAAGAACGAATATCAACGCACAAGTGAGATATATTAATGAAGATAAATAGTTAAACTTCGAAATGATTTTTTTTTTATTGACAAGGAGAATACTCATGCCGACTGATATGGTGTGATTTAGTTTAAGGAATAAATCAAAATCAAACACTTTTATGGTGGCTTTGTGGTGCTCGATTTAAGCAGGTTGTGAACTAACTCGTGAACAACATATTCCATATACCTTGGTGTCCGTTTTTAATTATATGATGTTATCAGTGAGTGGGACGAAACTACCACTGGGGGCCAAGTGATCGAAGCCCCGAAAACTCGGGCATCTTTAAACGTTTCGAGTACATTGTTTTTACCGTTAAACTGTGAAACATGATTTCACTTTGTGTGTGGGATGCGGTGGGTGGGAGTTAAATAATAGCATTTTACATTCTGAAAATCGTTTTCGCATATGAAATTAGATGTGAGACCCAAGTGTTGATTTTACTAAATCTAGTATATTTATCCCATAAATATCAATAATATAATGGACATATCTTTGTTACTATCCATACCGTACAGTTTAAATTATTATGCCAGAATTTTACATTACTCAGTTGTCTGGATCTGTTCACTGAGACATCATTGTCCAATTTCCATGTGTAATTGCCGTACTAAGCAATGGCGTGTGTGTAAAATAGTTGTTGGATGTGTAAAATAGTTGTTGGATATTGGATGTGTAAAATAGTTGTTGGATGTGTAAAATAGTTGTTGGATGTGTACAATAGTTGTTGGATGTGTACAATAGATATTGGATGTGTATAATAGTTGTTGGATTTGTACAATAGTTGTTGGATGCGTAACATAGTTGTTAGATGTGTAAAATAGTTGTTAGATGTGTAAAATAGTTGTTGGATGTGTAAAATAGTTGTTGGATGTGTAAAATAGTTGTTGGATGTGTAACATAGTTGTTAGATGTGTAAAATAGTTGTTGGATGTGTAAAATAGTTCATCTCATTCAGTTTATTTAACGCGTATACCATGCATATAATTAGCAATGAATGTACTATGGCGAATTGCTTGACTCCAGAACAAGGTAATGCTACTTGGGGTTTTCAATCTTAAGTTCATTAAGTATTTATACAAGGCTTTAAATTGTATTTTGGTTTTAAATAGTAAGTCATTTTAAAATAAACAATAATGACTGGTTTACATTCAATATTAACCACATCTGTATCTTAACATCACTTTGGTTATAAACTGCTGTGTCCGAATTAAAGAGCGAGCGACGATCGGACTTGGTAATTTTTTTAGTAAGGAACGTAAAGTCAGCGTTGGTATTTTTAATATTATGGTTCACTGCACGCTTTTTAAAAATATGTATTGTTGTAGTCTGAGCTAATATGCATAATGATTGTTTTCTCTGTGGTTGTTTGCTTTAAAAAAAAGAACTGGTAGTGGCCTTGGGTTCACTGTTGTTATTAACTTATTTAGATTCATGCGGATGGGATATGTTTTTGAAAAATAAAAACTAAAGGTGTTTTGTGGCAGAGCTGGTATACGGTCTACGCAAAGTTTATCTGGGTGATATGGTGTTGTTTTTCCAAAACATATTTTTGTCTCGTTTGCGGTGTGTCAAAACAGAAATTAAAAAAAGGATATTTGTGGGTGCAACATATAAAGATGAAAATACAGTTTCTATACTAATTTATAGTAAGTCTATATAATTGGTGGTACGAAAGAAGATAAAAAATAATTAAAAACTTCTGTTTAAGTCAATGGCTGAAGGTTATTTTAATTAATATTACGCTTGCATTATAAGAGGTGATGTGATTATTTATCTAATATAATAAATTAAAAATTTAACTTTCACCTGTATGCGTCATGGTTTAAACGTAATTACGACATTCCGATGTTTCTCAGGTGCAGACGCTTTTCGACGATGACGGACCGTTCCCGAGGCATAAGTGGTTCGAGCGTCCACCTCGGATGCGAGATGTTGGGGGTTCGAACCCCGGCCGAGTCATACCAAAGGCTTACAAAAATGGTACAAACAGCTGACTCGCTTGGCGCTCAGCATTAAGAGATTAATGTTAGGACTGGTCGGTCAGGTGTCAGGATAATGTGAATGGTTGGGACATGATGCTACATGCCTGCGGCCTGATGTCCCAGTGCTAAACATCACTATAAACTGATACACTAAAAACATTGCAGCGATGGAAACTGGAAAATTATTACAGCTATGCTAACAATCCTAATCACACACACACACACACACACACACACACACACACACACACACACACACACACGACAATGACGTATACAGGTAAATTTTAATGACGTATACAGGTAAATTTGACAAGTAATACAAAACAGTGCTGATATATTAGTTAAAGTATGCCAATGGTTACCTGAATCTTCTTGTAGGTGTTTTTTTTCGAAATCATATTAAAAGGTTCAAATGAAAATATGGTTGTGCTGTTTCATTCCCGGAACAGGCGAATAAATGTGTGTTCATAAAATTTAAATGAAGTGAAACAACTTAATTATGATTGAGAACGTGTGGAGAGTGTCATATGACAAGCACAGAGAATCACTTATGAGTTATTGCTTTTGAAATAAGTCCACATATTTTCATTTTAACACGGTCTGTAGGGAAAGCAAATTAGTTATTTATTTCATGAATAATAACACAAAGAGAAATGTTGATACATACATTATATCACTGCAACATACATTAATCTTTCAAACGTAATTTTACTATGTTCTTAATTGCACTGTGTAGTAGTTTTGCTATTTCTTAGCTGACTGCTTCACGGTGTTATCTTCTGATCCAAAGATGAAGATATAAGTCATCATCTCGATGTTTATGTAAGCATATTTTTCGAGAGAGAGAGAGAGAGAGAGAGAGAGAGAGAGAGAGAGAGAGAGAGAGAGAGAGAGAGAGAGAGAGAGAGAGAGAGAGAGAGAGAGAGAGAGAGAGAGAGAGGAGGGGGGGAGGGAGGGAGGGAGGGGGGCGACATTCAGACAGACACAAAAAGACAAACAAACATACACACAGATAGACACACAAAGACAGTTATAAATAATACCAGTAAACTTTAATAAAATATTTATCATGTTTTAATGTTCACTTCAGCAGTTTAAAGTAATTAAAATACTCAGTAGATAACAATTTTATAACATTTCGTTAAGGTGTTAACAAATTTATCGCAATTACATAAACAATATACTGCATTCACTTATGTACAACCACCAGAATAATCATAGGTTAATTTGTTTGTCCAAATGATAAAGTCAAAAGATAAATCCCGCATACATGAAATAATATGAAGCAATATCAAGAACATATTACATTTTTTATTTTATTAAAACGATTAGCCAACATGTTGTAATAAAACCAAATAATGCCAAATGTTTTCAAATTTAGTGACAACCTTTCTTGAATTTCGACTCAATAAGTAAAGTAACAAATTTAACAAAATATTAAGACAAGCCAATTTTTGTTTTTAAAAACTCTGCTAAAAACAATATAAGATTTTTTGACTATCCATTTATACAAGAATATCACTGCAACACGTTGGTTGAATTCTCTAAAAATATTTCTTGGATTTGAAAGTAAAACAATACCGAATATTTCTTTTCTAAATAAAAACTAAATGTCCACACTGTGGTACAACATATCACCAGACGATATCAACAATACTAATGCATGTAACCAATACCTTCCTGTTTCTGTCCACCTTGTATGATAACACCACTTGCCCTCTGCTATTGTAATCTTACCGCGAATCAGTTACGGATGGGTGTTGTCAACTCCATTACGAATGGCTGTCAGAGTCGCCACACTTGAGAAGGTCTCACCTGCTGTAAAAAGTTATATTTCTAGCCAATGAACCGTTAGCTCTTTAAAATCTCCTCCAATGAACGATCACCATATTAATCAAACGATTGTTGCTAATATTTTGTGGATTGAATCTTTTGCATTACGAGGGATTTGGGAGATCAGAGGAACGTTCCAAAAAAGGTAGAAAGCTAAAGAAAGATAAAATGCCCATTAACTGTGATTTAATCGATAACGGCAGATGTTTCCTTAATTAATAATTTTTTTTAAAGGGTGTTCCTAACAAGAAAAGACTCCCCAAGTCAAACAATCTTAAACAGATCAAACGCTAAGTGCAACTACATATCAAGAAAATAAAAAGGGAACGGAAAGCTTCTATGTTGTCGTTGCTGCTTCTGTGGGCGAATATCGTTATATATGGTCACGGGAAGTTTGATGTGAAAACATCCTTAATACGGCAATTTAATTCGATGCGCTCGTAATATGACGCATGTATCAGCCAGGTATTTATTAAGAAATATGTATTTGTTTATCTAGAACTAATGTTAAACAATCCGTCTTGATTTGAAATAGGCTATGAAAGTGAAAAAATATTTTAATTTCGTTTCAAATTCACAATCTATATATATATATATATACATACATACATACATACATACATACATACATACATACATACATACATACATACATACATACATACATACATACATACATACATACATACATACATAGATAGATAGATAGATAGATAGATAGATAGATAGATAGATAGATAGATAGATAGATAGATAGATAGATAGATAGATAGATAGATAGATAGATAGATATATACATACATATATAGCCTCTGTATCCAAAAAACATTCTCGATTCACACAAACAATTTAAGAGTCGTGAAATCATGTAATCTCAGTTAAATCGTTTATAGAAATGTTCAAAATTTTTACCATCATTGTTTTCAACAAATTTTAATAAATAAAATTCAGCATATGTGGTGGATACGTCTTGCAATTACTTCATGTGCAAATTGATAAAATTTCATACGAATTCTACTATTACATGAACAGACGAATACATATTAAATATTGACGAGTTTGGTATTTTAACGGACGTGGAAGGAAATAAAAATGGGAAAAAATGGGGAAAATATAAAATAAATAAATAAATAAATAAATAATAATAATAATAATAATAATAATAATAATAATAATAATAATAATAATAATAATAATAATAATAACTTAATATGATTGCTATTACTTAGTGTTATTGTTGTTTTTGTATTAGTTTTTTTATCATAATTATTAATTGGATTTCATAAAATCATACGGTGTAGAAAGACTGCTTCTTTCTCTGAAAAATCATGTATTAACGTTAGCACCATGACGTAATATATGACAAGACTAAAACCTTGACTCAGATTTTGATTTCAGTTGGATGAAACCTGGAAGAGCGTAATTTGTGCACATCTAAAAAATGGATATATACAAGTGGGAAAAAGTAGGGAAAATATAGTGTAATGGAGTGCACAAGAAAATGAGATCAAGTTGCTGCAACAGTATTGTTTTAGTTTTGTTTGTAGTTTTTAGACGTATTATAGCCCTAGCCTGCCAGCTTAGAATGTAATAACCATAACGTGACAGTTTTGACAAGTAATATTCATGACAGTTTAGTAATAACCATAACGTGACAGTTTTGACAAGTAATATTCATGACAGTTAAGGCACATAATATTCATAACATGGCAGTTTAGACATACAATAATCATGCCATGAATGTATGCACATATACTAGTCATATTATGACTGTTTAGACATATAATAACAATAACATGAATTTTTAGGCATGAAATAGTCATACATAGCATGTTTAGATACATAATAATTATATCATGACAGTTTAGACATATAATAACAATAACGTGAATTTTTAGGCATGAAATAGTCATACATAGCATGTTTAGACACATAATAATTATATCATGACAGTTTACACATATCATAACCATAACATGAATTTTAGGCATGAAATAGTCATACATAGCATGTTTAGACACATATTAATCATATCATGACAGTTTACACATATCATAACCATAATTTTAGGCATGAAATAGTCATACATAGCACGTTTAGACACATAATAATCATATCATGACAGTTTACAAATATAATGACCATAATTTTAGGCATGAAATAGTCATACATCGCATGTTTAGACACATAATAATCATATCATGACAGTTTACAAATATAATGACCATAATTTTAGGCATGAAATAGTCATACATCGCATGTTTAGACACATAATAATCATATCATGACAGTTTACAAATATAATGACCATAATTTTAGGCATGAAATAGTCATACATAGCACGTTTAGACACATAATAATCATATCATGACAGTTTACAAATATAATGACCATAATTTTAGGCATGAAATAGTCATACATCGCATGTTTAGACACATAATAATCATATCATGACAGTTTACACATATCATGACCATAACATGAATTTTAGGCATGAAATAGTCATACATAGCATGTTTAGACACATAATAATCATATCATGACAGTTTACACATATCATGACCATAACATGAATTTTAGGCATGAAATAGTCATACATCGCATGTTTAGACACATAATAATCATATCATGACAGTTTACACATATCATAACCATAACATGAATTTTAGGCATGAAATAGTCATACATAGCATGTTTAGACACATAATAATCATATCATGACAGTCTACAAATATCATAACCATAATTTTAGGCATGAAATAGTCATACATAGCATGTTTAGAAACAATAATCATATCATGACAGTTTAGACATATAATAACCAGAACATGAATTTTAGGCATGAAATAGTCATGTATACATTTTTAGACACATACTAGTCATATCATGACAGTTTAGACGTAAACTAACATGTCAGTTTATTTAATTCATTTAAAGCTGAAAAATGCAAATCACTCCACGTTGGCGTAACATAATGCTATTGGAGGACTGTTCACAATCAGTCTACAAAACTTTTTCGTTACCATTTTGTAATTTTCGCTATTGAATAAGAGAAGAGAAATTTCTAATGATGTATATAGTCAACATGATTTTTCTTCTTCTCTCATTTGATTTTATACAATCGTATAGAAAGGAACATGACAGTATATTTAATATCCAATCAAAAACGAGTTTTAAAAAAAAAAAGAGCAAAAATGTCGGAAAATAAGAGTATGTCGTTTTTGCATGATTTAATATAGGTGAAGACGAAGAGATAATCACTGTGGCGAGGAACACGAAAAACTGTGTATGTATGTATGTATGTATGTATGTATGTATGTATGTATGTATGTATGTATGTATGTATGTATGTATGTATGTATGTATGTATGTATGTATGTATGTATGTATGTATGTATGTATGTATGTATGTATGTATGTATGTATGTATGTATGTATGTATGTATGTATGTATATATGTGTGTGTGTGTGTGTGCGTGCGTGCGTGCGTGCGTGCGTGCGTGCATCCCTGTATTCATGCATGTTGGGGATCGACAGATGGATTTATTTGTATGGATGAATAGCTAATATATGTTGAAAATACATAGATACGACATCAATAGGTAGAACATATGTTGGTGTATGCATTGTTGCAACAAAGCCCGGACTTACGCTATTATTGGTCTGAAAGTGGATATACAAGACTTGATAAAACGTTGGCAAGTGTTTCTACTGTGTCTAGATAATTGTGTAATTACAATGTTTTATGGTCCGAGTTTGTAAATAAAGCCGTATGCGTCTGGGTTTAAAACCTGACAACATAATTTGATATTATCTGTGTATCAAGCCACCACCCACGAACGCAATAGTTTATCTGGGAAAGAGAAATTCTCTCAAGTCATGCCTGGCCCAAAATTGATGGCATATTACTACTACTACAACTACTACTACTAACAACAACAACAACAACAATAGCAACATATCGTTACTTTTAAATATAATATAAGCGTAATAGCTAATTTTCCATATGGTCATGAAAAAAAAATATAAAATGGATATGCTCATATATATATATATATATATATATATATATATATATATATATATATATATATATATATATATATATATATATATATATATATATATATATATATATATATATATATGTATATATGTAAAATTATAAGGAATTATATTAATTTTGAATAATATATGAAGAGTAAAATATGTGTGTAGAAGAATCAGACACTAAAAACCTGTTTCCGTATCAGTAGAGGTGATTCAAATAGTAGCCTTTTTACAACGATCTGACTATAGTAAGCGACTGAATTTTGGATTTGGACAGGATTAGTATTTCATGCATAAACTAAATTTCGGATTTCGACAGAAATAGTATTTAATGCATTATTGAATATCGGATTTCGACACAGAAATAGTATTAATGTATTATTGAATATCAGATTTCGACACAGAAATAGTATTTAATGCATTATTGAATATCGGATTTCGACACAGAAATAGTATTTAATGCATTATTGAATATCGGATTTCGACACAGAAATAGTATTTAATGTATTACTGAATATCGAATTTCGACACAGAAATAGTATTTAATGCATTATTGAATATCAGATTTCGACACAGAAATAGTATTTAATGCATTATTGAATATCGAATTTCGACACAGAAATAGTATTTAATGCATTATTGAATATCGAATTTCGACACAGAAATAGTATTTAATGCATTATTGAATATCGGATTTCGACACAGAAATAGTATTTAATGTATTATTGAATATCGAATTTCGACACAGAAATAGTATTTAATGTATTATTGAATATCGGATTTCGACACAGAAATAGTATTTAATGCATTATTGAATATCGGATTTCGACACAGAAATAGTATTTAATGCATTATTGAATATCGGATTTCGACACAGAAATAGTATTTAATGTATTATTGAATATCGGATTTCAACACAGAAATAGTATTTAATGCATTATTGAATATCGGATTTCGACACAGAAATAGTATTTAATGTATTATTGAATATCGAATTTCGACACAGAAATAGTATTTAATGTATTATTGAATATCGGATTTCGACACAGAAATAGTATTTAATGCATTATTGAATATCGGATTTCGACACAGAAATAGTATTTAATGCATTATTGAATATCGAATTTCGACACAGAAATAGTATTTAATGTATTATTGAATATCGGATTTCGACAAGAATAATATTTCATGCATAATTTTTTTTCCAGATTTCGACAGAAATAGTATTTCATGCATAAACTGAAATTCGAATTTCGACAGGAATAGTATTCATGCATAATGCATAAACTAAATTTCTTATTTTGACAGGAAAAGTTGTTCATGCATAATTTGAGATATTAAACAGTGCCAGATTTGTCAAAGTAGGAAGAGTGAAATCGGATAATAAAAGATGTTGTTCAGGAAGAAGCGAAGATTACTGTCGTATAAAAGCAGTGTGCGAAGACAAGGCAGATATCGACGTACAAGAAGAATGATTGTTTTTGATGTCGTGTAAAGGTAACTAACATTTCAGACGATGGTGTGAACATATCAGTTCTTAGAATTTTGTTCGGGCAACTCGTTTTTGTAGTATACTAATGCTAGGATTCAAATACTAGGAATGCAGTTGTTGCTCTCATAATTGAAACATATATATATATATATATATATATATATATATATATATATATATATATATATATATATATATATATATATATATATATATATATATATATATATATATATACATATATTATAGCTTCTATTTGTGATCCAAGTTAGCGCATTCATAAATATTTTACGAGTCTCGACAGGAAGAGCTCTGCTTCATCAGCAAGTACTCCTTGGCATTTATCGTTCCATCATGAAAACCTGCTACTGCAGTCAATTTATATGTGCTGACGTGTGTAAATCTAAATAACAGGTACTGAAAATGTTGTGAACTATGCAGTTAAACGGCAGCTTAAAGTTCCCAGATAGGCAACCATATTTGGAAAACAAAGATATTTTATTAGGCTTGCCACCTCCTGCCCTCCCCCTCCCCCTCCCCCCGGTCAATCGATTGACCAATACCTTAGTTTTATTTGAAACCAGTCCCGATGTGGCAAATTCGCCATATTCCGTAGGACTTGTCCTTTTTTTCTCCAGCGCCCAGTGTCAAAAATGGTCTAATATAATTACATATTCAACATTATCGGAACTTAAGATGTTCAATGTAAATTTCGTGTCATGTGACATAGTTTGACTCTAATTAGGTTAGAAGAGCCTTTTTTTAATTAGACGTAACATATAAACTCTTATTTATTTTTCCAAAGTCAACTGCAAAAAAAAATCGGAATATGGCAATGTATGTTAGTGTATGTTAGTGTATAAATATAGCCATTGAAACACATTCATTATGTACAGGTTAATGCTGAAAGGCAAACTAGCTGTATAATTTAAGCAGTTCGAGCTCAGAATTTTACTTCCTGTAGTCTCTGTTAATACAAAATAGGTGAAAAGAACACAATAGGTATTTGCTATTTTCTCCCTCTCAGACATACCATTGAAGTTTCTTTTTGGCTCTAGTACATATCATTCCGCATGTACCAAGTCATATCTTCATACATACATACATACAACATGTACCAAGTCATATCTTCATACATACATACAACGTGTACCAAGTCATATCTTCATACATACATACAACGTGTACCAAGTCATATCTTCATACATACATACAACATGTACCAAGTCATATCTTCATACATACATACAACGTATACCAAGTCATATCTTCATACATACATACAACGTGTACCAAGTCATATCTTCATACATACATACAACGTGTACCAAGTCATATCTTCATACATACATACAACGTGTACCAAGTCATATCTTCATACATACATACAACGTGTACCAAGTCATATCTTCATACATACATACAACGTGTACCAAGTCATATCTTCATACATACATACAACGTGTACCAAGTCATATCTTCATACATACATACAACGTGTACCAAGTCATATCTTCATACATACATACAACGTGTACCAAGTCATATCTTCATACATACATACAACGTGTACCAAGTCATATCTTCATACATACATACAACGTGTACCAAGTCATATCTTCATACATACATACAACATGTACCAAGTCATATCTTCATGCATACATACAACGTGTACCAAGTCATATCTTCATACATACATACAACGTGTACCAAGTCATATCTTCATACATACATACAACGTGTACCAAGTCATATCTTCATACATACATACAACGTGTACCAAGTCATATCTTCATACATACATACAACGTGTACCAAGTCATATCTTCATACATACATACAACGTGTACCAAGTCATATCTTCATACATACATACAACGTATACCAAGTCATATCTTCATACATACATACAACGTGTACCAAGTCATATCTTCATACATACATATAACATATACCAAGTCATATCTTCATACATACATATAACATATACCAAGTCATATCTTCATACATACATACAACGTGTACCAAGTCATATCTTCATACATACATACAACGTGTACCAAGTCATATCTTCATACATACATACAACGTGTACCAAGTCATATCTTCATACATACATACAACGTGTACCAAGTCATATCTTCATACATACATACAACGTGTACCAAGTCATATCTTCATACATACATATAACATATACCAAGTTATATCTTCATACATACATACAACATTATTTCACGCTTTTATACTTACTTGCATAGGCAGCAAATAGTTTGAAAATCGTTTGAGGTTGTACTCCTTATTAATTTAGATGGAATGCAGGCGATACGGTTACGCCGTGTCGGATAGAAACATTTTTTTATCTGTTTATGATGATTCAAATATAATAGTATAATCGATTCCGGCTAAACTTTAAAATACCGACTAGTGTAGATTACATTCTTTGTGTAAAGTAGTACCAGTCGAGAAAACCTAAAAGAAACTGTTTACTTTTCATACTTTTAAATTGAGTGTTTAGTCATTTAATGGGTATATTATTCACGCTAGAAAAGTCTGTGGTATTATACGGATGTTTTACAGCGATAAATGTATGTTTTAAAGATGTCAAGACACGAATGGCGATCATGTGGTTTTTGATGCAAGAAACTAGAAACAGAAGAATAACATTTTAATTTCAGATGACGGTATATATGGACAGCAAAACAAACCAGAACAGACATTCAGTGCAGGAAAGGTAAATCAAAATGTAGCATTTACAAAATTTTAATTAATAATCCGGACGTGCAAAGTACAACTGTGGAAAAAGGCGCCGTGTTACCATACAGAATAAAACTGAATCAACGTTAAAGTGGGATGACGCTCTTTTTATGCGAGTTTGATAGAGATGACAAACATTTTGCTACAAGACCATGAGACATCGATATCGACTCTCCTAAAAGATTCATTAGAAACACCAAATATAAATACCCCTCTCTGCTTCTGAGAGAGAGAGAGAGAGAGAGAGAGAGAGAGAGAGAGAGAGAGAGAGAGAGAGAAGTTTAACTAAGTTTTCCGCTTATTAAATAAATCCAAACATCTGTCTTTTAGTTTTACTGATTACGTTTCAATACATATATTCACTATTTATTTTGAGCTGAGCTGAGGCGGTTATATATCTAAAACATACACTAATATAAAGAAAATTACGTCATTGATTTTTCATATATATATAAATATATATATATATATATAAATATATATATATATATATATATATATATATATATATATATATATATATATATATATATATATATATATATATATATATATATATATATATATATATATATATATACGCAAATGCAACCGCTAGGTATGACAACGAACAGTGCATCGGCCATATATAAATAGAGACAGCACGCTGCACGTGAACAACTAGACTTCAACACTTTAGGCAATAGCTTGAATTCGAATGGACCTAGAGGTTTCATCCTAACACCCAATGAGACAGACCCAGTCATGCCATTTGTAGAAATGGAAATTGCAGCTGGGACATTAACAGTAAAAGAGCAAAAACCATTTCTGAGAAACATTATAAAGAGAACAGTAGAGCTACATATTTCCGACATACCAATGAAAATCAACGGTGAGAAAATTTCAAAACAAACTACAAATCGAAGTCGTAAGATCACGACTGGACACAATCCAGGGATACGAACTAAAACAATGGCATTAGAATACTAGAAGTGGAAAAGAAGAAATTATACACCACCAAAAATGTGTTCTTTTTACACGGATTTCTTATAAAATCGTGGTACAAATGGTATATTGTCCACAGAAAATGTTACAAATGCAGAACAACGAGAGCAACGACTAAGAGATGCAGATCACAAAAAGAAGAAACAGAATAACAGTTATAACACAGAAGTAAGATTAGGATTTCCCCCAAACAAAATCACAAAAAACAAGAAAAATAGAAAAAGCTAAAGAGAAAATTAAACTAGCAAAAGCAAAATGACAAACAACAAAGACAACAATTTCCGAAAAAAGAAAAAGGCATACAACAACCTGTCCAACAAGAAAAGGCCAAACAACAACAAAAAAACACAACAACCAACAGAACAACATAAGCAACAACCAATTGACAATAAACAAAAACATCAAAAACAAGAACTGAAGGAGAAACAAAAAGAAACACAGACTAAACAACATAACCAATAACAAACACAAATGGAAGTCGAAGAACAACAACAATAGCAACACAAACAAAAAAAGCAGCAACAAGCATCGCAGAACAAAATATAAGACACATGAAGCCAAAAGAAATTCCCATTACAATTTTAACAGATAAACAGAGAAGAAACAGAAAAAACGCGCATGGCACAACCCACACAACTACCAACACCACCACCACCCAAAAACTTTATACAAAAAATATACTTTATTTCAGAAAACAAACAAAAATCCAACATGTAAAGATTATAGCGATCACTCTGAACAAACACTAAGCCTTCGGGTATAATTTAAGTTAGAAAGGTGGGGCTTAACTCGAATGGTCTGGAAAGATCAAACAAGGACCGCCCCTCCATCCCCCCAAAACAAAATTTGAAAAGAAGCAGAGGAAGGGGATGGTACGAGATAGCAGCTCACTTTGGAGACAAAACCTTCCTTTGCAAGTATGGTGCTTTCATTTATCCATCGGCTATTCTTAATATATTTTTAAAAAGTCAATAAATTCCGCTTTATAGCAGTTCATTTCCATTGATAACATTTGACTGATGTATTAATAATTAAATCCGAATCTTCTAAGAAGGACTAAACCGTGGCCGGAGGAATACGTTGCAACAGTTGAAATAACCCTGAGATTTTGCAATTGTCTTAGCCAGACAACATTTACTATCATTATTGTACCATAAATGGCTAAACTGGCAAGCTGTCTGACACTGCTATACTGGAAAACCAAAAAATGGCAACAATATAAATATGCAACAATGTATTTTACCATTGTAACCATATCTGCTTTATCTGGATACTTCAAAGAGGTTCAAGATTATATTAAGACGTTACACGTCATTTGCCGCAGAGTTCTATAACACTGCCTTGAGAATTATACGTCTCTGTTTAACTTATGGCTCACCTAAGTTATTATCCTGTTGGATACATCCTTCATCAGAAGTTGTTTACTAAATAAAATGTAATGCAACTTTATAAGAACGTATAATGATTACATGTCAACCAAAAGCAATCCATTTATATTGAACACCCTGATATATGAAATCAAGTATCTGATATCTAAAAGATAGGGTAAACATTTTGCAAGATTTGGCCAAGGTTTAACTGGAAATCAAAACTGTCTTCCCATAAATGCGGCTTCATAATAATAGAGATAGTCTTATTTAACGATGAAAATTTCACGGAGTGATTGTCGAACAAAATCTGATAAGAACACATTTTTGTTTGGCTCTATATGAATGAAAGGTGTTCATTCTTTCAAATATTTTTAATTGTCTCTAATTTGAGGACTTTTCAACGTTTTCCGTTATACGTTTGCCATTCTACTAATGACATTTATTAATTTTGTTTTTCTGTATTTGAAGCAAGAACATCTGAATCTCAGTAACAAGAGAAGAACATTTTATGGACAACGAAGTGTGATGTCTGACATTTATTTTACCAGATATACTGGGGTAACAAACAATCAAACAAATCACCCGATATATTATTGCAACGAACAAAGGACCCATTACGTTCTTTATTTCTTTGTCATACTGGAGCTGAGAGAAAAAGGTGTTTCTTTACAACGTGTGTCCTATATATTCAGATGAATAAATTTCTGTATTTATTAGGCAGTAAAAATCAAATTCAGTAGCTGCCGCGCGTCGAATATTACAAATAGGTTGCCCTAACCATATTCATGTTATTATCAACACACTTCGCGGAGGGGCTGTCATGCTATTCGATTACTCTGAGTAAATATGTTTACAGGCATGCATTTGTGACACGTGTCCGGGCACTATTTAAGCACATTGTAAATTTCCTCCATTTTCTACATTTTTTTCTGCAATTCGGTGCATTGGTTATAAATTCTGATGCATAAAGACTGTATTATTTTGTGTTAGGCACTAATCTGGACAAACCAAAAACAAATATTACAAGGGAAAAATCAGAATAGGTTTTGTTGCATTTGCTGAAGTAGTTTCAGTGGAATAAAATATGTGAAACCTTTGGTCAAATTTAGCCATCCGGGACCTGCGTAATCACATCTATTTGTTATGTCATCCTGCGCAGAAGTGAAGATGCTGAACTGATTGTAGATTTTATTTTTTGCTTATACTATGAAGCTGAGTTTCTACTGAATACGAGTGAAATTCGTTATTGATCTGTAAATATTATTGAAAGTCAGGAGAAAATATAAATTATTATTTTAATCACTTCAATAGTACCCAATGACAGCTGATTTGTCTAGTCAGTGATGACAAATGTTCAACTGATATAATTATGTATTTTTTGTCTGTAAAGACTGGCTGCATTTGCTCTAATTTGCTTTGCTTCGGGGTACAGTACATCTTAGAAGAAAAATGTCTCTTTGCTTCGGGGTACAGTACATCTTAAAAGAAAAAGGTCAAAGAGAGTCATATGATACACTAGGTGACACGTAAAAATCGAAAAACAAGGTGTCACTTGTCACATTCATAAAAAATAGAAGCCTTATTATTATTGTGGTAGTTAAAAACATATCTCCAAATACGTCATGACTCAACTTGTAACGACCATTTTGTTCTTCGTTTCTGTATATTTTTGTAAACATATTTCACGTTTAACAAATTTCAAAAAATTGTTTCAATGTTTGACCAAAACCTCCACTCAAGCTAATGCTTTGAGAATGAAAAACCCCAAAATGTTTAAAATTAAAGTTTATATCTATAAAAAGATCTAGAGAATCTATATTACTATAAAGAAGTATATTTTTCGATGAAATATTCCAATTAAATCTTACATATTGCAGAAGAATCCATGATAATCAAAACCTGAGTTTCTAATTATTAGAACAAAACTATTGATATTAGGCATTGGATAAGTATGGTATCCCTCTAATTCAGCCTATACGTCGTCCATTGTTGCGCATTTTAACCAAAGACTAAAATGTATAGTTCATTCTGACGGTAGTTCAGCAGTTGCTTCGAAAGCTTCATACATTTAGTAAAGATATAAAAATATGTAGGAAACTGCTTGTTGTCTTAGAGTATTTGCAAATGCAAGCCATAACAAGGCTTTAAGTTAATTAAAACTTTCATCACAGTAAATATCGAGACTGCCAGGCATGTATGAAAATGAACTGCATGAAAGGAAATGTGAACATTGTGTAAATAATGAGATAGAGGATGCAAATAATTTTGTCTTCATCTGTTCTCTATTCCTCTAACTTATCTTCATCTGTCCTCTATTCCTCTTACTTATCTTCATCTATCTTCTATTCCTCTAACGTATCTTCATCTGTCCTCTATTCCTATAACTTGTCTTCATCTATTCTCTATTCCTCTAACTTATCTTCATCTGTCTTCTATTCCTCTTACTTATCTTCATCTATCCTCTATTCCTATGACGTATCTTCATCTGTCCTCTATTCCTCTAATGTAGAAAATCGTATATTGATCCTTATTAATGTCAAAAAAAAATTATGTAAAACCTACTTCCATCACTCAAACATGAATATGTAACAACTGTAAAATGCATAGGTATGTTGTATAATAATTCCAATTCAGATCTCTCTCTCTCTCTCTCTCTCTCTCTCTCTCTCTCTCTCTCTCTCTCTCTCTCTCTCTGTGAGGATTTAAATGCACACATTTTTATCGCCATTGTTCATTCATTTATGCAGTAATGTATGGCGTATGAATTAATATATACTGTATTGACCATGTGATTTTTATACGTCAGATCAATACAATTATGTTCTGTTCTCGTCTTTGGGTGTGGAACGTATAAAGCAATATTACATGTGCATTATAATAATTTAGTGTTCATAATCAAAACAGGTTTATAGTGTTAAGTATATTTGATACAAGTCATTTATATTTATTTTTATTGTTTGTTTGTTAGATTCAAATTTGGCATTTTAAGTTTAGGATTCGTTCATGGGGGGGGGGGACCTGTATTTACAGAATAAACACCAGGTGTTGTCCTCATTTCTGACCTGGCTTGTAAACAAGCTTTTAAAATGATTGGTTGGTTCCAAAGATATTATGGAGCTTTGTATAAACATCTTTCTATTTTAGTTGGGTCATACGGTCGGTACTTGAGTTTTTGAACGTAAATTTGTTCTGAAAGGTTCTAGAAGATCACGTGACCCCTTTCTTGTTTACGTAAAAACAGCTATATAAATTATGTCTTGGAGCGAGCTATTGAGTTAGAATTTGGGCTGTTAGAATACTAAGTTGTATCGTTTTGAGTTACTTTAAATTACCTTGTACTGGAAATTATTCGTTTGGATCAAGAGGAATTATTTTGTTATTTATCTGGAAAAGAATTCTGCTCATAGAATTTTATTAACAAGAACTGACCTCATCAAGTGACATAGTCTTCCATATTGGATACTTCGCTGGAATTCAAACTTAGAATTATTTGGACATTTTATTACCAGGATTTTTGCAATTTCTCTAGTGGATAATATTTTGAATTATTTTTGGATTAATTCTGGAATTGATTCTTAAAACCGTAAGTTTATTTTTTCTTTTCTGGAAAATATTTGTGCTCAATAAATTGTTTATTAAGTTTTTACATGCTTTTTATTTTCACTCTTTCTATGTTACTGTTTATTCGAGCCTAAGCACGTAACAATAGTGACATAAGATTTAATGTCCAAAGCATTCATTCAACCAGATAAGTAAAGAGTTATTTTCAGACTGGCAGCGATTGTTTGCCCACAAACCTTAATCAGTGACCATACATTTAAGGAACTTAGTGATGCTGATATAGTATAACACGGAAAGAGATTTTCATGATTGCACCATTCCAATAACGAAAGCTCCATTATTAAACTTTTCATTTAATATAATAATTCCTTCTAATTGCTTTCCTTGTGAATGTTGAAAAGGTTATAATTGGTAACGAAATTTATAATTATTTAATTCATGCAACTAGGACTAACTAAGCTGTAGTTATATTTTATTTTTTGTAAATAGATTGTGCATATAAACAGAGTATCTACATTTATGTCATACAAACAACATCTTGATGGTTTATAACAGTAATGGTCTATGTTTGGACAGATAATCTGGACTGTTTGGCGCTTAACTGTACACATTATAATAAAATGTTAAGAATGGTTTACCACTTGTTTTTCTCACTCTCGGCTCAAGATAATGCCACACATTTTTCATGACGTTGCAGCTATCCGATTAGCTAATATAATATTGCTGCGTCTATTTAATGTATATCCATGACAACGTATGTTGATTTTTATATCGTTTCGATGGATGCTGAGAAATTACAATACTAAAGTTAGTTTTAAACATATCAACGTGCCCCAGTTGTGTTTTGTTTATGGTGTGAAATATGTGAGTATTAGAAATTTCTTTTCAACCGAAACTGAATTAAAATGCATTTAAACTATTTCTATTATCATTCAGACGTGTGACTGTCTTGAAATTTGTTGCTTGTGAATGAATATTTTAATCCATCTCGCTGCTAATAAAGTACAGGGAAAAACGAGAAATTGGAAGCTTTAGTCAATTTTTGTAACTTCAAATTGTCATGATAATTTAGCTTTGGAACACAAAATAAACATGATCTAACTAATGTTCGATCTGAAAATAATTTATTATTATGCAACACACAGCAAAGCCAAAAAGAAGACAATACACAATTAATGTTAACATGTACTGGCTCTCGCTTTTATCTGAATTTACACTTCACAAGGCCGGAATGATATTTTAGGTCGGAGGAATTCTGGTGGCGACGCATTTCCAGCTGCCTTGTGAATGGACCGTCGGGGAAGATGAAAAGTCCCATTCTGAAGAAAATCAGTTGAAGACAGACCAAACGGCACAGGATACATATTTGGTAAGTAAAGATGTGGGTAACTTAGAAAAGACACATTGCACAAGTTATTTTGATGATCTTTCCGACCATAAATATCTGGCCGCATCCTTTTCATCATCGGTCCGTCTACCGGATCTGATTCAGTTTCGTGTTCATGTTTGGATTTCTTGCTTCTATGCGGAACTAGAATGTCACTTCCTGTTTCTTTATCTGTCTCGTTATTATCCACGAGTTTCAGTTCTGAAAATAATAATAATAATAATAATAATAATAATAATAATAATAATAATAATAATAATAATAATAATAATAAGATGTACTATGGATTAAGAGGTACAACGCAGTGTTAGTGGACGGGATATCTGCACCATTAAATTTTACATGTTTTCATCTCATATGGACTGTAAAATATTGACGACTTCAGTCCCTAGGGTCCATGGGTGGTAGCCAGATTGCTCAAAGACTGCATCACCATCTTGGATCAAACAATCCAATTAATTTGTTATTTGAATCCGGTAATCACATCTCAGCATTAAGCGATCTTGCTATTATATGTGGGTATTAATCCGGTAGACGCCTCCTCATATTAAAATGTTAATTTTATACACGCTTTTGGTTGCATGTACATGTAGTTTGTATTTAATTACTTTGTAAACAAGTATGGGCATCTTTTAAGCTTAATAATTGCGAAGGTGTTCTTTTTCTTTCCGCTAGATCATGTGGACTGACAGCATCACAGAATAGAGCAGAAAAAGAACTGCGGAGACATAGGCATTGACACGTGATCGAGATAAGTGCAGGGAACTGGTCAGATGTATAGCAGCTCAGTGCCTTAATGACCACACTAGGTCAAGAGACTGATGATGATGATGGCATTATGTTCGTGTTGGTGTGCATATCTAGCATCTGCTGTAATAGTGACCATTATGATGAAACCCATTGACTATATTTTTCTTTAAATATCTGGAGTCCCTATTTCTCAGTTATACATTAGAAACTCCTTTTTCTGTCTTAAGATGGAGGAAAATAGTAAGGGTGTATATTCTCCTCTTCTGTAAACATTCTTAAAATATTTTTGTTCTTTCGTCACGTCTAACAATGGCAAATATAACAATTATTATTATGACTTCAAGTGAAATTGACTGAAAAATGCATTTTGATCCTGTTGAGACCATTTTCTACAACTTAATTTGCGCCAAAGATAATATTGTCTTGTAGCATTTTATTTGAAATGCGAAAATTCATATTTGTCAGTATCTGCAATGGTCCTCTATTTCCCAAGCACCGTTTTCAGTCTTCTGTACTTAAGAGAGATACGTACATCATCATCGTCATCGTCATCGTCGTCGTCGTCATCATTATCATCATCATTAGAAGTAGTATAACTTTATTATTTTATTTTTAATTTTATTCACGTCAATGAAAAAGAGATTATTTACTGATAGAGAAAGATGTTAGCAGATTACAATCATCTTGGATAAATACTGTTAAATTTGAAACCCGGATATCGGAACTAATCCAGCAGATGATGCTGATTGTAAATAAATACTGCTGATTTTTTTCCACATATAACGGCAAATATGACTTAGCACCAATACTCACTACTACTATTGCCCATTAGCTGGTGGTACTTCTGCCATTAGTGTGGTTTAAAAACGCCGTTCAATTTTAAATAGCAAGAATAATTTTAATTGTTTTGAAACCCCAAAGGCATGTGCGGAGGAAGGTCGAACACAATTGATATTTAGTTAATACAGAAGATGTCAAAATAAGCGGAATGAAATCTCGCTCAAGAGATGTATGTACATATGCGATTATTCAAAAACTGAATAACATGTTTCCGATTCGAGTTTTATTTTCTTTTATTATTAAAAGAACAGCGTCTCACAAAAATACCAAAATTGATACAATAAAAACATGTGAACTGTCAGTAAAGATCGATTATATTGCATAATTCTGATCTGGCATGACCCAAAAATAATGCTAATTGTTAGTTTCAGGCAGGTAAAAAAAATTACCTTTATTCTGTTGCAGAAGAGTGATGCAAGTTTTCAAGAACGTGTAAATACTGTAATGAGGCTATTGAACTGTGTTGATGCATTTTCGCGTAAGGTTTCTTTTCCATCGTTTAACTGACGCGAATGACTGACTTATTTCTCGAACAAGACAAACCTTTTTTCTTTTACATATTAAGAAAAACATCGAAGAAAACTTCAAAGACTAAGATAATGTGCACGGATCGGAAAACAGAGAAAGATGCCATTTTCATTTGCACTTGAAACAATCATATTTCTACAGCATTCAGAAGAACAAACTAACGATAATCTGGTATTGAAAGACAACGGTAAAAAAACACAAAAACAACAGCTGTCATGGAGGAAGCAAGATGGTCTTTAATCTCTTGTTGTTTCACTTACTCTTAAACGTCACGATACTTACCTCAAATCTCTTAAATTTACTTCCTGACAAGGTGGTCTATTATCAATTCATTTAGATCTTAAAACGGTCATACAAATTTGACTTAAACTACAATTATAAAACCCCATGTTAACCAGCCAAAGCGCGACATTTTCCTGTTAATTTAATCATTGTCTCTGGAAGAAAATTATCCATCCCGCCAGGATCTTGTTCTTGTATTTCTTGCCAAAACGCTTTAATATAGCACTATTTTCAATATGCTTGACAACTGAAGAAGTCAGGGTATTTTGTCCCTTTGTTAGCTATAAGTTTAAAGGAAAAGCGCGTGTTCCTACAAGATACCCATGCTGCGTGGAAAGTTTACTGTCATATACATCGATGTGTTATGAGAATATAGAGCAGCCAGTCATAGATAGAGGTGGGGTGTGCAAACCGGCAGATTGGTGTGTGTGACCTCGTAGCCTTTAATAAGAGTTTTGGTCGGTGAAAGTCGATACAGAGTGCAGGAAGGGGTGGGTAGGGGTGACTCCAAAGACCTCGCCCAGCGTTCTGGCCTGTGAAGGGTAAATTGGAAGTGGGAGTGCACGTATTTAAAGATCCTCGGTGAGCTTTAGTAGAGGAGGCAAAACCACGATTTATAAGCTGTGAAGCAATGAATTGGAACATTAAATATTTTTTGAACTGTTGCCATGTTCATTTATTATATATCTGATGTCCAGACCAGGAAAAAGTAGAAACATTGACTTTTTGACTTTGGGTGAGGTCCCACTGTAATGTAATGATGGAACTATAAAATAAAGGGAACTGAATATCAGAATTTGAGTCATTTTATATTTATTTAATTTAATTAATCATCACGAGAGGTATTGTTAGTGACGATGTGTGAGTGCGTGCATTATTTACTGTTATGTCAATAAATGTATTATTTAATCGTGTATTTATTTGTCTTCGTCTCTTGAATGCCTATCACATGTCTTAATTATTAATCTTCCCCTATCTTAAGTATTTGACTAAATGTAGGAGAGTTATGACATTCACCTTGTTATTATATCAACATGTCCATCTTGTTATTATATCAATATATCCAGGTCGCTATTATATCACAATATCCAGGATGCTCTTATATCAGACTGTTCAGGTTTCTCTTATATCAAAATATTCAAGTTGATATTGCATCAACATATATAGGTTTCTCTTATATCAAAATATCCAGGCTGCTCTTATATAAAAATATATATCTTATTTGTTTACGTTTGTTTCCCTGCGACTTGATACAGATTCGTCGTGTTTATACAATTGTACTATGCTTCATGGAGGTTTCAGTTAAACAGTCAAAAATATTGCAAACGCCTTTTTCGTCAATATTTCCAAGTAACAAGACTACTGAGGAAAAGGATATGATTTGACCTTGACCATCGTCCATCTACGATAATAACTATGTCTACAATGACGTTTCTGATGATTGCGTCTGAGCTGTAGTTCACAATAATTCATACATACCCTATGCTTTTCCTTCGATTAATCTTAATATCAACAAAATAGTTTTATAATCGAAGAATTCAGAAACATTTCTCTGTGCCTATTTAAACACTAACGTATTATCTCGAGACAGAACTTCATCAACTTTGAATTCAAAGTAAATTCCAGTCATCACTGTGAGATTTTAGCTTAGAGTGAATCACGATATACGACTTACCTTTTGGCAAACTAATTCAGGTAAATTATATTTATCTACCTGGTAAACCTGGCCTGGGTTTAACTACCATCTCTGTACTTTTGTTCCTCAAACTGAGCTTTTTAAATATTTTTGAATTGCTTGGTTGGTAAGAATTATTGTTTTCTGGACCTTTCAGCAGGCATCCGGAATTATAATAGTCATAAAATCTTAAATGTTCCTTTATTTCTGAGGAAATTTGAAGATATTTTTTAATTTTAACTAATATTCTTTAATTTCAAGTCTTGCGTTTTTAATGAAAAGGTTTTTGTGTTACATTAATAAACTAAAACGCGAATTTGCATCTTTTCCACAATTTCAACCTCTGACAAAAATATTGATATGGTCTATAGATAAACAAGCAGGACAGCGTAAATCTCAATTTGAAGATAACGTATTATAACTTTAGTGAAACTGGGGACACCAGTTTTAAAACAAACAAGTGTATTCTATGTTTAAACTCACCCTATATTGCAGGTTCGTATTACATATTAAAATACAGATTCAGCGAGTTGTAAGATTCTGCATCCTCCCAATGATGTAAATTTTATACGAATATATTAGCAAAAATGCTCTTGTAACAAACTTCAGTCAAATTTATTATCTGAAAGATGGAACTTTCAAACTAAAGAATGTTAACCTCACTGTAGGACATTTGTAGTTTCTGTCTGTGGCGTTTGGATATACATGTATTTACTCAAATTCATTAAAATACGCAGCATTAAACGAATTGCCAACATACCTAATTAGCTGAATGCTAAATATAATTAAGACTTCTAATCGCATTGATCGTAAAGGAGTCATCATATTGAACTTATGTAGATGAATTAATTCATTGCCTTAATAAAGCGTTACAAAATACGGGAAAACTGTTGTTTGTAATTCATTCATTGCGCTTTTAAGATCCTCAACAATACAAAATTGAAGATGAGAGACATCGTTACTTAATTTCTTTGAAACACATTCCTGTAATATGTTAAACGTGCTCATACAATTCATGTTTAATACTTATATATATGTATCCCAAAATGTGGTTTCAGATTTTTTAAAAATGAAAAAAGAGCTAATATAAAATTAATATCATTTTAGCTTTCAAATGACTTTCAGTACCATTCTGACAGTAAACTAAATACACAACAGCACACGATTTGATAAAATCGGAAAAGAAGATCCTGTATTTCACCACCAAGAACATGCAGCTGCATTAAATAAGGAAATTTAAATGTAAATTTGTACTATTTATAATTGCTTACCATTTGCTGTTCATTTTTCTTTCTTTTTTATATTGTTCCAAATTTATTGCCCATTAGAATAATATATGATATTTAATGGGGGCATTTTTGTATTGAAGATCGTCCTTGTTACCATTTTTGCCCTGGTTTTGCCCTATTTTGTATTTTTTTGTTTTTTTCATTTTAAAAGTCCCTTAAATTTAAACGAATATGTTTTAAACGTGTGTGTATTTAAAAACACTAAATGAAATCAATATTAAACTCGAGAGATTTTCTGAAGATATAACAGGATGTCAATTTTATTGGATACATATTGAAATTAAATGAAACGCAAATTTCATGCAACGAATCGAAGGTTTTGTTTTTGTATCTTTAACAAAAGTTTAAACGGATATATTTATTGCTGTTAAATTTTTTATTGACACTATTATTTGGCCTAACGAGCAAACATTGCAAGATTTTCAGGATTTCGAAATGTTTTTATAGGTAAAGGCTGAAAGGTTATTAGGGATGATTTTTTTTACCTGCTCGAAGGCCTCATGTCCAGCTTATTCGTTACTTATTCTCACTGTAAGTTTATCACGTTTCCCTGATATTCCGTACCTATTAATTAACTTACCAATAAAACCAGATAATTTGGTCATATCCATCACTATCACAATGACTGCATGACCACGTTGAGTTTTTACATTCTATTTCATATCCGACCTGAACTAGACAGGTTCCCTGCTTTTGGTAATTAATTCCCGATAGTTATAATTAACAATGCCAGTTAAAATTAGATAGGCTTGATATAATTAACTAGGAATTTTAAAATTAACAAAGCATGTATGAATTAGCTAGGCTTGTTAGAAGTTGACGAAATAAATCTTACCTCGCACTAAATCCTTTGACGGTATAGAGTCTTTGCTGGCTTTATCTGTGTCGATTCCATGCTTCTTTTTTCCATGAATGTGGTTATCCGACGGATTTGTTTCAGCAGCGGTACTCATGGGCTGAACCAGTTTTGGATAAGACAATCCTGGAATGGACAAGGGGAAGAATGTGGCTGGATAATGCCGCTGGTATAACTGCTGCCAACCGTGTGCAGTCATGGACTGGTATCCATACTGATTACCATTACTTGCTACAAGCCCCTCGTCAAAAGCATCAGCATTCCTCAAAATTCTGTTAATGGAACTTATGCTTGGAAGAGATTGTTCATCGCAAATCCTCTGGGTCAGAAGATGGTCCCTTATTTCCCATGCAAAAACAGATGGATTTTCCTTCTTCAATTGTAATATTTTCCTCACTACTAGAGGAGTTGCAACTTGCTGAAAAGTATTACAGCCATCAGTAAACAAAACTATAAGATAATTGTGAATTCTACGTGTAAAGCACATTTTGGCACCAACATATTTTATTGCATGCGTACTGGTAAAGGACATGCACTCACAACAAATATTGACATGAGAGAAAAGGCATTACATTTTATATAAATTTATATTATACATTATTTTGATATGTTCTGCATTTATTCCTTATGTACTGATAATGACAATGGATTAAGAAATGTTAACCTATAATATAACATACAGGATTTATACAGTATCTTTTAATACTGTGATAAAAGAAAATGTCTAACTTATATGGCGGATACACATTTGTCAGTCCGTAGGTAATAGTTCTATACTCAACTGCTTATATTGATCCTTTTCATGTTCTGTCTTGTCAATATTTATAGAAAATGCGCATGCAGTTCCACATGGATTATACAATTAGGTGGAGATGGAAATTTATATAAATTACTCTAGGATCAATTATTTAAGGTAATTTTTTTATAGAATCATTCAGTTCTACATATTCAAGTAACTATTTTATTGCAGACAGTCTAACAGACATGCCAGACTACCTTTGGTTTATTTCCCCCGATGGATCCCGGCTTGATCGAGCCTGTTTCGTAATATCGAGTCAGAATCTTGCTGACACAGCCGTGGGACACGAGTAACTGGCGAGAAATGTCACATGGCCTGACTCCCATATGGGCAAGCTCCACAATCCGTCTTCGGACATGATCGGGGAGGGGTCGTCCATTCACAAAGACACCTCCTAGCTGATTGACACCAGTCTGTCCTGGAACACAAAAGCACGTTTTTATTTATCCCCGTGGCAGGAGCATATATAGTGATACGAATAGCTAAGCATGGGATCGCTCTGTGCTTCATACTAGACTGTAACACGTTCATTTAATTTTAATTCGCCATCGTTTCTGTTTTGACCACTAGTTACATTCTAATATATACATCAAAACATAAAAAACAAACTTATAGAGGACAAAACAAAAACAATTGCAACTCGAGTCTCAAAAACTTTACTTCATTTTTATATTTATATTGTCACGAGATACATTTTTATGATATTGTAATTCAAATCATACGGTTACGATTAAGATCAGTAAAATAATGTTCAATGATACATCACATCACATCACATCACATCACATCTCTCTCTCTCTCTCTCTCTCTCTCTCTCTCTCTCTCTCTCTCTCTCTCTCTCTCTCTCTCTCTCTCTCTCTCATACACACACACACACACACACACACACACACGCACACACAAGCACATGTACAGCTGCGATATAATAAATGGAGTATCTAAACAAGCAAATTGTTTGCAACTCGAGTCTCAAAAACGTTACTTCATTTTTATATTTATACTGTCACGAGATACATTTTTATGATCTTGTAATTCAATTCATACGGTTATGATTAAGATCAGTAAAATAATGTTCAATGATACATCACATATCTCCCCCCCCCTCTCTCTCTCTCTCTCTCTCTCTCTCACACACACACACACACACACACACACACACACACACACACACAAACACACGTACAGCTGCGATATATTAAATGGAGTATCTAAATAAGCAAATTGTTTGCAAACGTGTCTGTTACTACTATGCTACAACAACTATTGCAACGAATACTATTGCTTTATTGCTATTTGTCTATTACTATAACTACTACTACTACTACTACTACTACTACTACTACTACTACTACTACTATTGGTACTTCGCTACTACTGTTAGTAATATGATACCACTATTACTGCTGCTACTACTTTTACCACTGCTTTATTGGTATTTTGTTGCTACCACTATTACTGCTACTAATACGACTGTTTTTTTTTTGGTCATTTGCTAATAACTCTAATATTAACACTGCTTTATTGGTAATTAGCTATTACTACTACTACTGGTATTTCAGTTATTAATGCGATAACTTCTAGTACTACTACTACTACAGCTTCCACGACTGGTGATACTAATGCTACTACTAAGACAACGACGACCATCATCATCACCACAACGAGAGGCAACGATGAAACGGACAATGACAACGATGACCATGATAACAGATGTAAATTTGGTAAAATCATTGATTCTTTAAATCGTTTATCAATATTTCAGTACTACATCAGATTTTACCACCAAAGGTATCATGATGCTTTCCATGTCTCGGATATTGTGACATCTCTATAAGTTTAATATATTTTTGTCATGAATTTCTTTTTTTAAAATGACGCGTAGATTGCTTGACCTCGACGTGCACATGTTGATACCCTGCTCTTTGTACCGTCACTAAGAACGGTTAAATTAATATATTTCTGTATCGAGTATCACTAGTCATTTATCATTATTATCATCAAACCTAGATGACTTTGTACAAAATTGATAATCGATGGAATTTTAAGAATCCCATAATTAGGTTTGATTTTCAATAGCACGAAAAGAGTTAGAACTTATTGCGCCTTCTTTTTCCAGCATGGTCTGTAACTCGTATAATGATTCACTAGTGTTATAATGTAATAATCTAACGGGTGAGAAAGACGGTTTCATTACTCATTAAAATTTGTAACATGAGGGTGGTAATATTCATCCATATATATATATATATATATATATATATATATATATATATATATATATATATATATATATTAATGTTCTGTTTTGGATTGAACATTGGAAGAATACATTAGAAGTCTTTTAAAATAGATACCACAACTGATCTTAAACGTATCTTATAAGAATGATAAATGAAAAATTCAGTGATATATCAATGACATATCTAATATCAATATCGATCAAAACATAACCTACACTTTCACTATACATGGAGTCTAATTCAACGTACAAAGAAGAGGGTGGAAATTAGAAACATTTTTTTTTTTATAATTTAGACGCATACGTGGAACATGGCCTAGAAAAGATCATCAATAGGGAATCCATGTAATTACAAACAAAATGTTTAAGTATAAGGTACACTGACCACGAGGTGAAGAATAAAATGAACATAAGCAAAATATATAGAGAATATCATACAAAAACAGGACCGATTCTTTTGCATGTATATGATGGTTATGTGTTTTATATCCATATAACGTTTACATTGGCTATTGTGTTCTAAATCTCCAATTTTTAATGATCCTTAATTAAACTTGCAAATTGTATCTTCTCCTCAAATGAAACAATTTTTACAAAGGAAATATTTTAATGAGTTTTGTTGATTCTATTTCAGCGATAAAAATTATTTTATGTTAGTCTTCAACAACTCCTGCCCTGCTTACAACGTATGTTGTATGTGTATATTACTGATACGTTACAGGTGTCGAAAATATGTTTTATTGACAACAAGAAGAAATTAAAGTCGGCAATTGGTAAACTCTCTTTAGAATACATTACGAGAAAAACGAAGTAAATCTCGTTAAAATCTGTACAAGTTTTTAGTCAATAGAAGTATCAGAAGGAGCAGAGGATTTTATTTGAATATTAAATCTGGACTTAAAATATGTCAGACTGTTGACGGGTAGTTGGCATTTAATATAAAATCCGGAATTTAGTATCTGTCTGAATACTGGCGGGTAATTTGTATTTATTATCAAATCCAGACTGTTTTAGTATCTGTCATAACAATGACGGGTAGTTTCGCTTTTAACATCATACCCACCGTGACGATACATATTTATATCTTGAGAAACGTTTCTGCAGACTTATGATAATCACACACACACACACACACACACACACACACACACACACACACACACACACATATATATATATATATATATATATATATATATATATATATATATATATATATATATATATATATATCAGTTTAAAAAAATATAGCCTCATAAAAATCACAAATAACATACATAGCTACCACTACTGCTACGGTTGCTGCTACTACTACCATGCTCTATACTACTACTACTACTACTTATAATATTAATACTAATATGTTAATGTTTACACTCTTTACAGGTGGTTGACTCAGCTAAGTGGGGATACGGATGAATCCGTTTTATTTTTACAGTAGTAGCAACAAGTAAAACATTACAATTATTCAAGTTTCCTTCTGATCAATATAAATATCATCGATACGGGAAGAGATACGTGCGTCTAAAAAATGAAAAGAAACCTTAAAACATTTTAGTTTTACCTGTATGAGGCATTCTTTGATCCTCTCCCTGCGTGATATTGTTAACCAGGTGGTGGGAATACTTGGCGACGACGGTACTGCAATTAATGTAAGTAACCAACAATAAACAGCCATATTAACTGCCATTTTCTTGGGATTAGAATACGGCAAAAGTAATATGCCTTTTCCTGTGGGTTATTTAAAAATATTAAATGAAGCAGCTTAAAAGCATGTTTTCGCCGCTTAATTCGACACGCTTCCATGTTTGTCTTCATGACCTGAGATCGTAATAAATGCGTCACATATTCGATACCCGCCTGGTCCAAACCTTGTCAGCTATCTCGGTGTATTATTGGGAAAGGCATGTTACCCCGTTTCCTCGGTATGATATAGCCAACACTATGGTACAATGCGGTTAAAAATCAACCTGCATTTAACATAACTTTAATAGCTCAATTTGTTTTTGGAATATATTTAGAAAGCGAGAGTGTCAAGCGCAATATAACTGTAAAAAAGTTAATATTTTTTGAAAGAGTGCAAATAGTTTTGTTGTACACACCTCAGAGAGTAGAAAAGATTGACTTCATTCACAATGGTGATAAATATCAATTGAAATGCAGACGATGAATGACAGAGATGAAATATTCGTTGAATTTACGAGAGCTTGACTTGGTTGGAAAGGGGATAAAATTCAATGACAAATGTCAATAAAGTTGTCTTGGTAATTAACTCTTATTTAAACCGCGCATGTGCACCATGGGATAATTATTACCACTCATAATTACTTAAGAATATCATGGAAAAATAGAGTACAATTCTTTACTATCCATAAACAGGGCCAACATTTCACTGTACAATAACAAACTATTAAATAAAAGCCACAAAAGTAATTGACATGCACTTTTCATGTATGCATGGATGTGGTAGATATTATGTAACAAAATGCACGTATTATTTATTCCACTCAGACAATATCAGATTATAATTGAAAGAAATTAAGGTGAAGGAAACCTTAAGAAAAATAGGTAAATAGGTTCTGCTTTATTCTATACCCATACATTATATCTGTAGACATTTTTCTCAGTACTCGATGAACTGTATATTGAAAAGACAATACGAACAGGTCTATGTTCAACACCCCCCATATATATATATATATATATATATATATATATATATATATATATATATATATATATATATATATATATATATATATATATATATATATATATATATATATATTAGAATTTTCGTTAGTTTTAGATAATGAAAATTTACTAAAATTGTATAATATTATATACACAGTTCTAGCACATCTAAACCTTTGCTTCAGACATGTTTACTGCAAACATTCAGTGAATAGAAGATACAAAATGATTTTAAAATGAATGAAAAATACAGCTTACGTATATATTTTTATTTTCAAATTTGACAAATAGGATTTATATATAAGCCATCCTAATGTTACATTCATTCTCAATTTAACAACGATTCGTACTCTTCAAAATTTGTTCAAGAAAGAGATTCCCCATTTTTAGTGTAGAACTATATTTATTTTAATAAAAGGAATCTATGCAATATCAGTTAGAACAAACAGAACATATACTTTATAAAATTCACGGCTCATAAGGAAAAAAAGACATAATCAGTTTTTATCATATATTTTTTTGTTTAATTTTGCAAATAGACGTCTTTTTTTGCCAGAAAACCTAATTTCCACCTTATCACCTTATATAATAAAATACTTTTGACATTGCGATAATATCATCAACAAAAACAACAAAACAACAATAACAACTAATGATAATAATAATAATAATAATAATAATAATAATAATAATAATAATAATAATAATAACAATGACGACGACACGACCACGACTACTACTGCTGCTACTACTACTACTACTACAACAACTACTACTACTACTAATACTAATACTACTACTAATAATAATAAATCCACAAGTCATGATCTTTTCTCGTCGTTGTAAGAAGTTAAAGGTGTCAAATCGAAGGTAATATAAAGAAGTTATAGTGATATCGTGCATACAAAATTAAAAGCATATATAAATTTTAAAATAATTTTAAATAAAGAGAATAAATATTAAGATGTATTTAAATAGAAACTATTACTACACCAAAATCCCCGTCTCAGAAAAAGATAGTATTCATGAATTAAGGCT
Organism: Unio pictorum; assembly: GCA_030141615.1. Classification (NCBI taxonomy): domain Eukaryota; kingdom Metazoa; phylum Mollusca; class Bivalvia; order Unionida; family Unionidae; genus Unio; species Unio pictorum. The sequence goes on along the minus strand of JARLTB010000192.1, from coordinate 1,103,891 downwards.
AGCTATAAATCCTTCTATTCAAAAGTCACTAAAATTATTTCCGAAAATGCAGTTAGAAAATTTAAAAAATTCAAAAATCATCGTATCCAATTTTGTAAAGATCTTTTTGTGTTGTGCAGTATTTATTTCTCCTTGTTTGTATCAAACAAATCAACACAACATTCTGAAATGTACAGAGATGTCAAATACCTTTGTTTTCTCTGTTCGCCTCTTGGTCTGCTACACTCCTTCTCTGCAATTGTTCCCTGTAACTAAAAACGAACCACTGGAGGCAAATCAGTCACGGTGGGATGTTTTCAACTTTTGCGTGAAAAGCACGTGGCGTGGTCACACTCGGTAGGATATCACCTGCCTGTAAAAGTTTGAGCTCTCAGCCAATCAGCCACGAGTTGTTGTCCCAATCAGCCACGAGCTGTCGTCAATCTTATACACGGAACGTCGCGCCCGTTTCATAAATGTTCACTTACTGTCGCAGAATAAACATTATGAATTTTTAACAACTTGTCTGATGAGCAAATCGTCAAATTGGACGAAGATTCGAATGAAAAGAAGATTGAGCAATGATTTCAGCGATTTATTCAATAAAGACAGATGTTTATGCGACGGATGTGTTTCGAAAGACCCATTGCTACGCAAAATATGTCCCAAGAAATAATTATTCTTGGAAGATTAGAGCTTCGAGCTAAATCGCTTGCAATGAGAAAAGGCAACACATTTAATTTTCTATGACTCGTTACGTTGACAGAACTGAAATGAGAAACGGCAATTTCTTAACGCAATATCTTTCTTATACGCCAGACACTTAGACAACTTTCAAAATACCATGTGCCGTTAGCACTTTCTTGAAAAATGTATTTTAGGTTTAATCATTGATGTGCGTGACAAGATGGTTTCCGTGTATACTTTATCGTGAGCAACCATTTCTGTTTCTATTCCAGTGTACACTTAATTGATAGACAATCTGAGAAAAAAAAATCTTCGAGGCAACGAATCTAAGACATTAATTAGCATGCAATATTCAAAACACGAATATTCCATTTCACACAGAAGCAAGAAAACTCCGGTTAAAGCTGCTTTTACTCGATCCCACTCTTCGATACGCATATCATATACCTGAGTATAAAACTATTAAAGAAAATCAGTTGGTTGCACTCTGTAATCATATGTATTCAGAGTCCTTATACTGTGATTTGTTTACAAATAATAATTCCAAACATTTCAACATACGGCCAAGTCAAATTTTAAATCGCTGCAAAAGAAAAGAAAAAAAGCAAATTGGCAGGCCCTTACATCGCTCAGCCAGACGGAAACAGTTTTCATAATACATCATATGCCCCTCTCTCAGCTAGGAAAAACAGTCTTCATGATATGAAGCCCAAAACTGTTCTCGAGCTTAACAATCCCGACGTTTCGAAATTCTAGAGTGAACGTAACACAAAACGCAACATATTAATAATTTTTTTATTTTCGGAGTTTGTAGATATTTCTTGCTAAAAATATTTCATGAAGGCAGGAATGTTAAACGCATTCAACACAATATTGAACAGGAAACACGTGACAATCTTCTTGCTTCTCACTTAAAATAAGAGAAAAAATTAAACCTAAAAAACCTGGTGAATTGTCCAAAATGAATTAACGTGTTCAATTGTTCTATTGTGCTGAGCATTTATTATAAAACTTATATAATCAGTAGGGTACTAGAGCATTCATTAGCTTTTATTCTATATAAAAGGTTAAAAGGAAACGACAATTAGCAGGATGTTATTTAGAAGCAGTGGACATTAAATTGATGAAGATGGACAGCATGACACCTTCTGACTATAATGAAAATAAAACCAACAGTAATGATACAAGTGTTTTGGATTGTCAAATACATAAATATTGATTTTATTCAGCTATACATTTTACATATTAAAGTTGAAGTGTGTCGATGTTAAACAGTGAAGGCTAAGTTATGATGTTACACAGTAAGGACTATGTTATGATGTTACACAGTAACGGCTAAGTTATGTTACACATTAAAGACTAAGTTATGATGTTACACATTAAAGACTAAGTTATGATGTTACACAATAAAGACTAAGTTATGATGTTACACAGTAATGACTAAGTTATGATGTTAAACAATAAAGACTAAGTAATGATGTTACACAGTAAGAACTAAGTTATGATGTTAAACAATAAAGACTAAGTAATGATGTTACACAGTAAGGACTAAGTTATGATGTTACACAGTAAAGACTAAGTTATGATGTTAACCAGTAAAGACTAAGTTATGATGTTACACAGTAAGGACTAAGTTATGATGTTAACCAGTAAGGACTAAGTTATGATGTTAAACAGTAAAGACTAAGTTATGATGTTAACCAGTAAAGACTAAATTATGATGTTAACCAGTAAGGACTAAGTTATGTTACACAGTAAAGACTAAGTTATGATGTTACACAATAAAGACTAAGTTATGATGTTACACAGTAAGGACTAAGTTATGATGTTACACAATAAAGACTAAGTTATGATGTTACACAGTAAGGACTACGTTATGATGTTACACAGTAAAGACTAAGTTATGATGTTACACAGTAAGGACTAAATTATGATGTTAAACAGTAAAGACTAAGTTATGATGTTACACAGTAAAGACTAAGTTATGATGTTACACAGTAAGGACTAAGTTATGATGTTACACAACAAAGACTAAGTTATGATGTTACACAGTAAGGACTAAGTTATGATGTTATACAGTAGAGACTAAGTTAGGATGTTACACAGTAAGGACTAAGTTATGATGTTAACCAGTAAGGACTAAGTTATGTTACACAGTAAGGACATAGTTATGATGTTACACAATAAAGACTAAGTTATGATGTTACACAGTAAGGACTAAGTTATGATGTTAAACAGTAAAGACTAAGTTATGATGTTAAACAGTAAAGACTAAGTTATGATGTTACACAGTAAAGACTAAGTTATGATGTTAACCAGTAAGGACTAAGTTATGATGTTAAACATTACAGACTAAGTTATGATGTTATACAGTAAAGACTAAGTTAGGATGTTACACAGTAAGGACTAAGTAATGTTACACATTAAAGACTAAGTTATGTTACACAGTACAAACTAAGTTATGTTACACAGTAAAGACTAAGTTATGACGTTACACAGTAAGGACTAAGTTATGATGTTAACCAGTAAGGACTAAGTTGTGCTGTTACACAGTAAAGACTAAGTTATGATGTTACACAATAAAGACTAAGTTATGATGTTAACCAGTAAGGACTAAGTTATGATGTTAACCAGTAAGGACTAAGTTATGATGTTACACAGTAAAGACTAAGTTATGATGTTACACAGTAAAGACTAAGTTATGTTACACAGTACAAACTAAGTTATGTTACACAGTAAAGACTAAGTTATGATGTTACACAGTAAAGACTAAGTTATGATGTTAAACAGTAAAGACTAAGTTATGATGTTAACCAGTAAGGACTAAGTTATGCTGTTACACAGTAAAGACTAAGTTATGATGTTACACAATAAAGACTAAGTTATGATGTTACACAGTAAGGACTAAGTTATGATGTTACACAATAAAGACTAAGTTATGATGTTACACAGTAAAGACTAAGTTATGATGTTACACAGTAAAGACTAAGTTATGATGTTAACCAGTAAGGACTAAGTTATGATGTTACACAGTAAAGACTAAGTAATGATGTTACACAGTAAAGACTAAGTTATGATGTTACACAGTAAAGACTAAGTTATGATGTTAACCAGTAAGGACTAAGTTATGATGTTATGCAGTAAAGACTAAGTTATGATGTTACACAGTATGAACTAAGTTAAGTTGTTATACAGTAAGGACTAAGTTATGAATCACATCTTAGTCCTTACTGTATAAAAACATAACTTAGTTTTTACTGTGTAACATCCTAACTTAGTCTTTATTGTATAACATCATAACTTATGATGTTATACAGTAAAGATTAAGTCATGATGTTATACAGTAAAGATTAAGTCATGATGTTATACAGTAAAGATTAAGTCATGATGTTATACAGTAAAGATTAAGTTTGATGTTATACAGTAAGAACTACGTTATAAGTAATTTAGAATTTATCTGTGCCACAAATGCTGGTAGAATCTATGTTAACAGGGAAGATATCTGTGATAAAAATAACTAAATCACTATATGAGAATCTTATCTTATAGTGAGACCTTGTTTGATTCGCAAAATGTATACATTTGGAAAATGAATAAAAGAGTTACGACGATTTTTTATACATGATCGTAATAAACTATTCATTATTGGGGCATGCAAATAAAATGTTGGTATATATTTAATTTCTAGTCGCTATAAAACAGATATACAAAAAGTGATTTGAGTCAACATATGATTCATGCTGCTTCTATTACACAATGGATTATCTCAGTGTATTAATCGCGCAGGCTGGATCAACTTCTCTCATTCTTATTTCTGTGTGATTGTTTTTGTCTTTTCTTCTAATGTACAACACCGTTGGAGAATATATCATTCATTATATGACTGTTATCTTACCTTAATTGACGTTCAAATATCATTTTGATTGGTGCAACGTCATTTGACAAAGGTGCATGACGTAGTCATGAATATGTCATCACGATATTCTGCCGGTATTCCATCATTTTAATTTAATTATTTTTCTAATTAATGTACTTTGTAACTTCAAGTCCATCTTCAACCGAACAATTTGGTGTAAACTAAACATTATACGGACTCTAAATATGGAATATGGAAGCATGTCAAATTGTTTGTTATTTATGAGTATTTCATTTTCTGCGTAATCTGTATCGACCGGACACCATTTTGTGTACAACCTACGCTTTGTAGCCAGGAATATGAGATCAAAATTTAGCGTCCGACACTCGATAAAGCCTCGTTTTGTGTTTTTTTTTAATTGAATGGTGCACATCTTGTATTTTGATGGTGACGTACATTTTTTAGATTTCGGTTGTAATCATTTTTTGTTTCGTCCCGGGCCATAACGGTATTGCAGTTCCCATTTTATCCCGCTTTCTCAACCAATTTTAAAAAGTTTGAGTTATTCTTGCCGGTATGATATTGTCTTTTTCATGTATGCACACATTTATGTAATACTGTTGTAAATATTTTTGCATCGCTTCCTTTAGATCAATCGATCCCTAGTTTCTTATCTAACAATCCTATACATAAAAGAAAATACAAAAACATAATTAAAAAAAAGGAATTAATTTGATTTTTGTACAGAGTGCATGTATAATATGAATATTTGTATACACATTTATTATATATGTATATGTTTTCATTCATTTCGTTGTGTCAAACTATTGATATACCCTTATAAGCGGGGTTACCTATGCGCAAACGTTTACCTCGAGTGACGCCTTGATAGCATAACATCTCATCAACCCTTACTTAATTTGTACAGAGTGAGATGTGTGTGTGTGTGTGTGTGTGTGTGTGTGAGAGAGAGAGAGAGAGAGAGAGAGAGAGAGAGAGAGAGAGAGAGAGAGAGAGGTGACTGGGATCTTTAACGTAGCTTTATAAAATAAAATAAAAACAATCAGTAAATATCGCTAAGATGTCTGCAGTGAGGCAGTTTATAGTGGTGTATATCAATGGGGCAATATATGCACACATAATACAGGTGGGGCAAGGAAAATGCTTGTACCAGGGTATTTCTGTACATAACGCTAAACATACCACTGTATACCGTGATTTTATTATTCCAGAAGAATTTGTTACAAATATAAATATTTGGTATTTGTAAGAGTTTACTCCACTCCAGATTTTATCGCTATATTTGAGAAGAAATTCATCAAGGCGAGGATTGTAGGCTGCTTAATTGCTGCATCTTTCATGTGTATAATGACGATTTTTACCCATCGATAATGTGTGGTATTCCTTAAACGTGGCAAATGTTTTGCCTCTTTACAATGACGATCAGTTTGTTTTCCAATATGTGTTTATTTTCTTCTGAAGATATCTCCATCAGTAAACCCGTTATAAGGACACAGGTCACCTTTCTTTCTATCACCCTCTCTCCTAGGGAAGCCCATACCTTCTACATGGTAGCCTTTGATGCCGATAATTACGTTTTGTAGTAGGACTACATCTACTATAGATAACAGTAACTTTTCCGTCCCACATCCCGCTGCGGTTTTGCTAGCCTATAATAATTTTTCAGTGTATCCCTATTGCAATAAGTGCAGAAAGAATTTATCCTGGTCTGAAGCGCTCTTCCATCTTTCACATGCTCATATTTAAAAGTTAGCTGATTTCCTTCACGCTATCAGAACCATCTTTCCCACAAAGGCTTTAACTTCATTATTGAACTGATTACTGAGCCTCTTCCTTTCACGTTGCAGTCATATAATTCAGACATTTAAGAAAGTTTCAGACAAAAGCACAAAAGAAAATAATAAAAAGGTCTGGAAAATATAAAAGAATAAAAATAAAGTAAGTTGAAATTAAACTTTTTATACAGTTTTATACTTTTTATACAGTTTTATATTTTTATACAGTTTTATACTTTTTTATACAGTTTTATACTTTTTATACAGTTATATACTTTTTTACAGTATGGTTGGTCCATGCTAAATGAAGACGAACAAACATGCAATGCAAAATGGCAACACATATAAATCTTCAGGCAGCGCGTAAGAGGCGTAGCTAGAGTGTTTGGAGCCCGGGGACAAGATTCATTTTTATGCCCCACCCCCTCAACTCTGAAACCCATTATTCCACATACAACCTGTCTCAAAGACCATTTTGGCGTCCCCGACTAGTCTGGCGCCCGGGGACATCTGTCCGACTCTGCGCCCCTCCCCCCCCCCCCCCAGCTACGCCTCTGCAGCAAGCAATCCATATTTTATTAAACAGTAGGTATATTTTATTGGTGTGGTCCGTCTCAAACTTAATATCATTTGACGAACCCCCCTCATTGGCACCTCTTACATGGGCCACATCACAAATGAAGAAGTGTGTAACACCATCAGGCTCAAAGTATGCCATTATTAATAATTCCTCACCACTGTCAAAAAGAGAAAGCTGAAATGATATGGCCATCTCACTAGAACCAACAATCTATCCACAACAGTAGTGCAGGGTAGTGTCTAAGGTTGTAGAAGGAAAGGTAGACAGAGAAAAAAGTGAAGTGACAACATCACAGAATGGACCAGGAAAAGTTTTGCGGAGACACAGACATTGGTACATGATCGAGACAAGTGGAGGGAACTGGTCAGATGTTAGCAGCACAGTGCCTCAACGACTACACTAGGTTAAGAGACTGATGATTGTGTAATTATACATATATATTGCTCACTTTGTTCATGAAAGGCATATTATTCTGACTGTAACATTGTACATTACCTTTAATGTGTTCCGCTGATACAGCTCGCCACCCTGGACTTTAATGATTCAGAATCTTCATTATAAAATATTACCTATACTGATATTACAAGAAAAATATAAAACGACTTTCTAATAAAGGATATTGTATTGCAGAAGGCCTATAACAACCAAGACGCTGGAGTCCGTTGGCAATAAATGCGTCAAAATATAGTTTCATCTGATATAATTTTATCACATAACTACTTTAAGGAATAACATAATTGCAATGCTAAAATCGAAGGATAAATTATTTATTTTAAAGCTGCAAACTCCAACATTGTGAACGTACGACAAACGTTAGTGCAACTCATTGCTCTTTATGCACGTGTAGCAAATGCAGAGGTGCAAAACCAACTCAAACTTAACTAGAGGGGTGTCAACTTAAAACGTAGAGTGCACCTACATGCACTATTTATGTGTTGATATAAAAGAAACCCCCATATATGAGAGACACGAAATCTGGTCTACATTTAGTTAACAAAATCATCTGAACACAATCATATTTATAATAATACCCCAACGACAACACAAGGGTGTCTCGAAATACGAAGAAGTGAACCTAGACAACCTGGATAGATATTTGTGGAACGACTATCTGATGCTGAAAAGAAAGATTTGTAATGTTAGCGTATGCAATGTCTGTATGCAGTAGATTTTTATGGTACCTCGACACAATAGCAGCGATATGGTGCCGACTAAAAGCGAATGTTCGAAAAATGAAAAATGATTTGCATGAAAAATTCAGGTAAATCAACTCTTCCAAATAAATGCAAAAATTAAGTACAGTAAGATTAAATATAAATGTATTTTTTTTTCTCAAATCTTTAATATATATATATATATATATATATATATATATATATATATATATATATATATATATATATATATATATATATATATATATATATATATATATATATATATATATATGTGTGTGTGTGTGTGTGTGTGTGTGTGTGTGTGTGTGTGTAAAAAGCAAAAGATAAATGTAAAACGTGTATCAGCTTTAGAGAATCACTAACAGAGAGAAGTAATAACAACCAACATGATGTTTGGCACTTAATGATTTCATACAATAAATGATATCTTAAAATAATATAAACCTGTACATAACAGAAAATGCATATTTTCCTCTGTTTTGAAAAATTAAATATCTAAAAAGAAATGATGAAATATCGCATTTGAATCTGAGGCAAAATTGATTATGATATCAACGACGTATAACCAACATAATCTCTTTTGAATATGAGACGAAATCGATTATGATATCAAATATATATATATTACCATCAAAATCTCATTTGACTCGGAGACGAAGTTAATTATGATATTAATGACTTATAACAAAAAACATCTCATTTTAAGTGAGACGAAAATTGATTATCAATGACGTATAACCAATAAAATGTCATTAAAAATTTAATTTCAGAAATCTTACAAATTTGAATATTTTTTCTTTGATCTTGTTACTCTGAGGCAAATGATTGATTCAGTTTTCACTATTTAATAAATATGTAAAAACGTATGTATCGGATCAGTTTCCAATATATAATACATATGTATAAACGTATGTATCGGATCAGTTTCCAATATATAATACATATGTAAAAACGTATGTATCGGATCAGTTTCCAATATATAAAAAATATGTATAAACGTGTGTATCGGATCCGTTTCCAATATATAATAAATATGTATAAACGTATGTATCGGATCAGTTTCCAATATATAAAAAAATATGTATAAACGTATGTATCGGATCAGTTTCCAATATATAAAAAAATATGTATAAACGTGTGTATCGGATCCGTTTCCAATATAATAATAAATAAGTATAAACGTGTGTATCGGATCCGTTTCCAATATATAATAAATATGTATAAACATATGTGTCGGATCAGTTTCCAATATATAATAAATATGTATAAACGTATGTATCGGATCAGTTTCCAATATAATAATAAATAAGTATAAACGTATGTATCGGATCAGTTTCCAATATATAATAAATATGTATAAACGTATGTATCGGATCAGTTTCCAATATATAAAAAAATATGTATAAACGTGTGTATCGGATCAGTTTCCAATATATAATAAATATGTATAAACATATGTATCGGATCAGTTTCCAATATATAATAAATATGTAAAAACGTATGTATCGGATCCGTTTCCAATATATAATAAATATGTATAAACGTATGTGTCGGATCAGTTTCCAATATATAATAAATATGTATAAACGTATGTATCGGATCAGTTTCCAATATATAATAAATATATATAAACGTATGTATCGGATCAGTTTCCAATATATAATACATATGTATAAACGTATGTATCGGATCAGTTTCCAATATATAATAAATATATATAAACGTATGTATCGGATCAGTTTCCAATATATAAAAAAATATGTATAAACGTGTGTATCGGATCCGTTTCCAATATATAATAAATATGTATAAACGTATGTATCGGATCAGTTTCCAATATATAATAAATAAGTATAAACGTATGTATCGGATCAGTTTCCAATATATAATAAATATGTATAAACATATGTATCGGATCACTTTCCAATATATAATAAATATGTATAAACGTATGTATCGGATCCGTTTCCAATATATAATAAATAAGTATAAACGTATGTGTCGGATCAGTTTCCAATATATAATACATATGTATAAACTTATGTATCGGATCAGTTTCCAATATATAATAAATATGTATAAACGTATGTATCGGATCAGTTTCCAATATATAATAAATATGTATAAACGTATGTATCGGATCAGTTTCCAATATATAATAAATATGTATAAATGTATGTATCGGATCAGTTTCCAATATATAATAAATATGTATAAACGTATGTATCGGATCAGTTTCCAATATATAATACATATGTAAAAACGTATGTATCGGATCAGTTTCCAATATATAATAAATATGTATAAACGTATGTATCGGATCAGTTTCCAATATATAATAAATATGTAAAAACGTATGTATCGGATCAGTTTCCAATATATAATAAATATGTATAAATGTATGTATCGGATCAGTTTCCAATATATAAGAAATATGTAAAAACGTATGTATCGGATCAGTTTCCAATATATAATAAATATGTATAAACGTATGTATCGGATCAGTTTCAAATATATAATAAATATGTATAAATGTATGTATCGGATCAGTTTCCAATATATAATAAATATGTATAAACGTATGTATCGGATCAGTTTCAAATATATAATAAATATGTATAAATGTATGTATCGGATCAGTTTCCAATATATAATACATATGTATAAACTTATGTATCGGATCAGTTTCCAATATATAATAAATATGTATAAACGTATGTATCGGATCAGTTTCCAATATATAATAAATATGTATAAACGTATGTATCGGATCAGTTTCCAATATATAATAAATATGTATAAATGTATGTATCGGATCAGTTTCCAATATATAATAAATATGTATAAACGTATGTATCGGATCAGTTTCCAATATATAATACATATGTAAAAACGTATGTATCGGATCAGTTTCCAATATATAATAAATATGTATAAACGTATGTATCGGATCAGTTTCCAATATATAATAAATATGTAAAAACGTATGTATCGGATCAGTTTCCAATATATAATAAATATGTATAAATGTATGTATCGGATCAGTTTCCAATATATAAGAAATATGTAAAAACGTATGTATCGGATCAGTTTCCAATATATAATAAATATGTATAAACGTATGTATCGGATCAGTTTCAAATATATAATAAATATGTATAAATGTATGTATCGGATCAGTTTCCAATATATAATAAATATGTATAAACGTATGTATCGGATCAGTTTCAAATATATAATAAATATGTATAAATGTATGTATCGGATCAGTTTCCAATATATAATAAATATGTATAAACGTATGTGTCGGATCAATTTTCATTATTCAGTAAAAATGTCTTGCGATTTAGCTGCTATCCATCTTGATGTGATATAGTTTTGATCATAGGCGTGGTACTTCCATTTGCTACCAGTGGTACAGTTATTAACTGAAACAGCCTTGATACACTAGGATGCCTGATGTTGTGTATTCGAACAGACTAGTGCTGGTACTTTTTAAAAGAGTATAGTTTATATATAAAAAACAATTAACTATGAAGTTTTAGTATTTTCCCCTTCTTTTGTCTTTATGCCTTGCTGGGGAGACCTAAGCTATACAGTCAGGGTTGTGATTTTGTGATTATATGCTCCGTTCAACACAATTGTTACGTGTATTTGATTCGAGTCATTTATTTTTATTTTAATTGTTTGTTTGTCAGATAAAAATTTGACATTTTAAGTTTATTCATTCATTGGGAGATGACCTGTACTTTACAAATAAACACCAGGAGTTGACCTCATTTCTGACATGGCTTCAGAGTTGTAAACAAGCTTTTAGAATGATTGGTTGATTCCATGGACATTATGGAGCTTTGTTATAACATCTTTCTATTTTTAGTTGGGCCATACGGTGTGTACGAGATTTTTTGAACGTAAATTTGTTCTAAAAGATTCTAGAAGATCATGTGACCCCTTTCTTGTTTATGTAAAAACAGGTATATAAATTATGTTTTGGAGCGAACTGTTTAGTAGAAACTGGGTTTTTAGAATACTAAGGTGTGTCGTTTTGAGTTATTTTAAATTACCTTATATTGGAAATTATTTCAATTCGTTTGATCAAGAGGATTTAATTTGTTATTTATCTGGAAAATAATTGTGCTCAATCAATTTCAGTACCAAGAACTGACTTCATCACGTGACATCGTCTTCCATCTTGGATACTTCACTAAGATTCGAACTTGGAATTATTTGGACATTTTATTACCAGGACTTTTGCAATTTCACTAGTGGATTATATTTTGAATTATTTTTGGATTAATTTTGGAATTGATTCTTAAAACCGTAAGTTTATTTTTCTTTTCTGGAAAATAGTTGTGCTCAATAAATTGTTTATTACGTTTTTACAAGCTTGTTATTTTCACTCTTTCTATGTTACTGTTTATTCCAGCCTAAGCACGTAACACAATACATACATATACTTTTTATACCTGTATGTATTCGATCTCTCCTTGGTCCTCATTATTATTATTATTATTATTATTATTATTATTATTATTATTATTATTATTATTATTATTATTATTATTATTATTATTTTTTTTTTTTTTTTTATTTTTATTTTTATTGTTGTAGTAGTAGTAGTAGTAGTAGTAGTAGTAGCAGCAGCAGCAGTAGTAGCAGCAATAGTAGTTTTAGTATTTGTATTATTTACGGATGCTTCCATGGTTAAGTTACAGGCATCGATCAAAAAGAACCATTTACAGGTTACAACATAATTTTTTAACCAATACTTGTCATATCATTTTTAATCAATGCTCGTCATATAATCACTTTCAGCATAATTCCATAGGGTATACCCCTACGTTTGCATTTAATTTGCTTTACGTAAATATTGTTTCCCATAGAGTACTTCTTACGTCTTCATTAGTTTGCATTTTTTTAAATTTTGTGTCAGTGTATAGTGTGTACTGAAATTAACGAAGTTCACAATCACTGAATCCTATTACATAAGTCATAGACAAAGATGACGAGATATTATTCTGGTATTTATATGCCCCCCCCCCCCCCGCCCCGCCCCCCCCCCCCCCAATATTAACAGCGCTAGACAACAATATGCCAAACAACAACAACAACCTACAATATTAATAGCGCTAGAGAACAAAAATTTCTTTATTTCCAATATGTTTTTCAGGTGCGAGAAAGGGGAACACTATTTTATTGAACGCGGTAAGCATAGGACCAGTGTTACTGAGCAATTTTCCTCTTATCAAGTTTTCCTTGCGATCATATAGGCTATACAGATGTATTTTTTCCCTGGCTCATTGCTTACTTTTCTTTAACGACATGAATCGTAATTCTAATTGTTTTTTTTTTATATAAAAAAATAGATACAAAATGCGTTATTTGTTTAAAGTTCTTATTAAGACTTAGTAAATTTATTATATATTTCACGATGATGGATATTATGTTGTATTATCAATCAGTTTGAACTTATATTACATGGGTAGTGTTACTGTCTATATTTGATACACGATAATGGATATTACGTTGTATTATCAATCAGTTTGAACTTATATTACATGGGTAGTGTTACTGTCTATATTTGATACACATGTGTTTGAATCTTGTCTTTTACAAATGGTCATTATCTATCGAATCACCTCCTTGTTCTTGAACATCAAATTCTTAAAATCATAAGAAATCGCATAGGTTTGTTTCCTTCTCAGACAAGAACAAATATGGTTTGTTTTTGTTTACTTGTAAATTGGCTTGCAGCAAATTATAATTTTGTAACATGTTTCATTTAACTAAAGTTGTTTTGCGTATACATTAATGCAGCTGCTACCATTGGAATATACACAGACATAACATATACAATCTTCACCGAAACATGAGATGGATTTGGGGTAATTGTTTTACCAGCTTTTTTTTCCATACGTGATTTGCAATACAAATTCCCAAGCTGTTTTATTTAGGGAAGAAAGAGTCGTCACACTTAAGTGAGTTTCGATCGGCATATTTTTTTCGGACTATAATCATGTGCTTTACTATAACAATATCTGTCTTACTTAATTGTGTTTACATTTATTTAAATGCAAATCCAAGAAAACGATATTTTATTATCTGCACTATATTATAGTCTCACTGGTCAAGTCATTTGTATTGTTTCCTTTACATCCGTTAACTATTGTCATCCCTGAAGGCAAATGCTTCTGGATGCATAGCATCTCAGATGGAAGGCCAAAAACGTCGTATCCATACAAGAGATTATGCTATAAAGATTACAATACCAAAGGAAACAGAATCCTTTTATTTCCTATTTTAATCGTTTTGTATGTCAATACGAGCTGGTGGAGCTCATATAGTAATTAACTGAATAATGTTTGCTAATTAATTCACGTACCCTAATCCGCATCTCTGTACTCTGTATGCATAAGATTTTGTGCTCCAGTATTCACGCATATGATCAGAATATTATTTACAATTCCTTTGATGTTGGATTAATTATTAATTTGTCTAGAGTTCTAGGGATATCAAGTCACACGACAGTTTAATAAGACTGGATCGGCCCTCATTATTGCACGACATTAACTGCAGCAAGAATGACGAATGTAGCTCACACTCGTTGTCAAAAGAGTAGTGTTTGTAGAGAGAGATAAAGTTTCACCATTGAGTCATTTATATATATAATGACTAATATATATATATATATATATATATATATATATATATATATATATATATATATATATATATATATATATATATATATATATATATATATATATATATATATATATATATACGTAAATTTAAATTCTAGACATCCACATAGCATACAATTACTGTAAATATAGAATTATAGACAGCCAGCCGAATAACGCACAATTACCGTAAATGTAGAGATTGGTTTCTCTCCCAGCAAATACAGCCATCCTTCGGTTCTGGTCAACTACTACGACGAAAGCTATTCTAAACATTGTTTTCGTGAAATGATAATGCTGGAAATCTTTAACGAAGCCTAAAATAATATCGATTTTCATAACAAACGCCCAGCAACAACATTCTCAAATATTCGTTTCGTTTCAAGTTTTCAAACTTATGTTATCTTTTCAGTTTTTAGTATATCCTTAAACATGCTCCTAAATTACGTGGCATGTAGTCCCCAGCATACATTAAAACTGTGATAACTGTAATATTTGAGAGTCGGAGTTTTCAACTAACTTTCATATTCCAGGACTACATTATACGTAAAGTTTAACCTGCATTTAATTTGTACAAATTCCAAACAACTACAACTTTGTTTTTTTTTTTAAATTGCAAAACAGCATACTGTTTTTAATCCAGATTTTTCCCAGGCCGAACGTGTAATGGAGGCAAAGAAAATGGTTGCCTGGCTTTTCAGAAGCAGCATTGTCACTCAATCATCTCAGGCAGCCACAAAAGTTAATCACTATTCCCAATCTTTAAGGCTTCACAATTAAGCCATCAATGCGTCATGACTGAAGTCAAATAAATAGGTCTAAATGGATCTTACTCCATTCATATAAATGGCTTCCCGATTTGTTCTTTTAATGTACATGTTACAATTAAGACATCATAAGTTTTATGACCTTCGTCTTCGCTTGCCAATTATTAATTCTATCCAAGCGTTTACATTCTATTAGTACTCGCTGGGAATCAAAGTTCAGTCTGACTTGTAGAAGTTTGTAGTTGCAATGAAGTATTACATTTCATAAATTAATAAGAATTTTGTTTCAAGTACGGGAATGTCTTCAACAGAGATTCTTTCTTCAGAATATTGCATAGTTAAAGTAGTTTAATTCACTTGTTCTGAGAATTTAGAACAATTGACATTAGATTTTGACAGAATTCGGTATCAAAATATGTGAGCTTTGTTGTTAAAAACGATTCTTTTCGGTTTGCGATTTTTTTTCGGGACAATGATATTTTCCAATTTATTAACATGAAAAACTTAGGGAAAACTGTATTTCTAATAAAGGATTAAAGACATTAAGCCTAATTAAAACAACCAACATATTTATATTTTTGCTCAATCAGAATGCTGGATACCTGGTATATTACTATATTGCACGAAATAATTGGAAATAATCAATAACCAGATAAAGCAAAATTTATAAAAGTGCGAAAGACAATGAATATAGTCAGTCCCACATATATATATATATATATATATATATATATATATATATATATATATATATATATATATATATATATATATATATATATATATATATATAGTATGCAAGCATGTTTATCATGTATCAAGAGACAACTAAGTTTGCGCTCTACAGTTTCATATTTTGCATAAGGTTATAATTGTTAAGAAAATGATTTTTTCTGTGTTTCCTCATAAGGTATACTGTCTATTGAAAACCGACCTTGTACGTCTTATGTATTGTTCAAAGAACTTTTAATTCCCTTTGTTTTGGTGTATGCTTGATTGATGAGTGTATTATGGGTTATATAGTATACAGCTTGGCCTTACTCCTGATGCGCACCTTTCAAAATGTGCTGGCTCCACTTAAACATGTTCACTTTCTGAACTTCAGAGATAAATTGTAAGAAAAGAGCCGATAACTTGTTGCTTACATTTTATGTATTTGGTAATTTATTTATTGCGCTTTCAGAAGCTGGTATTGTATAGTCTGACAAAATTAATTTTTCCTATTTTAATAGCTGCTAAGCGTACATTAGACAAATTCAGGCTGATTTTTGGAGTACAATGGGTCAGTCATTTTAGTTAGCAGTGTGCTTAGATCGTTTACAATTTCCAAAAGTACAATATCCAAAGATATGACAGAAACATTACATCAAAGCTACATAGAGAGGTATGCCAACATTCAGTCCACTGTGCGTGTTTTAGATTCGAACAACTTTAACTTACATGCGTTACTATCTCCAATGTACATACTAATTGGTGAGCGCCATCTAATGCAGGCAATCATGTCCAGAATGTCGTAAAAGACAACTAATGCAGGAAATCGTGTTCATCATGGGCAAAAGGCAACTATTGCAAGCAACAGTTTTTGTCATTATGTTTGTTTATATTGCCTTTTTGGGGAGAAAACTAGGAACTGTATATTAAGGACTGCGCTGATGAACCGTTAACCCCATTAACCCTATATACACATACATAGATGCTCTCTCTCTCTCTCTCTCTCTCTCTCTCTCTCTCTCTCTCTCTCTCTCTCTCTCTCTCTCTCTCTCTCTCTCTCTCTCTCTCTCTCTCTCTCCAAGCACTTGATTTCTGCATTAGTCTAGCGTCTAAAAATAGATTGATACATTTTTCTTCTTCTCAAAACTTATGCAGTATGTGGTACAATAATGAAGCCGTATATGTAATCACACACTCACAAACCAACATGGTTGCTGACGGCGTTGGAGTGATTATTCTTTTAATAATTTGAACATGAATAAAATATATTCTTTTAACAAATAAGGAATTTATTTTTATATTTTGTCCATGTTTAGAGACTTTTGATTGAGGGTTATCTGTTCCTTTTATTGATAAAAGTCATCCATTCAACTTTCGCTGCTAAGTTATTAAGGCTGTAGATACTGGAGTAAAGTAAGAGCTTAACTAAATATTCTGATGAATAAATTTATATTTAAGCTAAAAGAATAGAAGACTTTTACGAAGGTGACTTACTCCAACTTATATGGATTCTGTGTACTGTTATACAGAGTCAACAGTCGTAATAATTCCAGGGGAAAAAAAGATTTAGCGGATGTGAACAAGATTTTACTGTGTATTTCGAGTAAGAACTATTACTCCAGACTTAGAAATCTTTATCGCAATTACCAAATGCAATCTTCTGAGTCATCAAAACATTATAAAATAGGATTTGGAGTAAGATGAAGTTTTATGACGGAGTTGATTAAGCTTTTGTGACTCAATGATCTACCGTACAATTTTAAACCGGAAAGGCATTATTGCTCATTGTTTTGAGGATATAGCGGAGTGCAGAAAACTGGTTGATATGGACTAACAAATGTCAACAAGGTGCTGTTCCCAGACAATTTGATCTGGCCTGGAGATCATTACCATTCAGGCATGAAGTTTGAGCTTAAGTCAACCAATCACCCACCCCCAGACGTAACTTATATGTAGTATGTATTTATAAGGATCAAACACAATAATCACCTACCTTCCAACTAACTATGGAATGGGATGTTTTCTTATATTTTCTCTAGTTTATTAACTGATGAATGCAATTGACGTCTACTTCTGCCCGCTTATTCTTTCTTAAAATTGAATCGGCAATTGAAAAGAAAAAACGCTTAGTGCCAGTGATATGAGGAAACGAAATAGCGTCCTTTCAGAATTCAAAAGTAGCCTGCGAAGTGCGAAGAGTCAAAACTGTTTCACAAATATACGATAAACAAGAAAATTGTATTCGTAACTGCAATTCTTTTCTAGAATAACGAATACTGTTTTACTTTGAAACCACACAGCTCGACTTCGAGCCAATAACGATTTAAGGATAGGAAATAACACGCCTCGCAATCAAAGTTTATTAGCACATTACCTGTGTAATTCATGCTATTTTAATCAAACGTAAAGATTTGCTTCAATTCCGTCCGCCTCAAGGCGACAAAATTATGGGTTCGGCATAAGCCTAAACGTCACCAGCTGTCGTTTGATAGCACGTAATTGTGCTCAACGTTAAAGCAAAGACACCAGTAACTTTGATCAAGCCATCAAATGATTGTATTCTATCGAAGAATCGTATGACCCCAATGCTAACTCCCGAAAATTAAAAGAGATGTTTTTTTTGTGTTTGTAAGAGCCGTTCAGATTTGTTTCACTTGATGTAATTTAAGTACCTGTTTAAGGATGCTTTATGTCTTTGATTTGACGCTAATTCGAGGAAATAAAAAAGCTAATGAGACCATGTCTCGTTAAGAAACGATATTGAACAAGAAAATCTAAACAACAGAACTGTTTAGGGACTCTTAATGGACTCCAATGTAGCTAAGAGGAGGACTCATAATGGACTCCAATGTATCCGACAGAAACAATTAACTTAGTTTGTCATATACAGTTATGAAACCTTTCGTTACCTGAAAAATACCTATGACTGAAAAGCGACGTTTTACAAAAGCTTTATAAGAACAATAAGCTTACGTATACGTTTTGTTTCCATGATTAATGTGTCTATCTGTAGCTCAAGAAATATGTTTTAGCAGTATAAGGATTATTTATAAGTACTAATGACAATATAAATCCTTTAAAAACATTTTATATGCTCTACCAATCAACTGAAGTTATATAGATTTCAAATAAATGATATTTCGTATTTCTTACGAGCAAACGTTGGTCAATTATTGTCGCCAAAAATGCTCGAGCATTTTAAAATAAACTAGCTTCCATTTTATCCCTGTAAAATGCTACAGTTTTTGTTTCTTCCTGAAATGCACAAATGGTAGCTATAAAAGAGGCAATTATTTTATTAATTAGCTTCAATCATATACGTATATTTTGCAACCTTTTTAAAATCTCGTCACTGCTATATAAAACTCGGAACAGCGTTTTTCTCTCTTACCCCATCAGCCACAATGCATCTCTGTTGACTCGATCCCGTTTGTTTGCACCACATTTGCTGCAACGTTGTCTCTTCGTCCACCATACTGGGCCAGGTGAACGAAACTAGTTGGAATATCTTTATCATTTGAGGTTAGAAACATACATTATTTATTTCTCCACTTGCCGGAAAAAACAATGTCGTGACTTGAATAAGTTATTGAATTCTTCATGTATACGTTATGTATTGGATACGTGTTGAAGTATTCAATATTTCTAATTTTGATGTTTCCTTCCCCAAAGTAGAAAATCTAAACTAATAGTTAGTTGCAAATAGAAATGTGAGTAATTTGCTAACCAATTCGGCTCGTTGCTGACTATACTTGGGGCAATTGTTTTTTGTAGAAATAGGCTTTTAAATACAAATGGCTATATTATTTGAATGTCGAAGGTAATAATTTGTTTGCTCGGAAACGGGGTGGGGGAGTTAGATGGTCCGGAGTTTTGCTCGTTTTATTGTTGTATGGTACTATCAATAGTTGTCTCTTTCGTCTGGATTGTTGACCAGATTTCATCTAGATTGTATACTGGATTTCGTCTGGATTGTTGACCAGATTTCATCTAGATTGTAGACTGGATTTTGTCTGGATTGTAGACTGGATTTCGTCTGGATTGTTGACCAGATTTCATCTAGATTGTAGACTGGATTTCGTCTGGATTGTTGACCAGATTTCATCTAGATTGTATACTGGATTTCGTCTGGATTGTTGACCAGATTTCATCTAGATTGTAGACTGGACTTTGTCTGGATTGTAGACTGGATTTCGTCTGGATTGTTGACCAGATTTCATCTAGATTGTAGACTGGATTTCGTCTGGATTGTTGACCAGATTTCATCTAGATTGTAGACTGGATTTCGTCTGGATTGTTGACCAGATTTTATCTAGATTGTAGACTGGATTTCGTCTGGATTGTAGACGATCAAAACCAGTTTTAAACTAGAGAGATATACTACTTGCTAATGTATATGTTTAAGTCCCGTAATTACTATTGCCCCTTCGGGCTGTAGTTTTTAAATGTGCCTGAATCCATCAACGAATATCTACAACAGAACACTCAGGCGTATTCCAAAACTAGCCTGATAAAAGTTATATAAAGTTTTTATATAATTTGCCTGACACCTTTGTATTTTAGTTTTCGGAAGAAGAATTATATGTTACTGCATTTGTATGAGAACACATAAACGATTGTTTGGAAAATACTGTACAACCTTGTGGAGTGCATTTTTTTCAGAAAAAAAGGAGTTTATATTTTCCCATACAAATGCAGTAACCTTTTATTACATTATCGTTTTGTTTAAATAGCTAAGGCTTAATAATAAAATATTTACAAGAAACAATGTAATATAATGTATGTTTAATTTCAAAATAAATTCACAACCGTAGATTCGACAATACACAATAACAGTATTCGTGCGCACATAGCTTCGCTCAGCGACCTTTAACTAAGTCGCGCGCTCTACATTAGTTTCAAAAGGAATTGTCGTTTCGGTATACTTAAACTGAAATTTACAGTCATATTTTTTGAATGAATGCTTATGTATTTTGTTTCTACGTTGATAAATATATGCATAAATGTAAGTATATTTATTACCATTCTTACTACCAGCTAAAGAAAACATGCTTATGCTATCTCACTTGCATCTTGATGTTGAAGGTACCGCAGCTCCCTTCCAAAACCTTCAGTTCCATATTTTTTCTCGAATCTAATATTTGAAAAACACGTAAAACGGTACGTCTTTGATGGATACACAATAGCCCCATTTGTAGACCACTTGGGTCTTAACCATTAGCAAAAAGATATGAATATTATCCTAAATAGTAATTTTAATGATCAGATCTGTAGTTTGAATTCTGAGTCACTCACATTTGTTGGTGACATTGGGTGTCACTGGTTTGCTTGTTTGAAAGTTTCGTTTATGACTCAGTGAACTTGCCTATAAGGATAACATTATAATCTATACTTTTGAACAGTGGCTTATCGAGGATATATGGCGCCCAGGGCAAAACACCCAAATTTGCGCCCCCGGCTGCCCCTGTTGCGCAGTTATGTTGATACTTTATTCCGATTTGGGCCTCATTTGGCGCCCCCTAGCCACCGGCGCCGGGGCGAATGCCTCACATGCCCCCCCCCCCCCCGCTACGCCACTGCTTTCGAATGGACGAAGCAGCAGCTTTAATTCATTTACAAACAGATCTTATTCACCAAAACCTAAAGCATCTACTACATGAATATACATGGTTTGTTTACAAGGTAGTTCTTAATACACTTTACTATCTTTAGCCTTACGTAACATGCACGTGCGTGCAATATGAATGTGTTGAGTATCGTAAAATAGTACACAATTATGTGCGTGTTAAGTTAGCAGCGACACCAGTTGGGGGGAGGGGGTATGCAATCAATGTGGCAAGTCCATTTGACAGATGATGAAAGTATCAATCCGTGAATATTTGTTTGTACATAAGATAGCTTGTGTTTGCTTCTGGATTAGACTTAAAAAGCAATTGCTTGGACCATATATGCAGTTTTATTTGATCATTATTCAGAACTAGTTAAACTTCTTTCAGCACAATAGAGATATGAACAATGCAGATATGAGGTCTCTACAAAGAGACGGGTAAGAGAACTCATATCATTGGCCATATCGATTTCGTAGATACAAGATATGTTAAAGAAAGAATCCTCGTACCACATCAGCATTTATAATTATTTCTCGTAGTTTAGTATCATGCAAAAAGACATTTTGTTTTCTGTTATTTGAATAGTTTTCAGACTATTTCATCAGATTATCTGAAATACCGCATTTATTTAAGTAATAAACATTTGTGCCCTACCTGATCAAAAGCTTTAGGCAGATCATAAAATACAACCCAAGCATGTTGTAATTGTGTGTGTGTGTGTGTGTGTGTGTGTGTGTGTGTGTGTTTTGGATTTTTAACGTATCTTTAACAACTTTTTAGTCGTATCGCTACGATGTCTGCAGTGATGCAGTTTATAGTGATGTCTAGCACTGAGGCATCATGCCAAAGACATGTAGCATGATGTCCCACCCAGTCACATTATCCTGACACCTGGCCAACCAGTCCTAACACTAACCTCTTAATGCTGAGCTCCTAGCAAAGTAGTTACTAGTCCCATTTTTGATCTTTGGTATGACTCGGCCGGGATTCGTACCCGCGAACTCTCGCGTCCGAGACGGAGGCTCCTATCACTTTGGCCACCGGTGCGCTCAATTGTTCTAGTGACAAACACATATTATGATCCAGTTCAATAAGATGAAAAACAGTGCACTGAACTGGCAGTAATCATGACTGTTACTCAGTAATCACCTTATCTATAATTTAAAAAAAAACGTTGATTATCTGCAACGACTGATACATAATGAATATCGTATATTCTGAATATTCGTCATAGTAATGTTAATGCCTAGCCAAACATAATTTTACAAAAAAAAATTTTTTTTTTAAAGATACATTTTATCTCACCATTGGAGCCACATCGCTACTTTTATGCGGAAAGCAAATCAGAACGCTAGAATGTACATGTATCATAAATCGCTTTTGAGTCAAATAATTTACGTATGTGGATAAAGTGTATAAAAAGAGTTTAAAGTAGTATGTTTCACCTAAATTTAGAATGTGAGGCAAATTTGCTTGAAGTTTTAGATAGGAAATGTGACAGTTAAATTTAGAATTTGAGAGACAATTAGCTCAAATTTTTCATACTAAGCTTAACTTTGAAAGAACTCATGATAATGTAGTTGGCTGAAATTTCCTGGTGCTAATTCAGCCGCGGGTTTAACAATCATTTAAAAAATATCTTCCTGAAATTTGAGTTTTCCCATATCTTTTATATTCTTTAGTTTGAAAACAGTTCTTTGCTTTAAGCGTACGTCAGTGAATAAAACAATGCTATATTATCCTTCAATCTTCTCAAATCAGTCTTGTTTTACATATGAGGCATTTCTTGAAAGTCAAAGAATTTTCCAACCTGTATTTCATAAACAAAAGGGGTCCCCGTAGTACAATTACAAATATGCAATGATGAATCAAGACTTATTTTAACCCCTTCAATTACGACATGTCACAAAGTTCCCGATTTATGGTAAAACAGTTGAATGTCATATATCAGAGTTTGTCAGTAATCCATGATCATTGAATATTGAAACATCTTGGTTAAATCTGTCCAGCAAAACGACGCAAGGATCAATGCATGCCGACTAAAGACAGCGGCTTAAAGCTCCCGACAAAACCGCGAAAAGACAGAAGTGTACAGGGTAGAAGAAGACAGAAAAAGTGTGATCATTTCGCAGTTTAAATATTTATTGAGGAGTCATTCTTCAAAGTTAGTTCCCTACCAAGCCAAAAACGTTGACTTAAATTGGATGTAACAGATGCTGTAAATGTTGTTTCGGAGCATGATCAATGCTCCCACTCATAAACCTAATGAAGTGACAAAATCATAATCGTCGTCTGTATGCATGCTTTATTTAATTCAATAATTGACTATAAACACTGATTTGTTAATAACTGTAGAAAATACTCCAAGTAAATGAGAGTTAAAAAAAGAAACCCTATATGTCTGCCAATTGAGATAATAATGAATAGATACTGTTGTTTGTTCTTGAACGTCGTACTTTTTCATTTTGAGATAATACTGGATGGTTGATTATGTTATTTGTTATTTGATGCTGTATGTCTTCATATTGAGATATTAATGAATGGATAATGATATGGGGGGGGGGTATGTTGTATGTCTTCATATTGAGATAATAATGAATGGATAATGATATGGGGGGGTATGTTGTATGTCTTCATATTGAGATAATAATGAATGGATAATGATATGGGGGGGGGGGTATGTTGTATGTCTTCATATTGAGATAATAATGAATGGATAATGATATGGGGGGGGGGGTATGTTGTATGTCTTCATATTGAGATAATAATGAATGGATAATGATATGGGGGGGGGTATGTTGTATGTCTTCATATTGAGATATTAATGAATGGATAATGATATGGGGGGGTATGTTGTATGTCTTCATATTGAGATATTAATGAATGGATAATGATGGGGGGGGGGGTATGTTGTATGTCTTCATATTGAGATAATAATGAATGGATAATGATATGGGGGGGTATGTTGTATGTCTTCATATTGAGATAATAATGAATGGATAATGATATGGGGGGGGTATGTTGTATGTCTTCATATTGAGATATTAATGAATGGATAATGATATGGGGGGGGGTATGTTGTATGTCTTCATATTGAGATAATAATGAATGGATAATGATATGGGGGGGTATGTTGTATGTCTTCATATTGAGATAATAATGAATGGATAATGATATGGGGGGGGTATGTTGTATGTCTTCATATTGAGATATTAATGAATGGATAATGATATGGGGGGGGGTATGTTGTATGTCTTCATATTGAGATAATAATGAATGGATAATGATATGGGGGGGGGTATGTTGTATGTCTTCATATTGAGATATTAATGAATGGATAATGATATGGGGGGGGTATGTTGTATGTCTTCATATTGAGATAATAATGAATGGATAATGATATGGGGGGGGGGTATGTTGTATGTCTGCATACTGAACTCTTAAACTAATATAAACGATGCTTAATGATCTTTAATACTGTATTTCTTAGTCTTTCTTTACAAGATACGTGACATGTTCTTTAATTGTTTGCGCTTCTTTCTCTGCGCGCATTTGTCTTAGCGCGATCTTGTCTGCATGCTTTTGTTTTGGGGCTCTTTTATCGGCGAGCTTTGGTCAACGCGTTATTGTATTGTCCTGCTCGCTTTCGTCGGCGTGCCAAATATTGTAAATTTTTCACTTTAAACTCAGCCAGTATATATAAGTAAATATTAATACAAAAGCGATAGATGCCAAAGTTGTATTTGCTTTTCGGCTTCACACGTAAACATGTAACTCTATAATTGTCGATTTAAGAATTAGTTGCATTCATAAACATGTTCATTATTATTTCTCGTGCAGAAAAGTCATGTCCAACTTTTCATTGTCTGATTAAGTTTTTTGAGTTTCTCATTAAGCATGAAATCCACCAATACATTTCTAACTTGTTTTTTCATGTACAATTCTAACTTGTTTGTAAATGATTACATTGTTTACAAATGTTCACTTATTGTCATTAAAGAGGACAAACTCCACTTATTGCAAAACGAGTTCGATCCAATAGATAATAGATAAATAGCAAGAGTTACCACAGATCACATAGAATGTTGCTAGTGTTTCGTATTTTCTTCTCATAGCCTGGACATTTTCAAAATATGGAAAAGGTGAACGTTGGGGTGGGGGTGCTGGGGGTGGCATCGGGGATATAAACGTAATATTTAAAGTCGATGTTTTTGAGTTGAGCCGAATGTGTTTTCCCTCCTTAATTGATAAACATCCAATATTATAAATAAATAAACAGCAAAATGTCAAATATATGGAATTACGAACTTTTTTGTTACTTCTGTGTTTGGGGAAATAATTTTCTGTTTGATAAACGTGTCATTGATTTGCTTTTCGGACGGAAGTATTATTTAATATTAATTTTTTAAATATGTAAAAGTCATGAAAAATTAATGTTCTTTGATATTCTTCGCAAAACACGAAAGGACGAAATATTATGATTTTTACTTATAATGTATATCATAATGTGACGAAATGTATAAAAACTGATTATTCCGATATTTTCTTGCCATGACGTTACTGTATGAATTTCATTCAGCGTAACAGTCACTAAGAACAAATTGTCAAATGATAATGTATTGTTGTGTGAATATTTGATAAACGATTATTTAGAAACGATAATATTTGGCATTTATGAGGCGGAAAAGTTAACATGTCGTGAGAACTGAGGTTGTGTGAAGGTTGTAATTTTTATCGCAGGTCAATCAATAATCTGCACGCGGTAGTTTCACAAATACAAACCCATCAAAGTGTAAATCACCCGATTCTTATACTAATCATACTCTATCATTAGATTTGCTTCTGGTGGAAATTACAGGAAAGAAGCTGACTATTTTGTAACGACAGTTTCTTTCTTTTGCCAAAACTATGTTAGATCATACTTTTGTAAGATGTCATGTGATCTCAATTAAAAATTCATTATGGCTTATAGCTTCAGAAAACATAGACTCAAATCTTCTCTCGCAGATCATGGTCAATGTTGTCTGTTTTCTTAATTAATCCTTACAAGCTGCGTAAACCCATATATACCTGTGCATTATATGACGGCAGATCATGCTGTATCCAGTGTATCGTAGGACCTGATTTTTATAAGCAAGTATGTACAGCAACTATTGCAGTAAACTCCATTCTGCCATAACCAAATGACTGCTTGTATTGTTGTATTGCTCGTGATCTTTATTCTTTGACATCTATATACAAAATGTTTCCTTGTATGTTTAGACATGCATGAATCGTTTTATGTTTAACCTTGTATGAAGCGTTGTATGTTTAGACTTTCGTGAAGCGTTGTATGTTTAGACATGCATGATTAGCTTTCGGCACCTTGAATGTATCATGCAGTTATTAGACAACCTATGCACTTTATTTTACTGTAGTGTCTGCAATTATGCGTTCAAAGAGAAACTCAGTAAACAAAAATTTATAAAAAAAAAATATAAATAGCAGACAGCTGTACGATTTAATTGCTATTTGTTCACATGATATTAATCTTCGCGGATAGATTTAATGTTCAAAATGCAAAATACAAAAATAAAAAAGGCTCCATTCGAATCGATGCGAATTATTATCACTTAACAATGTCAAGTATCAATGGTAAGGCATCATACAGCGGGCTGTTGATCACTCGTAACTATGTAACAAGCAACGTCTTTATACAAAACTAATTTATCGACTTAATGATTAGAAGAGATTGTTCCGATGGCTTCTTGTTTACTCTTCCACAATAGAAACACCACTCCTCTGCCCAAGTATTTATTTATAAAAGCTAGTTTTCGTAGAACCACAATAAAAGAATTAGTACTTTCTTAATTTTTGATTCAAATTTGTCAGCTTTGTAAAACTAGGATACGGTTTCATTATGAAAACTAACCTACATTTATATTCTAAACGAAAATCTATATTTAAAGTAAATTTAGAACCAGCGAAAGCTACTCATATCTTGGTTGAAGCAGACAAAACTTAACATATGTCGTCCATTGCTTGTAATGAAATAAATACATATGTCCTAATTTTTCATGTTCCTATTGATATAAATTTAATAGTTGCGATCAGAACAAGAAGCTGCTACTAGCTGCTACTAAAATATGAAGAAAAAAATGGAAGCAATTGCTAAAAGAAAGATATATCATGTGATGTATGATGTTCTCTAGAGTTGTGTGGTTTTCCTACAGAACGCAGTGACTTACACTCCGTACAGCAAACCGATCGCGTCTGTATATTCCATTAGACAAATCTAACGCGAGTGTACTATACTCCATCAGACTAACCTAACTCGAGTGTACTACACTCCACCAGACAACACTATCTAAAGACGGTTCCCAAGGTGAAGGCAATAAAAGATTTAGTATATCACATGACCTCATGTGACGTAATATAACGCCGGTGCTTGGCAATATTTCCGCAAGTTAATCATAGCATCTCGTAATCAATGTAGTCAAATGAAATTGCATTGTGTCCTATAAAGCATCCACTTAGTAAGGTAATCGTACCGTAAAAACGGTATTGAATGTTTACCTTTTCTTTCTTGTCTAAATTAGAGACAATGAAACGGAATAAAACTTCAAGAGCTTTTTCTAGGTATATTCCTTGTATTTTTTTAAAATTATCATACCTCTCCGGACCCACCCACACAGTGTGAAAATAGTGAAAATAAATATCTTGCGTTCAGACTAGGTTATTATACCTATATTAACATTTGCTGCTTATACTTGATAGTTAATATATTTACTTTCTTCAGCGAAAAGACAAAAGGGGAACGCAATGTTGTAGTTTTCCGCTGTATTTGTTTATTATTCGTAGCAATCTTTATGAGGATCTAATCACTCAAAAAAAAAATGAAAATTCCACGCAAATATTTAAGAACAACAATGGCACAGTCCAGAATTAATGAGTGTAATATTTGGCGTTTCGCCACTTCGAGACTGGTACCCCGTTCATGTAATAACTAGTCGTATGAGTACGTACCTTGTGTGAAATCTAAGGATAAGAATATGAACTTTAAAAATTAATTATGTAAACCATTCTGAAGAATCCACTTCTTAGGTTATCGATAACAAGTATCAAATGACTCTATCAGAGTTTCTAAGAGCAATTATTTTCATTCATGTTTGGTATGATGATTATAATATTCAAAGTATAATTAAAAACGTACAAAAGAATACAAACGTGCAAACAAAAGCTAAATCTTAATCTCGCTGAGAAATATTTTTTTGCAAAAGTCCAAAATGTCATCAACTGAGACTTTACAAACTGATATGACACATTAAACTGGAATAAATGCACATCGGCGCCAAAAGCGCATTAAAATATATTTAATGTATATTCAAATATTTAAATAAAAATTCAACAAATGAATCAGCCCTCGAATTTTAATTATATTAAAAATGCTAACTGCTATTTCTGAAGAGACATAATATATTTAAAGCTTGTCCACTCTACTTGGAAACAACATAATAAAAACGATACTTTTATACTTTAACAGGATATTCGTACTTTTCCTTATCGTAGATGATTCAATTCACATGGAAGAATTTCTCTTTTACCTAGAACAGAACGGTTTCCATGAAAAATTGTCTCTATACCTGATCAATAATCTGAACAAAGTGAACATCATACTGTAGGAAAAATATATGAGCTTCATTTTATTACAGTCCTACAACGAATGCTATGCTGAAATCGTATAGTTCACAAATATTATTTTCTTTGTTTGTTAGTTTTATTTTTATTTCAATAAATGATATTGTTCTGAAACAGTCTATGTTGGACTTGACCTTATCCAAAACTGTGTTCATATCTGCTTGACCCAAATAATATTTTTGTTGTATTCGTTGTAAATAATAAATACATGATAAACTATTATCTCTTTGTATGGGTTTAACATCAGTATTATTATTAATAAAAGAAGTAATCATGTTTATTTCGGTCTAGGTCCGGAATTTTCTAAGTGAATTATACATAATCAAGGTTTTTGCTTTGTAAACATTTCGATCAGTCTAGAATGTTTTTTTCCATTTGATAACGTTTTCTTTCGAAAATGCTAATTGTGACCGGAGGTTAAGTAGAGAATCATATACTCTTGTTGCTGAGAGAATTATTGAATTTGTACTTTAACATCTAGCACTTTCATGTTGTATTATATTGTGTCCAGTTGGGATAAAAAATATTATATAATTATTTATTATTCAAGTGAGTATTTTTGCTGGAAAAAGAAAAGTACTCTGATAAAATTGCTGGATAGAGACATTGAATGGAATTTATAATTTACTCAAACCTGGAAATATGTTTCACTGATTCAACAAAATACACTAGGAGGTTTAACATCGTCTTCAGGTTTTGGATTTATTCTGGACTTGTACTTAGTTTTATTCTTGGGTTATTTTTGGATTTATTCTGGACTTGTACTTAGTTTTATTCTTGGGTTATTTTTGGATTTATTCTGGACTTGTACTTAGTTTTATTCTTGGGTTATTTTTTAGATTTTATTCGCAATACCGTAATTTGTTTCTTCTTATTTTCACTTTTTGTATTCTAAGGAAATAAATTATTTGTTAAATTTTACAAAGTTTGTTGTCTTTCACTTTTTGTTTCTTATTTTAAGAGCATAAACTCGTAACTTTGTCTCTAATGTATTGCCAATAATCTGTTCCAGAGAAATAATGTCGTTTAGAAGAAGTTCTTATTGCATTTATCTAACTGATAAATCTGCTTTGATCGAATTGTTCATTAAGCACCCTTTATTGCTTAATTAATTATTAACGTTATTTTAGTTTTTATCAAATTTTAGAATTATCCTATCAGACTAGTTTAAAACATTTATGAGATAATTTTTCGAAAATACGTTAACAGTTCTGGAACGGATGTGCTGATTATTGGATTGGCTAATGAGAACTCGAGGTGGATTGCCTTGGAGCACGATACGTTACAGAGCAGGTGATATTTCCAAAATATATCCATGCTCTTCACATTCAAGTAATATAATAGTCCATCGTAGCGGATCCCCTCTAAATTAGTCGCTAAAACTGGAAAACGTTTATTTCATCAGTAGGCGTGTAGAGCAGTACCAAGAGAGAGAAAGCAAATCGTTGCATTTATTTATACTATGAATTTATTTATGTCAAAACTGTAATAAAAACGCATTGCTGGCATATGTTCAAGTATACTGATAATAACGTGTTAAAACAATTAATACAAAGTTCACTGTCAGAACATTGCATTATAATCAAACTAAGAGTTGGCAGTGAGTTGTCAATGGATTCAATATGAATATTGTAACTTTAATTGTTTTTTATGAGTAAATGACGAATAATTGGAGAACAATGTATTTAAACTTTGGCTAGCTCATTATAATGTAACGCTATGTTTAATTTTCCCATACATGTGCATGTGCCACGACTTCTTTGTGGAAGGTTTCACGTAACTTCCTGGTGCCAAAAGCTGATACTTCTATTTCTAAAATCACATTCAAATGTTTTAAACTGTTGTACCAGTCAAGAGCCGCATGTGCATGTCAGCAAGCGAGCAGGCGTTTTTATTGGTTCAAGTACAAACAAGGTTAGTATAAGAAGTGCAAGCATGTCCTTTTTGTACAAAGAACTCGTGTGTATTGTTTATCATAGGATTGATTGGAATGAATATATATATGTGTGTGTGTGTGTGTGTGTGTGTGTGTGTGTGTGTGTGTACGTGTGTGTGCGCGCACGCGCGCTCATTAAGTTGGGTTGCAAGGAATATTGAAGCATCCTAAATTAAAACACATTGGTATTTAATTTATGTGTATGTATGTATGTATGTATGTATGTATGTATGTATGTATGTATGTATGTATGTATGTATGTATGTATGTATGTATGTATGTATGTATGTATGTATGTATGTATGTATGTATGTATATATGTATATAGATGTGTATATATATATATATATATACATATATATATATACAGTATATACATATATATATATATATATATATATATATATATATATATATATATATATATATATATATATATATATATATATATATATATATATATATATATATATATATATATATATATATGTATATCAATGTATATAAAAGGAAAAACAATATCCTCTGATAGTTTTTTATGTTCACCTTGCCTTCTATCGAACAAAGAACTATTTCTTCGCGACAACATTATTTGTCAATTATTCCTAAGATTAAATCAGTTTTTTTGCAAGTTTAGTTTCATCCTGCTTGTATAAAACAGTTTTAAAAATATAAATGCCTGTCACATATATACAATGTTTTTATTTTAAAGCTGAACTTGTCTCAAATATTTTATGAAATGATTTAATTTTAACATTGTATGTATGGATTCGTTATATATTGTTCACCCTTCCTTGACAGAATCTGCGCAATGCATTCATGCTTCAAAATTAGTCACTCTGTGGTGGGACGAAAGTTTGACCGATTCAGGTGTGTAATAATGTATCTGCTATGAAGTATTCTGATAGTAAATACAATACAGGTACGTTATTCTCGTACCTAGCTTTGATACAACGCATACAATATCGGAACGTTATTCTCATACCATACACCACGATTCTGTAATCATTTACCGTATTTTCTGTAGCACTTGATTTTTGTAGAACAACATGAAATAGGTAAAACCGGGAGAATAACTCCAACCTCACAATCGTGTATGTTGTTTTCTAACGAATAGATAGGGAAGCATACATTAAGAACAACAACAATGCGTTACATCAGGGAATGCTGTTTTTGGTGTCAAGTGCGCGTTCCTGACTAGCACAAAAGAAGAGTTTCTGCGTTACGTTGAATTATTTTCCTCGAGGAACAAATAACGTATTTTTGAAGTTATGCAGTTTATAATCAAAATGTATTTAAGTGCTTAGTTTTAAATGCTTATTCGGAAATTATTTTCTGTACTAAAGTTATATAAATTCAATGAATAAAAAGAAAACGGAAACACAGAAAAGAAAGGAATGTTTTTCAACTAAATCACATTTCAGTAATATATGTCACCTTAAAAAACTTGCTTAGCTGAGCTCACTTTAAATTTTTTTAGATATATCAACTCATCATTTGTAAAATAAACCATTGGCATGATGTAACGTGATGATTACATTATGACAACACTTTTATTTCTGGTACCCCGTCTACTTGGCAAGTCATTATTATAAGCTAGTAACTCGTAAAAGTTGCGTCTCTTTTGGTACACCAGATCATTCAAAATATTTAAACTGGAGCGAATGTATAGGACGATGGGAGCTGAAGAGCCGGTGGGTGGATATAGAAATGCGAACTGAAGAGATCGTTGGTGAGCGGAAGTAATCGTAGATTAAGCTAAAGTTATCGTAGGGTGTGCTTGATGGAGTAATGATAGAGTTTAATGAAGACATCACAGGGTGAACTTCAACAATCGTCGGGTTAAGTTGGACTAATCCGAGAGTGAAGTGGGCGAGGCTAGCTGGAGAGATCGGTTATGTGAGCTGGAGCAAGAATAGTGTGAGCTCACAGTTGAGAGCGTCTGGTGATATGGAGTAGTCGTAGGGTGACCTGGAAAGAGTGAACAGAAACAGACAACCCGGAGTAGTCGATAATTAGTCGCAATGAAACTGATGAATAACAATGTATGGAAACTGTTTGTGATAGTCTTAAAATATATCAGAAAGTTGCCTTCTTTGAACAACAGTAAATTTCACTGACTATATTATTTCATATACGCGCATTCAAACATCATACAAGGGAAACTCAAATCAGTGACACAACAGAAATTAAAAATGTATAATCCCAGGCAACCATATTTTAATATAGGTTTTGTCGATATATGATTTGTTAGTATCGTTCAAGTTTATTGGACAACGTAGGTACAAATTCTGATGGAAGTCATTGCATGCGAACAGGAGATGTAATTATACGATTAACTAATACATCTGAGGTTACCTCTAGCAAATTAAAAATCAGAAGTGTATTAACTAAGTGTCTCTTAAATGTTCCTTTTGTATCTTAGAGAAAAAAAATTATATTTTGATTTGACTAAACTTGCCGATTTTGCTTCTCTCTGTTACATTGTTTAAGACCTACATTCGTAACATTCAGCCGATATGTCCCATTGGAATCTATGCAATTATGTGTATGACCATGTCAGCTGTAATGATAGTCTTAAGACGGTGTCAAACTTGAAATATTGAAAAATCCATATTATACTTGTGTGAAATGTATCATGTATATGTGTAAACAGATATGTAATTTACATAAAACGATCGCCTCTTTCCTTTAAAGCAACAAAAGCCAAAGAAATTAACGGCAATCAAAGTTGTTGCTTTAACTAATTTGTTTAAATTATGTTTGTTCTAAATTCTTCTTCTTCTTCTTCTTCTTCTTCTTCTTCTTCTTCTTCTTCTTATTATTATTATTATTATTATTATTAATAATTTTGTTGTTGTTGATATTATTATTATTATTATTATTATTATTATTATTATTATTATTATTATTATTATTATTCTTTGTAATCGTCATCTTCGTTATTTATTTCTGTTGTGGTTGTATTGTTCAGGCAAGTGGAGAGGGGTCGTTAAGGACAGGGTAAAGCATCCTGTACAAAAATGAAATTGATGTCACTATTTGATGGAAAATTAAAATATGAAAAAGACATAGTTTCAGAGAATGGGCGTAATGCCGGGCATTGCGCTAGAGTGCGGATTCTTACCGTCTGTACTTGCGTATAAATCTAACACAAATGGAAACTGCATAAATCCATAGTTTTAAAATGAAGAGCTGGGTCAACGCAGTTCTTTTAGAGGTAATTAGCAGCAGAAAAAAAAAAAACAACAATATCAACCGTTACATAACGACTGCATTTCACCGTCTATCTGTTTGAAGATGGACACAACTTATACAAGAAGTGAATACGGTATATTCTAGCTAGTAGAACACCGTATCTTTACTCTGTATGTATGTATGTATGTATGTATGTATGTATGTATGTATGTATGTATGTATGTATGTATGTATGTATGTATGTATGTATGTATGTATGTATGTATGTATGTATGTATGTATGTATGTATGTATGTATGTATGTATGTATGTATGTATGTATGTATGTATGTATATGTGTGTGTATGTATGTATGTATGTATGTATGTATGTATGTATGTATGTATGTATGTATGTATGTATGTATGTATGTATGTATGTATGTATGTATGTATGTATGTATGTATGTATGCATGCATGCATGCATGCATGCATGCATGCATGCATGCATGCATGCATGCATGCATGTATGTATGTATGTATGTATGTATGTATGTATGTATGTATGTGTGTGTGTACGTACGTATGTACGTATATATGTACGTCATTATAGTTTTTACGGTCATTTTATGACATGGAACATTTTTTAAAGAATTGATTTAAACGAATCTAAGATTAAAACAAATAAAAATGCTAATATAAACTGTAAAGGGTTTGTTAGAAACATAAATGGATGTTACGATTGTATAATTAACCCTGATATATTTTCAGGATAGAAAATTAGTGTTTTTATTGCTTACAATTGTGCCTTGCTTATATCATATATCTTCTTTAATTAACACAAACTTCATTCTAACGAAAGTATAAACCTGATGGGAAATGTTGCAATAAAAGCTGATATCAATAATTGTAATTGCCAAAAACAACATCCAATGGTTTAAATTCATATTAACATATTTTTCTTTAAAATGTGTTTAAATGTGTGATTTAAAAATATGACCAAAAACCGTGATAGTTAAGTATTTTCAAAGCTTAATTTAATGTTTCATTCTATTGCAAAAATATATAGAAACGTTTACCATAGTCTAAAAAACATTTTCATTGGAAATTAACTTCTTGAATTCCGTCATTAAAAATGCAAACGTCCATTCAAAATGATAAGAAATCATTTCATAACATTTAATCTAATAAGTACATCAAGTACGCTATGATTTTATCGTCATACTCATGTGGTAAATCTTGAGTTAATTTAAGAGAATTCATTGTTAATTTTAAAGCGTACTTACTGCATGAAACACTCCTACAGCAGTAATCATATAAAACACTCCTACAGCAGTAATCATATAAAACACTCCTACAGCAGTAATCATATAAAACACTCCTACAACAATAATCATATAAAACACTCCTACAGCAGTAATTATATAAAACACTCCTACAGCAGTAATTATATAAAACACTCCTACAGCAGTAATTATATAAAACACTCCTACAGCATTAATCATATAAAACACTCCTACAGCAGTAATCATATAAAACACTCATACAGCAGTAATCATATAAAACACTCCTACAGCAGTAATTATATAAAACACTCCTACAGCAGTAATTATATAAAACACTCCTACAACAATAATCATATAAAACACTCCTACAGCAGTAATCATATAAAACACTCCTACAACAATAATCATATAAAACACTCCTACAGCAGTAATTATATAAAACACTCCTACAGCAGTAATTATCTAAAACACTCCTACAGCAGTAATTATATAAAACACTCCTACAGCATTAATCATATAAAACAATCCTACAGCAGTAATCATATAAAACACTCCTACAGCATTAATCATATAAAACACTCCTACAGCATTAATCATATAAAACACTCCTACAGCATTAATCATATAAAACACTCCTACAGCATTAATCATATAAAACACTCCTACAGCATTAATCATATAAAACACTCCTACAACAATAATCATATAAAACACTCCTACAGCAGTAATTATATAAAACACTCCTACAACAATAATCATATAAAACACTCCTACAGCAGTAATTATATAAAACACTCCTACAGCAGTAATTATATAAAACACTCCTACAGCAGTAATTATATAAAACACTCCTACAGCATTAATCATATAAAAAACTCCTACAGCAGTAATCATATAAAACACTCCTACAGCATTAATCATATAAAACACTCCTACAGCAGTAATCATATAAAACACTCCTACAGCATTAATCATATAAAACACTCCTACAGCATTAATCATATAAAACACTCCTACAGCAGTAATCATATGAAACACTCTAACGAGTGCAGCAAATCCAAGTATGTGTGAATGCGGAATTGGATGAGAATATTTTTTTTACGACAACACCAGGAGTTTCAGTCAGTTAAGCAACATTCTTGAATAAAAGATGCAATTTCAAACTGTTAATACCTAAAAAGTATCAGAAATTCATGAGTATATCTTTCGTTGGTTCTTTATCATAACTAATGTACTCGAAGAACACCATTTGCAAGACATTCTACATGAAATCTGTATCTTTATGATATTAATTTCATTGTTGGTTTCTTATTTTGCAATTGATATGTTTTAAATTTGTGGCACACAATGATTCATGATTATATTTTATTTTTGTAGACAACTTACTTTAGTGAAACCAAATGTGTTGTGCATAATTGTCACAGTCGTAGCATTTAAAGCTATTGTAAACCGTGCTTGTCTGACTTCCTGTTTAAAGTCGGGTATTTACCTGTCTTGACTACCTGTTTACCTGTTTTATGTTTGGTATTTATAGCTGTTGTAAAGAGTATTTGTCTAGATTCATTGTATACTTAACATTGTTGTAAACAAAATTGTTCTGACTCCTTGCATATCTTTAGGTAATGTTGTTCTACGGTGTTTGTCTTGACGCTGTGTATATTGTTAGGTCATGTTGAAGGTCGTGTTGTTGTAAACCGTGTTTGTCTTGACTCCGTGTATATTATTAGGTCATGTTGTTGTTGTTGTACTAGGCTTTAACGCCATTTTTAAGCACATGATAGGCTGGCTATACATGGTGGCCAGTATTATTGGTGGAGGAAGAACCCGGGAAACCCCCCGGAAAGAACCACCGACCCACGAGAAGCTACTGGCAAGCTTTCTCACATAACTACATTAGCCGAATCTTAGACTCTAACCCACGCAGACAGAGGTGAGATGGCAGTGATCCGTAACGGAGATAGCTTTAGACCACTCGGAATCTCGGGGCCCCGCCAGGTCATGTTGTAGGTCGTGTTGTTGTAAACCGTGCTTGTCTTGACTCCCTGTCCATTTTACGGGACATCTTCAAACCAATTCTCCATCAATGTGCAGATGATTTACAAAGAAAGAAGTAAAATCTTTAACATACTTATAAGTTACTGCATTTGTGCGTTGAATATGAACGAGGATTCTGTATGCATGACCTACGGACTAAGGGAGTGAAGTATCCATCTGAAAAAATGAGTTAATATTTTCCCATACAAATGCTCTAACCTCTTTACTGGATAATCATTTTCTTATTCTGTCTAATGCAAATAATTGAATTTCTATCGTATTACCAGACAGAAAAACAACCACAGATTCATAAACACACAACATCATTAATAATGCGCACATCGCACCGCCCAGCAGAATTTGAACTTTGACATCGCTTCAAAATGAAATTAAGAGCCATAGCGTGAACGAATTTGCATTGCAATATTATTTCTTGTAGGTCTGTCATTAATGGATTTTTGTGAGCTGTTCTGTCGATTCTACTCAGCTTCGTAGAATATGAACTGGATTTAGCTGTGTCAATTGACCTTACGTGAGATAATTTATCGCTCCGCCTACCAAATCACGTGACATAACCACCTGTTAACTGCCGACATACAAGCAGTACTTGGCAAGGAAATATGTTTCAGTGTAAGTGATTTATTTATTAAAAATGATTTGTATTATTCCTAAAAATGAAAATATAAAACCTTACATAAATTATACTGGAGAAGACAATATTTATCTCTGTAGCTCAAGCTCATATAGTAATGTCCTAATTAATTAAAAAAAATTATAAATAATTTCTGTTTAGAAGTATACTGTTGTACACAATAATTTTAAAGTTCTTTTGTTCGTCAGATGGATTTTTGATCAGTGATGTCTTTTGATGGAAATATGTAAAATGAATACTTAATACATCAGACGATACTTATCTAAAACCATTGTTTTTGTATTTCTATATTGTTACTATTTTGTATCCCTCACCTTCCTTCAGCCAATGAGAAAGTAAAAAGTCACTATAGTGTCAGAAAGATCGAGACGATAAATCATTATTTTTTGGAAAACCCCAAAATAATGTCAAAGTTTTCAAGCTTACAAATAATGCAGTCTGGGTTCTAGTACTTCCTATACAAGAAAATAATGTACATGAAAGCTCGAAATTTCGAGGTTCTCCACTCATATTCTAGAAACGTTTATATATACCTATATTTTCAACTTTAATTTAATTTTATCTTCAAACCATCAACAGTACATGCTTTTCAAAATACTTTAATCATCAATTATTTCTATATTCAGCTGAAAGTACACGCCACAACGAAAACGTTTTGATCCATCGAAGTTTTATATATATTTCGGAAAGGGAATAAATATAATTGCTCCATTTAGACTATTTGGATATCGACTGAAAGAACTACAAGGCTCCCGTTAGCTTCTTTTCACCCTTATCTGTCGTGATATCAATAAATCATTGAACAAGTTGTAAATACTTATCATAATCAATTCATTATTGCCACAGGCAGCTTGTCGGAGGAATATGGCGGACAAATGTTTGGAGGTGTGACTAATTTACGTTCGCTGATTGTTTAATGGATCGGCATGACTGACATGTGACGATTGGCCAATTCAAAACGAAGTACATGTACATGTGTCTTGATTCAGCTGCATGTGTGTTTCAGTTCTGTCATTGAATGTTTTAAATCATAATATGGGAAAAATATTAACTCTTTCAAATTCAATTATCAAAAAGACTGTAGTCGAAATGACAGCAAAATTTCGAAATGTGTAATCAAGCTTTATTCGAAATGTGTAATCAAGCTTTATAACTCAAGATATAATTTATGTAATTCGGATTTGCAGAAGAACTAAGAAAGCAAACTTTGAAGAAATTCAAGAAATGTAAGTATATTTTTGCCATTTTTATTACCAGCAAAAGAAGACACATTTACTAATGGTTATTTGCAAGCTCTTTGTAGGGATCCCAGCTATTATATGACCTGTATGGCGTCTATCCCTAGCCTAAATCCGACACATTGTAATGTACAAAGCTAACGCGAGAAATTGCAAAGCAGTGGGTGTGTGACAAATTATACAGCCATTTGAAATAAGAATTCTTCATCATTTTGGCTTCTTCGCACTGATGCCCGTACTTTTCTACCAAGATATTAGTTGCAATTTTCCCCACAACTTTAATTCTTTCACTTATAAAATGGTACCTCTCTTATAGATACGCAAAAGCACCTGCACTCAGTATGTTTATCTAAGCTATATTTATTATACCACAGAGATCAGCAGTCATATTCTAAACAATTCCGTTAACGAAAAGTTACATACGTTTCTTTAATAAATATATTTTATTTCTTCTAAATACCTGCTTTAATGATCCGAATAGTATTTCAAATTACTGATTGTCTAACGTTCTTGTCGCCATTGCGAATATCACGTTCATTCATTTGCTTGTTTGGAAGTTTCGTATGGATTCAGTGTCAATAAACTCTGCCACATCATTAACTTTATAATCTCTACTTTCAAATAGACGAAGGAGTTGCTTTGTGTATGATAATAAACTAGAACCAAAAGTCTACTACATGAGTATACATGGCTTGTTTACAAAGTAATTTCTAAAACACCTTACATGATTTATGCACACGTGTCATGCACGTGCGTGCAATATCAGTATCTTCAGTATCGTAGAATACTGCACGATTCGGACAATGCAAAGTTAACAGAATGAAGGGGAGTATATAATAATATATTGGGTGGTGGTTACCTTACGAAACAATATTTTAAAAAAAACGAGTGATGATGTGACTGGATACTGAGTGCTATCACATATATGGTTACTTCGATACCAAATTTACACGGTTTTAGAGGTGTATCTTCAAACATGTGAACTATAGTTTACATTCGTTAAAGTAAAAGCAAATGACATTATCATAAAAGGATCAATCTTCATAGATCTGATTGGATGTCAAACAAGATGAACAGAAACCCGGTCGCAGACCATTACTCTTCCCATAGCCAAACTTTCAGTGATATAACACTTATAGCAATTTCTCACAACTCCAACTATAGTTCCGAAACCAGGAAAAATAGGACTTGCATTGGATACGCCGACTTAGAACATTGAAACCAAGCGGTTTAAGACAAGAAGCCTAGAAAAAGACAGACATGCACAGATACAATTATCTTTTGCAGCCGACACGTTTTCTTTTAAAAAATTCCATAAATATGCTTTGTAGCATATAATTACTACAATTGAAATATCTGGGATATGATTTGCGCTTGCACAAGATTACATACCACAACAGATGACGTTATGGGTCATCTATTATAGGTTAATAAAATATTTTCCGGCATCCGCGGCAAGTTTAAATAAACTAGTTCAAACATAATAAATTTAGAAGTTTAATTCCTTTAGAAACAGCGATGAAAGGTTCGGCAAGGACAACGGGTTTGTGCTTTAATTTCTTA
The DNA here is from genome assembly GCA_030141615.1 of Unio pictorum. Lineage (NCBI taxonomy): Eukaryota > Metazoa > Mollusca > Bivalvia > Unionida > Unionidae > Unio > Unio pictorum. The sequence continues at coordinate 1,062,482 of JARLTB010000192.1, read as the reverse complement.
TCTTGTCAATATTTTGTATTTGCCTTTGAAGAATACTCATTAGGATTTGAAAGCACTCAATCTAATTAGATACTGGTTTTGTACTGTTCATTTTCCGTTTATTGTATATATATATATATATATATATATATATATATATATATATATATATATATATATATATATATATATATATATATATATATAACTTTCTCACATTATTCTTGCAAGTTTTATACTTTCCAATAATTAAATAAACTCATTTTGCTTTGTTCTAGATGTATGGAAGCTTTAAGAACAGTGTGTATTGAAAAATACTTCTGCAAACCTGGAAGGTTTCAGAAATATGTTACTTAGTCCGATGTTAGAGAAGATGATATAAAAGAGATTTTGTCAACAAAGTCTGGAATCACTATTAGGTATGTTCAGATATGATCTGAGAAGTATTATTTATTCAAACTATTCACTGTATAATTATTACAAAGAACACATTGTCTTTTCCAACTAAAGTACTTCTTTCGAATTACTGATGACTAATTCATAGACATTATATTGTCTCAGGTGAATATTATAATTTCACATGTCATCTAATGTATAGTAAACTTTGTTTTATCAACTAATGTACTGACCTTTGTTTTGTCATCTAAAGTAGTGAACTTTGTTTTAAATCCTTATTAGGAGGGGCTTAGATGTAACGAAATAAGAGACAAGTTGCTTGAGCTTGCTAGACATTTTGCTATTTGGGAAGCAAAGGCATCTTTGACAAAACAAGAATTTTCTTTGTCTGGTGAAAACGAAACTTTAGGATAAAAGTACTTTGGGATTCATAAGTAAAAATGTGTCTCTGTTTTGATAGCAAATAGGAATCACAGGTAAAAAGATGGAACTGTAATTATCACAATTTGAGCTTCAGAAAAGCAATGACGGAATTGCATATTCAGAAAAAGGAAACGTAGAGGCGAATTCAAATGAATGAAAGAAAAAGAAACACATAACAGAGAAACATAGTACGAGAGAGAGAGAGAGAGAGAGAGAGAGAGAGAGAGAGAGAGAGAGAGAGAGAGAGAGAGATGCAGTTTATCAACTGGATGTGTGCCTCAAATTACATTATTAATAATTCTGGGACGAGAATACAGGATCAATGTTATCGTAGAAAGATTTTAAATGGGTATTGTGATAGGGATAGCCTGTAAATGAGTGAAACAATTTAGCTGTGTCTGCCTAACACAGTGAGGAGGTCAAGTATAGAATGCAGTCTGACTGTAGTGAATTCGGTTTGACCAATATTCGGAATTCGGAAATATTAAAACGCTTATCTGACAAGCAGAATCGGATGATCAAAATAATTCGATATCTTATGTTGAATAATTTCCAAGAACCAAGTAAACGCGACTGGAGTTCACTATGTATTGTTGTGCCTAAACCATTTACTGCTTTCCGTACGTGCACTGTTACGTATATTTGATATAAGTCATTTATATTTATTTGTATTGTTTTTTTGTTAGATTCAAATTTGGCATTTTAAGTTTAAGATTTGTTCATTGGGGGTGGGGGTGACCTGTACTTTACAGAATAAACACCAGGTGTTGAATTCATTTCCGACCTGGCTTCAGAGTTGTAAATAGGCTTTTAAAATGATTGGTTGGTTGCAAGGACATTGTGAAGCTTTGTATAAACATCTTTCTATTTTAGTTGGGTCATATGGTGGATACGTGAGTTTTTTAACGTAAATTTGTTCTGATAGATTCTAGAAGAGCACGTGACCCCTTTCTTGTTTACATAAAAAGAGATATATAAACTATGTTTTGGAGCGAGCTATAGAATAGAACATGGGCTGTTAGAATACTAAGTTGTGTGTCGTTTTGAGTTATTTTAAATTACCTTGTAATGGAAATTATTTCAATTCGTTTGGATCAAGAGGAATTATTTTGTTATTTATCTGGAAAATAATTGTGCTCATAGAGTTTTATTACCAAGAACTGACTTCATCAAGTGACATCGTCTTCTATCTTGGATACTTCGCTGGGATTCGAACTTGGAATTATTTGGACATTTTATTACCAGGACTTTTGCAATTTCTCTAGTGGATAATATTTTGAATTATTTTTGGATTAATTTTGGAATTGATTCTTAAAACAGTAAGTTTATTTTTTCTTTTCTGGAAAATATGTGTGCTCAATAAATTGTTTATTAAGATTTTACAAGCTTGTTATTTTCACTCTTTCTATGTTACTGTTTATTCGAGCCTAAGCACGTAACAGCACTGACTATAGAAAAGTCACCAATAAATTCATTTCCAGTGCCAAGAGTGGGTGATTCTATTAACGAAATTAAAAAGCAAACTATGTCACCAAGTTTGACCTTCTGAAATTATTCTGGCAAATTATACTCTAAAAAATAGCAAAGATATTTCGACACCACCAGATGGTCTTTGCGGGTAAAATGCTGCCGTTTATAAGACAAATACACTGCTCTTACTTCAGCGTTCGAGAACATGAAAACATCGGGTCTAGATATTTGTGATGCGTGCATCGATGACGTCCTAATTTACAACCATATCTAATAAGATTACTTCGAAACCATTCGGGAATTCTGATCGACTCAGTGATGCAAATTAAAAAATTGAATTTAGATAAACGTGTGTTTTGCCGTGCTTGTTTTAAACATTTAGTACATGTTGTGCGACACAGGCAAATTAAGGTCAAGGCTATATTTCAATTCACAGTACCTATCAGTGAAAACCAGCTGAGGAGATTTATGGGTATGGCTTGATATTTTCTGAAGTTTTGATAAAATTATGTTATAATTACTTAACGCCTGACAAAATTGAAGAGTAAGAAGACAAAGATTCGTTGGTCTGAAAAATGTCTGGAGGCTATTGATAAATTAAATGCATACTTAAAAGTCCACATGTTCTTTCAGCTTGGAAATCTGATAATTATTTAAAATGATTGTTGATGCAAGTGACGCAGAGCTTGGTGGATAATTGAGAAAACAAAAGATGGTGTCATTGATTCGGAGTGCGATTTGAAACAACGTAACATGCATCAAAGGAATTATTCAACAATCGAGACAGAATGTTTGGCTTTGATATTGGTTATACAATATTTTAGCTCCTTCTCCGATTATTGTATTTAGTGATCACAACACCCTTACTTTAATTAACGAAAATGAAAAAAGAAAGCCAAAGATTGTTTTGATAGTTTTATTTAGTAGGAGTACAATATTATGCACATCAAGGCAAAATTTAGTTGCAGATGCAGTTTCACGTGTATAGTGTTACTGGAATTACGTTATATATATATATATATATATATATATATATATATATATATATATATATATATATATATATATATATATATATATATATATATATAATGTCATTCAAAACATCTTTCAATGCAATGTAATTATTATTGCATCATAAGTTATTTTAGCTAATATGTAAAATATGGCTAAAGATCTATTTCATTTTCGTTATCATCGGAGGACATATATATATTAAACTTGTTTTGAGAAAGTGCCAAGCGACAAGACGAAATCATGATGTTCAGCTATGGTAATCTTTTATCACTTTGTTTAAAAGTTTGAAGTTACAGCTTCCAAAAAATAGTCATGCCCAATGTTAACTTTGAAGTGAAAATCATGAAAGTGGTAAATTTGACACACATATGTAATATGTATGTAAAAAGTTTACCAGTTCCATTCAAATAATTATCCCAATTTCAGAGTTTCGACCCGCTTAATTTTCAGAATTGCAAACAGCTCACTCAAGGTAAATGCATTTTTTTACATGTGATTTGACCTTCATCGAACGACATAAAAAAAAAACATTCTTTTATTCTAACGTGTACATTTCTAAATTATCTTAACAGCCAATAGGCTTCTTTAGGAAACCTTCCAGGAAGAATATTTTGGAAGAGTCTTTACGAAATAAACAAGATTCACTTGGGCAGTGTTGTTTCGATACTCTAGACACTGGATTATTGTTTTCAGCACGTGAAAGTCAGTGAAATCCCAAAAGATAAAATTGAATTAACACAAAACCTAAAACTAAAACATTTTGACCTAAAGTTGCTGAAAACGTTCGATTGGAAATTATGTTATAAATGCATCAAAATGGATTATTCATAAATCCAGCTTTCGTAGTTTACTGTTTTGATATGCACTTTTTTATGTTAACTTTCTTTACCCTATTGCCTGTGGGATAGTACAGTTTAGATCTGCCTAAATATATCGTAATCTGCTGTTTCGTTTCTTCTCAGTCTATTTCCATCTCAACAGTCTGTTATTCTACAAGACACGTGTCTTTCTCTGGGATGTATGGCTTCGTCACTGATATTTACATGGAGACATCAATTTTTCACATAACAACCGTAGTTGTTGGAATCTATATACAGTCTCTGTACGCTATTTATAGAACTAAAAACAACATCGTCACTCATCAAATCGGAACATTTGATTTTGATTATCTGTGTAAGACCAAATATTAATAATTTTTGTTCGAAAAAATTTAGATATCATATTAGATATATTGAAACTGCTTGAAAATTCTGTCACGTAACTGTTTTAAATCATGTGATTGTTTTATTTCATGTGATTGTTGTAGGTCACGTGATAGTTTTCTGTCAAGTAATTGTTTTAAGTCATGTATTTGTTTTACGTCAAGGATCTATTGAAGAAAAAAAGGATGAACAAATAAAATGTCCGAGGCCATATCAATCCAAATATATATGAAGCTAATGCATATACCATGATGATGGTTATTTACGTTACAGCTGATAATCGAACCAACGTACGTTAAGTCCAGTTGATCTGAAATAATAAGTACAACGGATTTGATGTCAATTAATGCACTCAGAAGAAAGGGAAAGAACCGCCCTTTATTATTGATATCTGGTAAAGCATATATTTGTGAGAATGAACAGATGTTATTCGCATTACATTTGTCCCAGGTCAGTTACCATCTGCACGTGGATGCAAACAAGTTACAATTCTCTGCTGAGGGGCTCAACAACGTGACGATACAACTGTAAATAGCTGGAAATATACTGACACTAATGACAGGACAGGAATTAATAACAATTTTTAATTATATTTGCAATTAAAGCAGACAAATATTTTACTTAAATGTGACAATTCATTACTGAGATGGTGCAGAAAGAGAAAATATTAGGACAAGTTCAGACAATTCCGTCAACATTTTGCACATTTTCTCAATAAAGAATGTCACTTCCGGCAGATAAAATATTGACAGTAATCATTATTTACTTACATCTATTTCACTTTGTCAGTTATATCTAAGTATAATTAACAAACATGAAAGTGAAAGCATCCCAAAATATTGAACGATAGCTCTGTTTCACGATGACAAAATTTGTCAATATAACAAAGGAGAATTTGTATATTTAATCACCATTATGCATTTACCTTTTTCTTTATAAAGCAAGATAAAATTTTAATTTTGGAAATTGACACAGTTAAGTGTAGAACAAGAATAATATTTTTGACGCATTTCAACGAGAGAGAGAGAGAGAGAGAGACAGAGAGACAGACAGACAGACAGACAGAGACAAAGAGAGGGGCAGAGTTAATACTACTGCAATTTCCAGGAAAGTAATGATATTAATGAAAATGCTTCTTCCATTTCTAGCTAAGACACCACAATTTTGGTCTCAATTGAAAACAGGTGTCATTCTTCATGGACTATAACTTGGGGGAAATTCGTTATCAGGTATGAGTTTTAAAGTAATATCTACCTGTTTCTATTTGTATTCATGTTTTCCGTAAAACAAAATGAGTGATTATCAACCACCAACCAACCAACCGGCGAAGAATAAGCCAAATTGGAATCGAAATATAATTGCGAAATCTAGCGCCATGTGTCTTATTACAATAACATTTATAGTTCAAAGCTATATATATATATATGTATGTATGTATGTATGTATGTATGTATGTATGTATGTATGTATGTATGTATGTATGTATGTATGTATGTATGTATGTATGTATGTATGTATGTATGTGTGTGTGTGTGTGTGTGTGTGTGTGTGTGTGTGTGTCCTATTATAGAGGCAGATTAGTAACAAGTCAAACATTGCATTGTACAAAATTAAAAGCGTTCCTTCAGACTTCTGATAAAACAATAATAATTAAAACATGCAATGTGATTTTACCGTGATAACAGGAATCAACGAATTACACCTCGTAATACAATATCGGAGCTATAAAACCAATTTCTGTTTATGTTGTAAATTAAAACAAGAACAATTCGGGACAAATCTAAGTCTATACAAATGCTATAATTTATGTCCATTTAAGTCTCCGCATTTACGCCTTATTTATAGCCTAATAAATACGCATGTAAAATGACGACTTGCGGTAGGGCAGACAGCTAGTTTCATGGCCGTACATTAGGGCTGCCTGACATATATCTCATGATGGTAGGTATAATTGCTCATAACGACTTTCCACCAAGCAATTCAGGCTGTATTTGCTTACAATTCATAATAAAACAAAACTATCAAAAAGTGAAAACTTAATATGAGGAACGATTTCAGAGTAATAACTGTGTCTATGGAAGGGTATTTAATAAATATTTCATTGCTATATGTATTTTACCCACACGTCTCTGTGACATATCAATGCCATTGTACCTCTTTTCTGTATTTTTGTACCAAAAACAGCACCTAAACGAGACCAATTATTTTATCGAGAATAAGAAAACATTATGTTCTAAAAAGGGAATCCGACAGTGAAGGAATGGATTGATGAGAACGGATCATGGCGGATCATCAAATATCGTTGGGGTTTGATTAATAAAAGTAAGTGATGGGTAAGATAGATGGATCCCAGACGGGTTGCCGGGAGGGGTGGGTGTGTGCGAAACTTTGGTTGATTCTGCATTTTAAGCGTTTCTGGGGCATATATATATATATATATATATATATATATATATATATATATATATATATATATATATATATATATATATATATATATATATATATATATATATATATATATATATATATATCACCATATGCATCTGATAATCAAGAAATACCTATGTAATCCAGTCTTGTTTCTCCACCGATTCAAACAGGTTGTGAGGTTTTGTCAGTTAAAGCCAAGATGTCACGTGATATTATTTTCTACAATCATCATTAAATGTTTCGAATTTTCCCTTTGCCTGGCATCCAAACAATATTTATGTTCATCTTTTGAGGACCCCTAGTTATCGGTGCATTTGCAGTATGCATGGTTAAGTTACATAGGAATTTTTGTATTTTACTAATTATTTTCCTTAATATTCATACCAGGTATTTAAAGGTCCGGAAAGTGTCTAATTTATTGATATTTACGCCACGTATTTAAAGGTCCGGAAAGTGTCTATTGTATTGATATTTATACCATGTATTTAAAGTTCGAAATGTGTATAATTTATTTCTTCCTGCAAGTTGTATTTTTAACGAAGAACGGTAGCTCCACTAATGTGTGATTTAGTAGCTAATTTGTTACAGTCAACTCAATACAACCACTGTAGCATTCCCATCTTATACCATTTAGGGTGCTTATTAATTATGTAACTACATCGATAACATCCAATTTAAATTAATAAGGTTTAACTTCAAAAGAAATTTTATATTTCTCGATGTGCGTAAATAAGAATGTAAAAAAGCGTGAAATGTTGAAGTCTTCGAATAATAAACAAAGTCTATTTAGATTTGGGTTAGCATTTAAGGACAACTTCATGCCTACCTATACAGCTAAGACACAACGTTTTCACAACGTTGATGTATGGGTGAACTCTGGTGACGTGGAGATATAATGTTTTGGCAACGTTGCTTAAACGTTACTCATGAACACTTTCTAAAATAGTCCTCTGATCCATAAAGTATAGTAAATTACAATTGTGTTATATATATATATATATATATATATATATATATATATATATATATATATATATATATATATATATATATATATATATATATATATATATATATATATATATATATATTGAATTTCAGATTATATAGCTATCGTGAATTCATGCAATATTTCTTTATATATAATATATTCTAAAAGACAAATTTCATACAAATGCATGATTTTGGTCTGTGATGGAATATCGTAGTTTTATATATACCTCTTATATCTGTAATGTAAGTGTTTGTGTAGATTGATATTGGAATGTAATGTTATATTTTGCGCATTTCAATAAAATGAGCCGTTCGTCGGAACTCAAAGGAGACTTATATCGTTACATCATCCCTCTACTTCCGCTTTTCAAATTCCCTAAGATTTAGCCGTGTCTACACCGTTATGAGCGACACCTCTTTTAATAGAGCCTGGACTCTCTCTCTCTCTCTCTCTCTCTCTCTCTCTCTCTCTCTCTCTCTCTCTCTCTCTCTCTCTCTCTCTCTCTCTCTCTCTCTCTCTCTCCCCACGGGCATTCCATGACTTAATGAGTCATTCCTTCTCTGAGCAAGAAATGAGAATGTTATGATATGATACAAAATCTTTTCATAAACTAACTTGATCACTTACAGATGTCCAGCTCAGTGTATTTCTGAAACTGGACAAATTTATGAAGAATCAGCAGGATCAACTGGCCATCCTAATGAACGTTTTAGTTGTTAATACACAAGGCCCAGACACAGTCCATACAGAATTCATTCTTGCAACGCTATGTGATTCAGTGGAGGAACTAGAGGGCCTTTGCCAGATGTTGGAGGAGAATCCCTAACTCTCCAAGAAGATGGGAATTCGGGGCCTTGTTTTCTCAGATAAAACTGGTATTGTGTCTGTAACCGTTATCTTATGTTGTAAATCTCAGTATGCATCGTACAAGTGCTAGGGCGTCTGGAGAATTATTATCGAGGGTGGGGGTGTGGTAGAACATGTAGTGGTCAGCTATTAAGTTTCACGGATGTAGGAAAAAATATGTTTGGAGATGAACATGTACATGTGTTTTACTACAAATACACTGTTACATACTTTAGGGCTATTTTAATTCAATCTTAAGAGTGAAAGTCATTTATGAAGTTAAATGATTCACGGTGGTAATTTATTTTATAATTGCTGTTAGAACATTGTATTGCATAGTTGATGTTGGCAAATTGTTTAACGTTGGAGCAAACAAATTAGAATGCAAAACAATGGCAAACAAGTACGATATCAAAGCATATATTATTATTATTATTATTATTATTAATATTATTATTATTATTATTATTATTATTATTATTATTATTATTATTATTATTATTATTATATATACTACTTGAGCTTCCTTGGCGGGTATAAAATAGTGTTCGCATGAAGATGAGAAAGCTAGGAACCAAACGACTGGTCAACATGGCGGCCAGTATTATTGGTGGAGGAAGAACCCGGGAAAACCACCGGAAAGAACCACCGACCCACGAGAAGCAACTGGGAAGCTTTCTCACATAACTACATTAGCCGAATCTTAGACTCGAACTCACGCATACAGAGGTGAGACGGCAGTGATCCGTAAAGGAAATCGCTTTAGAAAACTCGGCCACTCGGGGCCCCCTAAATAGACGTAAAGGGGGAAAATATCATTTCAAGAGCTTGTGATATGCCGAATTTTGTTATTTAAGAATAACTTAGTTTCAACTGTCTGTTTTTCATGATTTTTAAAAAAAATGGATAAAGTATTACATGTTTCTTCACAAACGTACTGCAAATACATGTATATGAAAGAACTTGAGACCACATTTCAAAGTACATGTTTTATAAACACTATATTGATTATTGATGGCATTTAGAACAATGCAATGCAATCTTTGTTATGAAACTTATCTTAAAACTTTAGGTTACTCTTGATGAAGCTTGCTTGAAAAAAAAAAACGGCAAAGCAAAAGCAAGTTAAATTTGAGACCCGCAAATATGCACCCAACCAACGCGGGATAAAATACAAAATTAGCAATTTTACTCTTATTTCATCAATATTTGATGCACTTTTGTCTTTAAAAGTATAGTATTTTCAAAGCGGATGTATTTCTGAATTGAAAACAAAATCAGCTTATCATCGTTCCCAGGGCTATTAATGTTTGAGTACAGCTAAACATTTACATCGATCTTGTCTGATTAGGCAAGTGCTTCCACTTTGAATATTTACTCACATGAAATAGTTGGACAACATTAATTTATCTTTGCTTAAATTGATTTCACCAACCACTTGCCTGAAATGAGAAGTGCGTGCACAGTTACCTTCCAACTTGGCTTAACAATGTTAAGGGACGCACAAGTGCAATGAAGAAAGTTTCATAAAGTTTCCTAACGCTAGTTAAAGTGACTTCTATGAATGTAAGCAGTGATGAGATATGACGTTGTTTAACATTCAAATTATTTTTAATTTGCAGGTGCCTGAACAGAAGAAGAAACATAAACATGACGGTGGAGGAGACTGATTCGAGATCGTAATCTTAATTAAATCTAGAAGAAAGAAAAGAAAACGTGATAATTAACATATGCTGTATTGTTTTCTTTTTTCATTTTTGTATCGTAAAACCTAATGTCTGAACCTTCGGTCTGTAAATTCAGGGGATTTCTTTTCAGGTTACATCCATGTGATTTACCCATTTACTATTACTTTACATCCGACACCTTAAAACATATTAATTATCCCCATTTGGCTAGGTCCGCCTCCTTTGACAACATATCTGCCACATTTAAATCTAAAATTTAAATTAAATTTAAATCTAATGCTGCAAAGCCTTTAATGCCTGTTAGTAAAACTACCCAACAAGAGGATTTATTGTTATGCATAGAAAGCAACGTTTGCATATACACCATGTTAGAACACGTGCACTGAAACTAATTGCATACTTCAGAATGGCCGTATGAATTGTTCTTAAATATAGTATCATACTATTTCATCCAATATATTTTTAGTGTATAAACAGACAATTAAGAATTTCATTAGTGTGCAGAGTGCATTTGTATATGTATGACTTTGAACTAATTTGTGAGAGTCATCACGCATCACTGCATGCAAATTTGTACAATGTTGGAAGAATTAGTATACCCTGGTATCTTATTGCTATTACTATTATGGTCGAATGAATGGCGATGTTTGGTTTTGTCATAAATGAAAATGGTGAAGAATTGACATTGATGGTAATATTGACATTTTTGTAATTTTGACAAATTAAACATTCTTGGCAGAAGTGAGGAATATGCGCTTCAGAAATACAAGCAGGTTTCATCATATTTCCATATAGGTTTTGAATGTTGTACGAATGTTGCATGTAGGAATGTTATTTAATATGACCGAAAAATCTTATCGCAAATTTCTGACCATCTTTTGATATTTTGTATACGAGATCATGTCGGCCACAACCATGATCAAAACGGTTTATGTTTTTCTCTTGGTACAAGTCGGCTATCGTGGAGTAGTAGTAGTACATTGTATCCTGTTTCATGGCCACGTTAATTGTATACAGGCATATTATTTCAACCAAGATTGTTACTCCACAGTATCCCAGGTAGCTACGTCAACGGAGCAGCAATATTACTATCGTGATTTTTATACCGGAACCTGGAATGGGCCACGAACGTAAATGTCTTTGATCCATATCGAATGCAAGTTACAGCGATTACTGTTCTGCCCTTACGCGTTACAACCCGAGTTGGATTTGCGGTACAAACGAGAACAGATTCAAACTCATTGACGTCTCTGGCTCGGTGAAATCACGGGTACACAAGCATGGGGACGTGTTCGATGCTCGTTTCTTAAACTGATCATTGGCGGGACAACTCAAGCAATGCTGTACTTGAACATGCGGCAGTTAAGTTGGGATCGGTTTAGTACATAACAGCACCATTATCACACGATCAAAATGATGTACTCAGTGAACATTTGGAAAATATCAGCGTGATCAAAAGCCCGAACTTGGATCCTCGTACGAATTTTAAATCTCACCCTCATCCTCGTACGAGTTCAGATCCTTTCTCAAACGTAAATCTTATGAAGTTTGTACACTTGTAAATAATGCCGTTGTTATTCAGACTCGATAAAAGACCTTCCAAAAGTTCTGACCTTGTCATAATAGACCGCACCCGTATAAAACTTGAACGTTCACCTGAGCACGAAAACACTCACGAAGAAGAAATTGCCAAGTTGCGATAAGAACAAATTCACAAACAGCTAGACAAAAATACCTCCACGTGTAATAAAAGGTCGGGGTGAATATTATGACCCCCAAGACGTTATGGATCGGCTGAAAACAATTCTGGGTTTAGTTCGATTTTAAAGGAGTTACACACTGACAGCCTTATGGACGCGGAGATGTCTCTTCGGTGTATGAACTTATTAAAGATGTCGATGATGTTTACAGCAGCAGTGATATACTTTGAAGCGCGTCTCGTACTTCGCGGGGGAAAAAGTCTGCAATGCAAAAACGACTCTTAGTGTTACCTGGACGTTCACGGCCTGGTCTACGAAACCAGGATGTTACGAAGTTTTCCCTAAAACAAATCACAGCGAGAGAATCCAGCACACTTGAGATGACATTAGTTTACGCCTATTACAATTGGCCCAATATTCGATCGCGATCAAGAAGGTACCTGGAACGTTATTGGACTTCCCAGTTAATAAAGAGATCTGACGGAGGATTTCTTTAGTGTCCAAGAAAGACTATGCAATTTATATGCGCAAAAACCAGCCCACAGTCAGTGTTGTCATCACGATCGAATCTCCACTGTATGAGATTGACACCACTCAGTCGTCGCTAAGAACAGTTCTCCGATGACATGAATAAGTTGATGAGATTTTTCCAGAGAAATGAATGTTATGCATGGGATGCATAACGTGCCAGACAGTGTCAGGATCACCACCACGATGCAGTTTAATCTAACATGTGACTCCATCAGCGGCAGCCACAGCTGCTAACACGGGTGGACGACACAATATGCGATCACCTTGGTTGTTGAGACAACACACACTCGCCGGAAGCTCGACCACACACGTACCTGTTTATTTTTGAAAGAATCGTCATCTATCTGGATTTTCACTTAATCTTTGTTGGCGTGTGCATTTAAGATTTATATATATTTTTTTACACGTAATGGACCACGTGCCTGATGTGCCACTAGCAACCCAATGCCAGCTTGGAGTCATATCATTAGTACACGAAAACGTCTGGCAAAATGATGCATCACCTTTGAGCGTCGAATCACACAAAGACTATTTCTATAATGATGACGTGAGGTTCCCCTACGAATCTGCACCGACTATATTTACCAAAAGGTGTCATAACCAACATTGACTCGGCCAGAAAAAGTAAGACCTACTGACTGATATTCAGCAAAGACTCACGTACGCATAACAGTTCTTTTAAGTAAACGAATGTTAGATGCACAAATTGAAGCGTAGTTGTATTTCTAAACGAACATAGTTCAGGGACGTCAATTATGTAATTTGCATGTGCTGTAAATTTGCTGTGGCCTATATACGAAAATTAACAAACCCGTCAAGTTTTGCTCCCCCCCCCCCCACCCCAAAAGAATTGAAAGACGTTCCTGGCGTAGTGCAAAACTAGAAAGAACGCACAATCACCAGAGACTGAAGTATTTCACTGGAATATAGCTTCTACGATCACACAGAGGTTATACCAATGAAGAAAGGTATTTGGCTGCAAGTTTTGAACGTGGACATGGTCAATATGTAGACAAATTAAAGATCATAATGATAGTATCGATATAAGGTGTGTGATGGACCTCAAAGATACAGACGGGACAAATAATAAGAAATCACCAAGAAAAGCTTTTCGCTCGCGAAATATAAGTGTGTGTGTGTGTGTGTGTGTGTGTGTGTGTGTGTTATCATGGATGCTATTTGCAGAACCGACGCTTTAACAACGATTGGCTTTGGATGTTGGTAGAATTGCGGCTTCATAAATTATTATAGGTACACCAATCAGACTAACGGTTTAGATCGTGGCACAGGCAACATAATTTCGCAGGTAACATAATTTCGCTATATTAGCATATCACAACTGAACAATTCTTGCGACGGCACTATGTAGTCAACACGATTGCTAAGCTCTTTACTGTAGTTACCTAAGATAACACAGTTATCTTACTTTAGTTAGAAATGGTGCTGGTCTAAATGGAAAACCATTGACGACTTCGTATGCAGATACGGAACAGCGGCACTAGCGACCCCAAAAGAGGTAATTGATTAACAGGCAGTAAATCGGGCAAATGTATATCAGCATATATCGATCTGCGTGGGAACTCAAAGCGACTGTGTTGATCTGACCTTTGCATCCCGAGGAACGTGGCTTAGAGGGCCGACCCAGATTACACGCGCGCATATGTAAATAAATCCTCTGTGGGGAAAAGTCACGGGGGTTTCAGCGATTTGGAACCGTGATAATTTCGAACATTGATTATGATACTATTAAGCTGCTAAAGTGAAAAAGAAGCTCCCATTTATCTCCCTTCATACGCATTTTTTTAAATATATGCATGCTTTTAAAATGATTGGGTTTTTTGTTTTACACAGAAAGAATGTTTAATTACAAACACATGAAAAATAGAGATCAATATTATCTACTAATTAAACTGCTGATTATGAAATGCATGAGTATGAATTATACAATCTTTTTAGGTGTTCAATGGCGAGTCATTTAAATAAGAATACGCTGCATTAAACAGCTTCTTTGCGTAATACTAGACAGACACAATTGTTTTCCCCTCTCTCTCCTTGCATCTGGAAAGCCGAAACACGACTTTCAAAGAAGATTTTACTTAATGAAACAACTAATTTTGCATTCGTTGTGGAATTTGCTTTCAAATTATCATCTAGGCATTTTGTCTACAAATCTGACCTGACATTTGACATAAAAATGTCTGCAGAAATCGTTGCACTTTTAATGTCGTGTCTGTAAATAGCGATCATGTTTCCAAGGTTTTGAAGTGTCGTTATCTTTTCATCCAATATTGTTTACAACTGGGTTATGGTGTAATATTGCTATATGTCGATATTTTGTATCTTGGTGAACTTGAAGTTCTTGCTTTGTCTATAATATGCAGGGAAATAGTTGAATCGTTGACAACATATGTTAAGGTGTATATCTGTTGACGTGTTCGAGTAAAGTGTTGGGTTAATATTATGTATGTCTAAATTTGGACCCTGATAAGCTTGGAATTCTGTCTCTTGTTTGTAAACAGGAAGCTGGTTGCATCGTTTACCCACTGTTGCGTACTTCTGGTGATGTGTTCAGATAAAACAATGGGACAATGCTATTTGTGTGTAACCTTTTTCAACATGAAGTGCTTGGGTGTATACATCATGGCATACTAGGGGTTCTTGTGTTTTCGGAAATGCGTGTTATCATAGCGACGTCCATTTGTTTTTTTTATATAGAACTGGCTCAACACATAGGTTAATATTGTTTTACATGGTCCGAAATGACAATATTTCCAAGCTGATCATTTATATAATTCTTTGATTCGTGTGAGAATAAAATCGTCACTGCTTCTCGCCATATCGCTCTAAAATTACCAACCATTCAATCTAATTACGTCAGTAACAGACCATGAAGATAATTGCCAAAACGAGTTCTAAATCATTTCACGCTATTAAAATTATAGCTTTTATACGAGTCTTAAAATTCCTATCTGAATGAAATTTGCACAAAGGCGGCGACACTTGATCAAGACAGATAACACTATGTACTGATAGCAACAACTGATATAGACATAAATAGGGGTCTTCTTTGTCACGGTAGGAAGAGCAGAGAGGTAACCATGTAGTAAAATCATTAGACAAACCTACTTTTACTAAATCGGGTCCTTTTATGATTGCAGTTGAGAAAAGCATGATTTTAATTAGATGAATTTAAAGAAACGCTGATTATTCTTTTTATTTGGAATTGAATTGCAATGGCGTTGAGTCAGCATGTTATAAAACTGATTTATGCTCTTTCGAATTCTTGAAAGCAAACGTTTTGAGTAATAAATCTACTACTCTCATCTAGCCTCAATGCTACGATGAAATATATAGGAATAAAAATGTTAATGTTGATTATTCAGCAACATTTATTTTATCTGGGCATGAGATCCATATCCCTTGATTATTTATGTGTTGAATAATTATAAATAATAGTAATAATAACAATAATACTAATGATAACAATTAGTGTATATTATATGCACAAAAAGAACACGTGACTGGGTATTATATCACTCTGTCCCCATTACATGTCTACCATTATTCAACAATATCATTTGAGTTTGCTATACATTGCATACATCATCATATAAATTCCTTTTAGTAAATGTCTCTCAGTTATGTCAAAATTCCCTTGCATATATTAGGCTTATACATGTATGTATTTCATTCCTTAATGAAATTGTTACATAAAATAGTTTGATGTCTTTACGTTTTTCCATCTCTCACAAGGTCTTAAGTATACCTTCACGCCACTGTTGAGTACAAACATGGATTTTAATCACACGAGATAGTACTTAACTCAGGACCTTAATGTTGTCTTAATTAATTAATCAGATCGTACTTAATTCAGGACCTTAATGTTGTCTTAATAAATTAATCAGATCGTACTTAATTCAGGACCTTAATGTTATCTTAATTAATTAATCAGATCGTACTTAATTCAGGACCTTAATGGTGTCTTAATTAATTAATCAGATCGTACTTAATTCAGGACCTTAATGGTGTCTTAATTAATTAAACAGATCGTACTTAATTCAGGACCTTAATGGTGTCTTAATTAATTAATCAGATCGTACTTAATTCAGGACCTTAATGGTGTCTTAATTAATTAAACAGATCGTACTTAATTCAGGACCTTAATGGTGTCTTAATTAATTAATCAGATCGTATTTAATTCAGGACCTTAATGGTGTCTTAATTAATTAAACAGATCGTACTTAATTCAGGACCTTAATGGTATCTTAATTAATTAATCAGATCATACTTAATTCAGGACCTTAATGGTGTCTTAATTAATTAAACAGATCGTACTTAATTCAGGACCTTAATGGTGTCTTAATTAATTAATCAGATCGTACTTAATTCAGGACCTTAATGGTGTCTTAATTAATTAATCAGATCGTACTTAATTCAGGACCTTAATGGTGTCTTAATTAATTAATCAGGAAGGTAATAACGTAATAAACTTAAAGTTTTGGCTTGGTTGTCTATAATTTTGGCATTTAGAAGATATGTAGTGGAACGCATGTCAAACAGAAGGATTAAACTAAATGAGTCAGTTCATACGGGTATAAATTTATAAAGATGAACAGGGCCAGAACAATTAGATGGCAAGAAACAATATCGGAAAAGTGAATCTTTAAACAATTTTATTGTCTTCCATTTTGTCAGTTTCGGACAAAGCAAAACAAATTTCACTCCATTTAAAAAATAGAGAATTAGATCCATGGAACTAGTTCACTTTAAATTGGATTCAATCGTTAATTAATTATTCCAATACTTGAACATTTAGATTAACATCCACACGCCCATTTTGAATTTTCATGTTACGCCCGTGAATCTATGCTGTTGTTTCTTGTAATGTTTGTTTTTTGGTTGTTTACTGTATAGTTTCTGTTTGAAGTCATATTTTTATTTGCCTATTTCATTTTCTCTATAACTCCCTCATTGTTAAAATACTGCATATACTAGTGTACATGTCTTACTAGTGTACATGTCATACTCGTGTACAGGTCTTACTAGTGTACATGTCATACTAGTGTACAGGTCTTACTAGTGTACATGTCATACTAGTGTACAGGTCTTACTAGTGTACATGTCATACTAGTTTACAGGTCAGATCCAATTAATAACATACAGCCTGATATGCCGTCTCACAATTTGTGTACTACGTCATATCTGATATGTCAAAATGTCATGTCTTTATTGCATCTTTCATCGCTTAAAATACCCTTAAAAATGCATTCCAGTTTAATTAAATCAGAGCAAAACAGATAACACGTGTATGTGGTGTATTTATTTTATCTGGACTGTCTATTTATGTAAAGTAAAATATTATTATGCGAGATGACTAGCATTAAATAGTACTAACTTATAGAGTAGATACTGAGTGAAACTGTCTTTATGGTAACATACGATGGCACGGATTTTAAAATTTAAAATGTCATACCAAAGACTTACAAAAATGGTACCAACAGGTGCCTCGCTTGGCACTCAGCATTAAGAGGTTAGTGTTAGGACTGGTCGGCATAGTGTCAGGATAATCTGACTGTGTGGGACATCATGCTACATGTCTACGGCATGATGCCCGAGTACTAGACATCATATAAACTGTCATACTGCAGACATCGTAGCGATATGACTGAAAAATTGTTAAAGCTGCGTTAATATAAATTCAAAATCCAAATCAAGGTTTGACTGAGGTCCCTTATGCATTTCGATGGTATGAGGGTGTGTTAGTGGTATATATTATAAGCATTTCGGTGGTATTAGGGTGTGTGAGTGGTATATGGTATAATCCCCCACCTCTACAGTACTTTTGTTATCGTTATCTAGCAGATGCTTGACCACGGTATTATTGCCCAGATCGATTATTTAATAATAATTAATCATGACATCAATAGAAGGAATAACATATATATGAGCGAAGATAAAGAATAAATATAATTGCATTTTTTAAAAGTACATAAATAAAATGGAATAAAACATGAAGTTTCAATGATACTCATTCTCTTATAAACAATTACATAATTTATGCGAATATATCTATAAAAAATATTTTAATATAGTATCGAGTGAATGATCGGCTTAATCTGGTGATTTTTCGGTCCTTTATAAATCACCGTTGGTGACAAGTATTTTATTGTCGTATTTCTTCTCTCTCTCTCTCTCTCTCTCTCTCTCTCTCTCTCTCTCTCTCTCTCTCTCTCTCTCTCTCTCTCTCTCTCTCTCTCTCTCTCTCTTTCCTTATTGGATCATCAACTGTAATTTGGTGTAATCTGCACTCTTTTCCATAGCATGGAACTATTTTTTCTTCAATCTTAATATTTGTCAGGTAGGGTTTTTTTTAGGGTGGAGGGTAGCGTTGAACATTATTCCCACTTTTTACGTCAGATATCGTCTCGTTGTAACTCATCCGAACTAAGTTAAAACTCTATACTGATACACATCATTAATGTCTTTGTCCGAACGGTTTCTCGCATTCCGACCTGAAACCATAACTAGACCTCTTTGACAGCTATTACGTCTCTCTGTGGGCTGTAAATTACTAATTGAACGTTGTTCTTGGCAGCGAGGAATCCAAATCTGTATCAGATGTGCATCTGAGATAATCTTTCTTATTAAATGCGAGGAAAAGTTGCCTTTATCAATTTCCTAGACCCGGGTTGTACAATGACTATTATAAAATGGATCGGAGAAATAATTATCTTCTCATAGAATTTAATGACATGCAAAGAACAAATGATTCCATTCATTGGCGCTAGAGTATTCATTTTTCAGCAGACATTCTATGGTCTTTCTTTTCGTCTTTTCACCTAAACAGAGTGACTCTGGAATGTACATAAAATCAAAGTCTCCCGTTAAGAGCACATGTGCAATTTTGTCAGTTGGGATATCTCAAGGTTTGACCATGACATACAACGCCAATATTATCTGAAGATCTAACCATGACAAATTGCATACACTTCAATGCTGCATTTTCATAGTTATGTCTTCATTTCTTGCTAAGGCATATATACATTTAAATAAAATGTTACAATCACGTTATAGATATCTGAGAACATGACTAGATAATAACACTTTTCAGACGTACGATAGCTGGTGTAAAAACAAATTGGTTTTTATCATTCAAAGCTTTGAATGTAACTACATAAATTAGTTTCGTTTTCCCTTTTTGGAACCCCGACCTTTGATAAAGAATAAGTTTTTCTTTTCTCACCTCTTTCATTAGCAGCCATTTAATTCTATGGCACTGAGCTTTATGCATGCATCACTTTAAGGACCATTAGACATAAAATATCTCTCAGACTCATTTCCACAAGGAAATGACATACTCTAGCCTATCCTCTAAAGAATATCGGGATTATTGGAAAAGAATCAAGGAAATTAACAGCCGCGAAACCATGAAAAGCAGACAACTTTACGGCCATGATATTTCTCCAAAGGTAGTCTTTGAAATGGAAAAACCGTAGAAACCGAAAGAAAACTTTATGTAGCGTTGTTTTTTTTTGTTGTTGTTTTTTTTTGCTTTTTAAAAGGCGATATATATATATATATATATATATATATATATATATATATATATATATATATATATATATATATATATATATATATATATATATATATATATATATATATATATATATATATATATATATATATATATATATATGGGCGAATTAAGGCTCACTGGTACCCTAAGCACTGACAATTCTTGGTGCCCCCTCCTTTCCATTTTAGTTGTTGACCTGTCTGACCATATATACAGTGCAGGTTGTAGCAGTACAAAAGGATCATTGAAGCTGTATGACATCTTTCCAGTGCAGTGTCTTAGATTTCCAAGGATATCGCACACATCATGTCGGAGGCACAGAGGTCAGTCGAAAATATTCCACAAGAGGAAAAATGTGAAAATGTTCATGATCTTACTGACCAACAGAGGTCAAAGTGCACTGCGTCAGAAGTGCCCCTTGTGGTACACCTGGGAAGATAATCCTAGGGTGCACCATGATTAAGAAACAGAACATTATGATCAATTTGCACTAGTCTTATCATTTAATTTTACAAATCTTCCTTCATTTTTGTTTTCTTTCCCCACCCTTTTCTCAACTTTGTGGTGCCCCCGTTGGCTCTTGTGCCCTAAACACGTGCTTAGTCTGCTTAATGGTGAATACGCCCCTCTGTGTTTATATATATATATATATATATATATATATATATATATATATATATATATATAATGGATCAGCGTGTGTAAGTGTGTAAAGCATCAGAGTGTACCTTACAATCTAGATAAGCTGTAGCATATACGGTACATACATACATACATACGTACGTACGTACGTACGTAGGTACGTGCATGCATGCATGCATGCATGCATGCATGCATGCATACATACATACATACATACATACATACATACATACATACATACATACATACATACATACATACATACATACATACATACATACATACATACATACATACATACATACATATAATGCAATATTTCAAAATGTTATATAATATAGTTAAATTTCAAGAGGCAACATTATGTTATAATTTGTTACGATATATATCAAGTTCAAGAGGTCACTGTGTCTTATTATCAGATATATAATATAGTTCTTATTCAAGAGGCGACATTGTATTAAAATCAGATGTAATATAGATTACATTCATAAGAAGTTTCTAACGCTTGGGCACTTTACACTGCATTGTATCTACTCAGAATGGTTGGCATAGCTTTCTTTCAAGAGTGCTACCTGAGAGAATGCTCATGGTTAGCTGAACAATATGTGTGCATATTTGAAAATTATACACGTATGACTAAGATTGAATATTTTCATGTAAAATTATGCACCGTTATGCAAGAAAATGGGAACTAGTTTTCTGCTCTACAAAAGTTTTTCGGTTATTGGTCGATGTAGTTTTCAGTTAAATTCAATCTCACGCGTCATACCATTAAATGGACTTGTATTCATTCAACTTCAAATACCTTTTGTAGAGGTATAGGTATGTGTACCGTTTTGGTAAACACAGTGTATGCGAGTTATTTATTTGTTTGGCTCAGTAAGTGTGCGTTTTGACCATGTTATCGATCGAAATGTTTTTCATCCGTTTCACTAAGATCTCTGTAAACCTATAGCCATTATTTCAGTTAATCAAAATTGATATTTGTATGAAATGGAATGATATTTGTATGAAATGGAATGATATTTGTATGAAATGGAATGATAATTGTATGAAATGGAATGATAATTGTATGAAATGGAATGATATTTGTATGAAATGGAATGATAATTGTATGAAATGGAATGATAATTGTATGAAATGGAATGATATTTGTATGAAATGGAATGAGAGTAAACATGTAGTTTTTTTTTTCCTACTATAAAGTTTACTTGCACCCAAAGTGCCAATATTAACTCATGTCTTCAACAACACGTCATGAAATGTTCAAACTTTGCATGTATAAATGTCTAACAAAAATATTCTTCTCTACTGGGTCATATAAATTAACCCTAATGTGTTGTTTTAGTTGGATGGTAATTATGAGTACAATGAACTCTGTATTTAATTATTATTATTTATTTATCTATTTTTTTTTTTTTTGGGGGGGGGGCAATACTTTTATCCAAAAAGATCATCAAGTAAACATGATCCGTGTTCATTAACATTATTTGTTTGAATGTTATTGCCACGGTGTTAGAAAATAGTCCTTCAAAGAGATTATATATACAACACTCAGTACAAGTACATGATGAAGGCATCCTTATAATGTCAAGTTCATAGGATAGCAACACAAATGGTACATTTGGTTACAGGACAGACAACTGTACTGTAATTCTCAAGAATACTAAAGATAAAAAGAAACTAGTGCTAATTAATTAGCCTCGATCTGAAGAAATGATGTTACAGTGTATGTGATTCTTTGCAGTCTCTTTCATTCATTGCAAAAGGAGGACACGACTTCCATTATAGAACGAATGATTGATCTTCATGCATTTGAATATGACGCTGGGAAATACGACATCACAGTTGCGTTGTCAGTTTAATGATTGCTTGGTGCATATTTTCTGATGCATTTGTGCAGGAATATTTATATCAGTTGTTGTGGACAGACAGACTTACGATGTACAGTGCGGACGAACTAATACAGCGTGATTTTAACAATGATACATCTGAAGTGAAATTTGGCATTATCGATTTTTAAATGCCATTAAATACCATAGCATGAACATTATTATATCTGTGCCCGAAAAAACTTAGAAATTGTTCCATAGATCGTCAGCAATGAATGAATAGGTGGAATTGAAAGTTTATAACGGTCATATTCACATCCACACGGTAAACTGGTGTATATTTTAACGACGAGCTATACAATTTCAAGTGTTCAAAATATTTAGGCAATGTCAATGCTATCAAACATATACAATGTTTATATTGAATGTTATCAAACATATACAGTGTTTATATTGAATGTTATCAAACATAATACAATGTTTATATTGAATGCTATCAAACATATACAATGTTTTTATTGAATGTTATCAAACATATACAATGTTTATATTGAATGTTATCAAACATATACAATGTTTATATTGAATGTTATGCATTAAATGTTTCAATTCACTGTTATCAAACATAAACGGGTGTTTAAATTCGCTTATATAAAAATGTAGTGTTTCAATTCAATGTTTTAATAGACATACACACGCATAATTGCATGATCATTAATAGATCTGAGCCAAACCGTACGATGTAAATTAAAACCATATTTGTGGAATATTGCCTTCTATTAAATAGACAAAGTCATAACTAGGTGATGAAAATCATAAATACCATTATTTAAATAAAAAATAAGAAAGGAAATTAATAAAGTTTCAAATTGCTTAAGAATAAAAAACAACCAAAATACATGAAATTAACAAACTAGCAAATGAATTTAATTTATATCTAACTGCCTAGCTAACACACTAAGAAACAAGTAACAAATTCATTTCTTACTTGTCTTACCTGTTAAACCATTTGTAATAGTACTTAAATCAGAAGGCAGATTCTCCAGCTAATCTGTCCACAAACGCTACTGTATCAATAGCAGGTCCGTTTTAAGGTCTTCGTAGGCCCTAGGCACTCTAATATTCGTAGGCCCTCCTCAACTTAAACTGCCAACTAAGTAACCAACTATGTATTAACGCTAAACAATTTCACATTATTTCCCGACTTCGTGTTTAATAATGATGATGCACCCGCACCCGTTTTCGATTTCAAATCTCAATTAACTTTTCGCAATGTTAATTATTCAATGCATTGATGTAGTATTTCCGGTGTTACGTCATACGCATTCGTTAATCGTCTACTTAAATTTTCTTATAAGATTTTAAAATAAAGTAATTACTTTTGAATCACCATGTCTGATGGATACAAGAGAAAACACGAGAGTGGATTTGAAAAACGAAAGAAAAAGAATGAGAAAGAACAGGTATTGAAAAAAATGCAGGGTTCGTTGCTCCAACTCGTGAGCAGAGATACTCATTATGTTTTCAATACTTTATTTTCTGACTTCGTAGGCCCCTGAAAAGTTATTAGGCCCTAGGCACAGTGCCTACTGTGCCTAATGGATAAGACGACCCTGATCAATAGTTATCTTTTTATTAACTATGATAATTTGTTCAATCAATGGTAATTTATCAACAAAACTCATATTAGTGGCGATATTATGTCCAAACTTTACTGAATCAACAAGTCTCACAGTTAAGCTGTGATAATGTGTCCAAAACATTACTGTATCAACATGTCTCATATTTAACTGTGATAATTTGTCCTAAATATACACTATATAAACAAGATCATTATTAAGTATGATAATCTGTCCAAAAATAGATAAAACGACTTTATCAGAAACTATTACAATCAACTTAGACAATCTTTCCTAAAAGCTAATGTTATCAACAGGTGTCATAATTTACTGTGATAATTTCGACTGTTGAAACTGTGTAACACTAGGAATGACTATTAAATATAAACTTATCAGAAAAGATATAAATATGCAACAACGCCATGATGTCATACATAAATTAAAATGGAGAAAATGTACAATGAATTCAAAACCGGACGTGCATCGAATCGTCGTGTGTCGATAATATGGTGCACGTGGATGGCAACCAATTAAGACGTTTATTGTAAATTAAAATAACCAATATTATGTCTGATGCTTACAGGAAGGCCTGATCGGTCATTTAATATAAAAACGATATTTTTTATTACGTACCTATACATTTTCAGATAAATTGATAAATCTGTAAAACGTCACTGAAAGAAAAGCAAGAGTCACTTAACATTTCAAAATTTCTTATACGAATTTCATTTTAAGTCATACGTCAAATTTCATTTGTTTTCACAGCTGTTCATGAATATAAGATTTATGAATGAAGTTCACACGAGTTCTTCAACGCGTGGGGGCAGTAGAGCGATATATGTGATTTCAAACTAATGTGCAGCTGTCAATATTCCATCACGGATGATGTTACTAGATCAATAAATAGTCCAATTTCTCCGAAGCCCCGCACATTTAGTTTGAACTGTTTCTGGGCGTTGTGAGAGGCTCTGATGGGGTATGTCGGCCTCGGAATTACGGCGTTAGCTTGACAAACAATTAATTCAGGATTTGGCAAATTGTCCCAACTTGATGATATAGGTTCGTTAAAGAGAATGCTGTTCATTTCCATTTGTATCTCAAGTGAGGCTACTTGATACTTATTCACGCTTGTTCAGTTGTAACCATGAACCTTGAGTAGAAAAATACGTTCCAGCCTAGTTAGTGAGTATGAGAATATGGAATCAGAAAACGACAGTTCCGTTGTCCTTTATTATTTAACGGTAAATGCATTGCTCATTATTAGGTAGAAAATTGATATGCATTTAATAAAAATTGGTAGGTGTAGGTATGAAACATTCACAATTTTGAAGTCATTCCTATGGTTATACCTAGACTGTGTAACGATACTTGTATTCGGGACCATATAAGTTATATACGAAATAAGGATTTAAAGGAGACCAGAAATCAATGGAAATATAGAATAACAAGAACAACACTATTGAAGAAAACCTTATTCTGAATTATTATATGCGACCGCAATCCCGGTATTTAAATATTGGCATATGTTCAACAAGCTGAATTTCCGTGACCTCGTATGCAAAATTTCCGCACCTATTCGGTTACTCTCGTGATGTGACGTCATAGTAGCGACTCCAGCATCCCGACTGGCGATTTTGTATTATTGCTTACGGGTGTAAATAGCAAATTAAGAAAAGGCTATGGACAACATATTTCTTCTTTTCCAATTGATAAAGGCATAAAGAAAGTCTGGATACATTATTACAAGCGAGTCGATTCAATGCAACACCATACAGCAATCCGTACTCATTACATTTCTCAAAGGAATGTTATCAGAGGGATCCTAAAAAATAGAACCTATAGGATACACGAATGCTAAGCCTAGATTAAAAGTTAAAACTGTTCCAGACATACCATTGTATATTTTAAATCCTGGTAAAGAGTGTCAAACGTACGAGTTACGAAAAAGGCAGAAGGCCGAGTAAGTGCTAATAACAAAAATATGACAGCCCGACACCTGATCGTGCTGATGAAATGAGTAAATGTTTGTTTCTTCTTCAAGATTACAATCTAAATAAAGTCACCACTGTCCTATGTGAAATTGAGATCTGACTTTAATAAAATGGAAGCTTTGCTAGAAAATAATAATAATAATAAAATTATCAACCCTTGACACTGTCGTGTTTCGAGAAAAACAATTTAAGTAATTTTTTAAAAAAATATTAAAAAATTATTTAAAAAAACACAACCTTTCAGTCCATGCCTATTACACGTAAAATGTATAACGGAAATCTATAATGATTGGAACTGTTATAAAACTGTCCCTTGGGCAGTTAAAAGAAAAGATATCCGATATAAAATCAAAGTTTCACTTTAACTGGCTGACAATAGAAATTGGGAGAGGCGACTATTGACCCCGCCCATTTGCCCCAATGTGCAATTTTTCCCTGTGATATGCCTTATTATCCCCAGGACAAGATCCTTTTTTCATATTCTGGTATGCATAATAGTTAGAGGTTAAAATTAAGTACACAAACATAATAGCAGTTTAACAAATTAACAATTATTCCTAATCATTGCGCTTATGTTGTGAAAAGGATTGGCCCTCTGACATAATTCAAAGAAACCATGTGCTACAGAGTGCGTATGTAAGCACCAGAAATTCATTGGCAAATAAACGATGCCGAACTTTGTTGTAACTTCGAGGCCTAAGACTTCATTTTAAGAGTTCAAATCTGCAGTGAAAATTACGCAGCCTTCATTGTGATAATTCATGGGTTTTAAACTAATTGGTGACAATTTTATTTACAAGAAGTACTTCTGTAGTAGTTAAACAATCTGAAATTTACGTGAATAATGTTTAATCTTAAACTATTTACTGAAGACAAAAACTGTCCTGTGATATTAATTATTTCTTCACTACAATATTCACAAGTGATACAATAGAATATGACATCTGTGGACTGCACACTTGATACAAAAATTATATATGGATTTTCTTCTTCTGAGAAATGAAAATTGAGAGACATATTGAAATAATCGGGAGTTCACTGCGAAAAATCAA
Source organism: Unio pictorum (assembly GCA_030141615.1). Lineage (NCBI taxonomy): Eukaryota > Metazoa > Mollusca > Bivalvia > Unionida > Unionidae > Unio > Unio pictorum. The sequence continues at coordinate 1,035,085 of JARLTB010000192.1, read as the reverse complement.
GAGAGATATTACGAGATAGGGGGGGAAATACCTCCAAAATTGGAATTTATTTTCTATCTTTCTTCTCCCGGCTTGAAAGTTAACATATATGAACTGTTCGGGTTTGTGAAATTTCAGTCAGGGCTAGTAAGTTTATTTAAGTCATCAGCCCAGGGCCTGTGCTTAAAACATTTCTTTCAGCACTGACCAGTACAGTACATAATCTATTTTAACGAGGCATGTATATACTTAAAGATTTGTCAATACGCTAACTGCAGCCTGCATATAAAATACACTGTAATTGAATCATAGAAAGGAAGCTTCTTAATGTTGAAATTAATTACGTATGATTTCCTCCTCGCAGGTTTATTTTGTGTGTGTGTGTGTGTGTGTGTGTGTGTGTGTGTGTGTGTGTGAAAAATTACTTCCGATGAAAACAGTTATCAATGGCCTTTCTCGCTTGCCATGTTCCTGTTTGTATAAAAGGACTGGCTAGTATGACATCACGAGACCACGTGATCTGGCGTCTCATTAAAACTCGGAAATACTCGGCAATTTACGGAATCATTGTATCTTCTTCGCAATATAATCAATATCCGCACACGATATTATTTTTTTTAAACATTATATTCGAATTAGAACTTGTAAAGAATTACATTTATAAAATAAAAATTTTCATTTCTATTCTCCTTTAAAGAGAAGTTACGAATTCGTGGAACAATTTTTCACTTGTAACTTGTCTATCAATTATATAGTTAATTCAGTCGTATAAGCATACATGGCAGTGTGAAAAAAATGTGATTTTCATTTCTTGCGCAAACATTTTTGACGAACAAAATAGGATTTTTCTGTAAATTTCTGCAGCTACATGCTACCAAGACACGACACTTTCCTGTCGTCAAAATAATTGAGGTTGTTCAAAATTGGTATGGGAAAAAAATTCGATGTTCAGTGACTGAAAGCTATAATTGTGAGCATAACATGTGCTACCCATTCTCCATTATTGCTGCAGTGTTTCTCAAGACGCTTCTCCGACTCGTTTATTGACGTAGGTCTAACAACTGGTTCAGCTGAGGGTGCCTTCTTGATTATAACCGAGGAGTGTAATTTTGTATGAGTATATGGGATCAAGAAGCGATATATCGTGGGAAAAGTTAGAGATTCCGTAATTTCATTACAATTGAGACTGACAGTTATTTGCAAGCACCGATGATGTTGTCAGTAGATGAAATAAGGATCTGGTCAACATGCTTATGCATTATTACTAACGATCAGAGACTCTGGACTTGGGTAGGATTAGATGCCCCAGATGTTAAAACTGCCTTACAACAGCGGTGTACTCTGAAAGGGTATGTTAGGAATGTGCTTAATGTTATCGATAAATCTTTGGGACTCCAACGTTCATTAAACGCCTACGGTATTGGCTGAAAGATTCCGAAGGCATACATACAGGCACTACTTTACACGAAAACTGAGTCACGATGATCAGCAAGTTTAGATCTAGCGTGTCGCATTTGATACGATATAACAAAGGATATGTATTAAAACGAATAAAATGTTGTTAAGTTTAGCCAACTGAAACCCTAAAGCTAGAATTCCATCTACATTAATAAGAGCACTCAACTTCCAAATAATTTAAATATTACTCGAAGCGCATACATATCATTCGCAAAGCATGAAATTGTGTAGTATTTAGCGGTGAAAGTAAGCGAGTTAATACAGGTGATAAACTTTATTGCTAAAATGTCTACCGTTAATAGCTCTAGGTCTGATAAAGAGAGATTTCTTTTTTGGCGGGTCCTTTTAAAGCCACGAACGTAAATGACAGACAGACCTGAAATAAATCGGTATTTAAAAATGATTGAAGCAGGATTTAATTGAGACAGATTAGGATGCTCGTGATATCGTATAGATTGTAGCTAAAAAGAGACAGGTTTCGCTCGATGTCTAAATTTTAGGCAGTACATTAAATGACATAGCTTGACGTCTGAGTCATATTTTTAAACTCAGTAAACTAAGGCTTGTATTAAAAGGAAATTTAAGTTTATCACAAGGTAACAAGTAACATTAAGAAGTGGCATCCCATTACGTATTATTATATCGTTTATTTCACGTGGATATCGAGAATACTAAATATCATTAGGTTGACCTTGGGTTTAGCTTATGTGATCTGATATCAAATGACATTTGAGATAGGTGATATAGTCAACATCAATTCTCTGGTTATAATTCATTCTGCAAGAACAAAAATATGCCAAATAATTGCTGTTTTGAACATTTCAGATATCAAGGCAACTGTTGGAATACAAAGCGGTAGTTTTGGAAATCGTAGTAGATAAAAGTCCAAATTCCATGCATCCATATTAAATGTGATTAGAATCTTCAAAAATGGTAAATATGAACCTTTGACAGCAATAAAGCTAGTTATTACATTTAATATTCAAAAATGGTAAATATGAACCTATGATAGCAATAAAGCCAGTCATTGTATTTAATACAAGTTTGTTTACTTCATTATTTCATACTCACAAGCCGCCTCAAAGAGTAACAAGTGACATAAGAATGCTATTCACATTAGCATAACTTTTTTCTTTTAATCTTGTTAAGTTCTGCCATCCATGTAACCCTTTTCTATAGCACTCTCTTTTGCTTGTAATATGAATTATATTGTACAAGATGTATTTTGATTCTATACTACTTTTACATTATACAATTTTGTTTCCATAATTGTATTTTTTGGTCATATGTTTTACAGTATTTGTAACGTTTTTTAATTACTAATTAGATCTTGCTAACTGAATTAGAAATATCGTGTATATAGAGATTAGTATTGTACCATATATGAGTGCTTTCAATAACACATCGTCGTTGCTTCTCCGTCTCTGACGAGGACGATAATTACGAGTGCGATGAAGATCACTAGTAAACATTGTTTTGAACAAACAAATTTCAAAATTGTTGAAGGATGCTGGTCTTTATCATTTTATCTCCCTGAGTGATCACAAAAGGCTAAATAATGTGAAAACAACCCAATAGTCTCAACAATCTATTCTCAACAATGTAATTCATACAGGAAGAAAAATCTTTTCGTGTATTGATGAAAGGCTACTGTAAAATCAAACATCTAAAAAGGAAAATAGGGTCTAGACACTAGTAAGAATCTGCTCTCTGTAGACATAGTCTGCAAAGTAAGACTAAAATATTTTATTTGAGATAAAGATAAGAAAGAAAAAAAAAACAGATCACAAGGGTCACATTGAAATATGAATTAGGATGGTATTCAAATTGACTGCCAGTTGCAGATGCATATTGTCCTGTTTTTTCTTTCTTTTATTCACTAAGCGCCCTAAAGAATATTTTAATTTTAAGATTGTCTTATAAAAGAGGAGAAAGTGAAGATAACATTTGTCATTGGGAAAAATAGATATCTTCCTTATTTGGGGTAATGCTACGAAGATACAATAGGTGATGATGTCACACACATTGCATTAATGGGCAATAGAACATAACTACCATTCTACTGAAATCTTTTTTGAAAGAGGGTTAGTTAATTGGATTTAGCTTCATTAACTAAGGAATGACCTCCCTCGATATTATGACCCAGTGTGAGTAGAAGATAGAATATCAACAGAGAACTAGGCAAGAGTATTACGAAGAAATAATGCAATACGAACCACCTTAGACAAGAAAAATAACACATTAAATCAAACAAATTAATAGCGGTAATTTCAATTCAACCTCAATAATATCAACAGTATTTAACAGCATTGTCTAATTTGGATTTATTTCATCATGGTGAAAAGAGCGCAATGTCCAAGACTGACTGTAACACCTTAAGACTACTTCCAAAGTGTACATCTTAATTTCACTCGGGCAATCATAAGAAGCGGTTTCTAAACATTTCCTAAGACAATCATTGGTTTCGTCAGTCAGAATATCTGATGTACGTTATATAATATTTCCCTTTGAAGAATGACTATTTGACACGGATCGGAAGTTCAGCTGTCTCTTTCTCAAACCAGTTTTCAGATATTCGGTCGATTTCATTGAATCGGAACACTGGCCCCTTCAAAGTTGTAACACTGATATGGAAGAAATTAAGAATAAGGGTTGAAATTACCCTTCCCGAATACTCCCTGTTCGAAATGAGATAACATCTTAATACTCGGTGCATTCAACTGAAAGGTTCACTGCTTATTAAACATTCGATACTTCACAAGGACCGAGAGTGACTATGACTGGTTAAATCAGAGCACTGTAAATACAATATGGCATTTTAATGTAGCATGATATGACTGGTTGCTCTTTTTTCTATACCTTATATCTGTGTGTGTGTGTGTGTGTGTGTGTGTGTGTGTGTGTGTGCAACGTTAACTTTCAAATTAACATACATTTGAGGCACTAATCAATCAATGTTTTTGACAAGTTTATTACTTTAACCACAGCCATGCAGTACGTACCAATATATTTCTTGAAAGAAGCAGAAAAGCAAGAAGAGTAATCGAAATAAGATTGGCACCATGTTGGATTGTTCTAGCCAGGATTAACTAAACTAAATCTACCAAGATGGAGACATGCAGACGCTATAGCATACATGGTTGTTCCAGATTATCATCGTGTGACTGTGGCCGAAAACACAATACGCACATCATGTAACTATCAAAAAGGATATGCGGTACTGCCAGAGACAGCAGGATAATAAAATCCATAACTGATAACAGGAAGTGACGCATACTACTTAAGAGTTACGTCAATTAATATTTAACTGTTACTGCTACCAGATTGTTAGAAGATACCGTATATGATGTTTATTTTGAATAAAATTATAACTAAATCACAATACAAACTGCTCGTGCTATGAGGCAATTCTCAACAAAGCAAGCTTAATTTAGGTACAGCAAATCATGTAGTGATAACACTATGACACTATGTAAATCATACAATAATACATCTGTAAGACAAAAGAAAACCATGTAGTGATAAAACTCTGTATGTATGTGTGTGTCATTTGGATTTTGAACGTAGGTTTAACAATTTGTCAGTCATTGTTACGATGTCTGCAATGTGGCAGTGTATAGTGATGTCTAGCACTGAAGCATCATGCCGCAATTTAACATCATGTTCCACCCCGTCACGTTGTCCTAACACCTGGCCGACTAGTCCTAACACTAACCTCTTAATGCTGAGCGCCAATCGAGGCAGCTGCTAATAGTACCTTTCATGTAAGTCAATAATATGATTTGACCGGGCTTCGAACCCGCAACCTACCGTACCTTAGGCACTACTCACTGAGGCAACCAGAGGGGTGATACAAATATGGCAATAAAAAGTAATGTAAGTACTAAAAAGTCTTTTGCATAGTTATGTGGTCTCCAGTTTATTATTTATCCACTCTTTTAGATCGAATTTAATAGAAAATACTTTATGTTATATCAAATAGTTTAAAACCTAACGGATACAGGTACTGTATACATTACTCTAGCCTTGTATTAGTTGTTTAATGCATCTATAATAGACATCCTAGTAATGTACCATTAGTCAAACAAAATAATTTTATAGCTTATTCGCACAAGCATGGCAAGTTTTTGAGAAAATATGTTATTGCTACTCTATTTTTTTAATCAAATGCTTTTAGAATTAAAATGCATTTGTTAGGTACTTTCCAAAAAGATTGATATTTCCTGAGAAGAAATCCTATAAACAAATGCCTGTCTGTCCTAATGTCTGTCCATCCATCATAACTTCACCTACAACATCAGGCGATTGTATACTTTTCCGAGTTATGATTTGGTACCGGAGGAAAATTAATTTTTATTATCCACACCTTGGATTCCAAGGAAAGGGTCAAACGTCGAAAATCAATAATTATATATATATATATATATATATATATATATATATATATATATATATATATATATATATATATATATATATATATATATATATATATATATAGAGAGAGAGAGAGAGAGAGAGAGAGAGAGAGAGAGAGAGAGAGAGAGAGAGAGAGATGATCGCTTGATAGAGAGAGCGGAGAAAATGTGTATAAGATTAACATTTAGACGAAAAGTGCAGGAAATGTGAAGTTTTAACTCCTTGTCAGATAATATGTGGTCCACAGCACCTAACTGACACAAATATGGTGGAAACCGCCTTATCTACTACATTTGTTTTAGCAAATCATATACTGATATTCAATGATATTTTAAGCTGTTGCAATTCGCAGTACTGTATTCAGGCCATGCTCTTCAGGTTAAACCCTCCTTTTTTCGGTCTTAGTTTGTAGGACCCATGGAGTGTAGTTACTAACGTAATTCCTCTATCATGTGTGGACCGCAATATGCATTTATAAAGAAATGGAAGACAGTCTAGAATCCTAGAAAACAAAAAACTTCAGCTTTTACTTGCAAGAAAACGAAAACATTTATACTTGATTCATGTGCATTACGATTTATAATCAACATGAAACCGTCTAGAGATAAACTGTTCTTTAACATCTTGCTATTTCATGATAATGGGGATAAAACTGTTGTCTTCTCATGTGTTCATCTACGAATGTTCATCAGGATGAATGTAATGACAAAATAAAGATATTTACCCATTTGTCTTCCAATTCCTTTCCCTCTTTCCAGGGACGTCATTTGAGAACGACATGAATATTGCACCCCACCCACCCACCCTTAATTTGCTGTATAGCCTATCTACGAACATTACCAACCCGGTCAAGTTTCACCCCACCCCCCGAAAGTTGCAACAACGTCCCTGCCTTTTTGTGTGTTAAACTTGATGGAACATTGATGTTTTCATCAATATCTGACGCTTTTATCTCTTATTTTCTTTTTTTAGGAATGTGCATCCTTGTCAGTATTGAATAGTAATTTAACACGTGAAATAATAGCACGTGAACAGAATAGAAAATATGTAAAACTATAGTCTTATCTTCCTGAAGAGCTAATATCGCTAGTTTTGGTAAAGAAAGAGGGTGGGGTGGACGATATAAATGAGAAGGCCCTATTACACCTTCTGTGAAATTTGGTGATTGAAACACGAGAGCTGCAAGTACAACTTGAGGGTACGACGTCACAGAACAGTGAGGGACCAGAACGTCTTGAAGTTTGTGTATTTCGGAAATATAATGCACGTTCTCTTTGAAAAAGCCTGTTTGTTGCCAAAGGATTTATTTATCCATATATTGTTTGGGTCTGTCTGATTTTCTAATGTTCTTCCATGCTCATTTCCATAATGTGGTATCTTTCTTCTCTGCATACATTCGAGTGAATACGATGAACAGCTAACCACATATACTCTTGTGATTTCGTAATCTGGCTGATACTGAGTGTAGACCACTAATAACACTTTTCTGCGACCGATAACTCTGGGAATTAGGCAAAGATGGGTCATATGAAAAGTGTTTTTCTTTCCATCAGCGATGGAATTGGTTTGTCGGACGTGTTGAATTTTGTCAATGACTTTGGAAGGTGCTAATCCTTTCAGCCCATTAAACGCGATCCAGATAGACCACTTCAAGCTATCGCGAGTAAAGGTGTCTCAAACGAGCGACACCTTTATCTTGATATTATCATTTAAATGTTTCTAGCAATGAATCTCACAAATTTATAATGAAACCTGCTCTTTTCTCTGGCGGCACTCAAGACTTCAACGCTTTAAATTTCACTGTGTACATGTAAGTGTTGGTTCTAAATCTTTTTGGTAGTAACGAAGTCTCTGTAATATGAAAATAGTCTTCGGGAGCTTCTGAACTAATTATTTTTCTTTGATCTTGACTCTTCCTTGTGTGGCAGTGGTAGCAGATGATGGTTCACGTTCACTCAGATCGAAATCGCTCGCGTGCATTTTTGTCCTAACACTTCACTTAGCGCATGAGGCAACAACTTCATCTTGTTTCTCGCTTCATGGCTTCATCTTGTTTCTCGCTGGAATAGTGTGTGATCGTTTTGCACACACACATACACACACACACACACACAAACACACAAAAAATACATACATACATACATACATACATACATACATACATACATACATACATACATACATACATACATACATACATACATACATACATACATACATACATACATACATACATACATATATTTCCTTGGAAGAGATTTACAGGGAGTCATTCTAAAGTAAGCTTCAAACAAGACTACGGACTGCTACACTCGAGAAAACTATCAAGATACTTACTATGTCAGTCTAGAAATAGTAAACTGGGCTCCAGAGTGGTTACAACGTCAAAGGATAGGAAAGAGAATAGAAAAGAGAAAGAAAACTAAAGATGCAGTTTATCATTGCTTAAAGAAAAGATATTAGTCTTTATGGTGTCGCAGGAAAAAAGAGAACAAGTTAGAGGAAAAGCAGCAGATATCTATCGTTCTGAACTAAAAAAAAGCCCATACACTGTAAAAGACTACTGGTACTATTTTTTAATTCTTTTATAAATATAAACACACTTTTGGACATTGAATAGTCAGCTTTAACTGTCGTAATACGACATGTCCTACCCCTCATTTTCCAGCTGTTGTTGAATTGGTTGTGTTATTATTGTTGTTGATGACAACTCAGTGGAATGGATGTAGTGATTGAAGGTTTAGAAATCTTGGCGCATCAAGGTCTCGTTATCTTGGGTTGAGATATAAAAATGTCTGACGCATTTCTCTTTGGTGAATTAAGTTATCAAAATGTCATGTAATCGATTCATAATATCGTCTTCACCAATCGAAGTTGGGAAAAAAACAAAACTATGTCACGAGCTTTTATGAACAGCTTGAAGAAATAAGGAAGAATTGTAAATAAGAACATTGGAAGCTGAAAGTGGCAAGACTGGAGGCATACAAGATTATAACAATTAAAAATCATTGAGATCAAACGCCAAGGAAATCACCCCTTCTCACGAGAAAGGAAACAGCAGAAGATCACAAAAGTGCTGGGAAAACTTGTGATAATAAAGACACATGCTCTTGGGTAATAATTTACGATGAAGTATCCTTTGTCCCATTTGAACTTTCTAAACCAAATCAAAGTCTCACAAACGTTATGAACGTTTCTTGTCACTTATCACTCTCCGAACAATAAACACACAGAACCAAGTAGATGTTTCCCAAAATACTGATCGGTATCTTCGAAATTATGATCATAAATAAATTTGTTTTAAGGCGTTATCAAGCAGATCGTATCGGATAATTAACACTCATTTCGCTGCTCGATAAACTGTTGCATCGTAGAGCTTGCAATTGACTTAGGAGGAGGAAACTTCACACGAAAGTCACTCTGTAGGAACAACAAAGGACGAAAGTATTATTCACGTGGCACAAAATCGTATCATGTATGTGTTAAAATAAAATGTGATTGCAATATAACATTATAGTCAAATCTTTGATTGCTCCGTAATTTTTCGCGGTTTGCAAAGAAACCCCGTTTTTAAATCTGTTCAGAAAAGAACAAATGCACTATAATAGTAAGGACTTACGATGGTTATTTGCTTGACATGAATTCTTAAATTATTTCTATGAAGAAAACAAAATTTACACTAAAGAACTTCAAATAAAAGTATTTTAGTAAATACAATTTTAGTGAATCTTTAAAGTATCATGTTAGCGATATAAACCAGTATCGAATTACCGATGGACAAAAATATAAATTGTTTCAGGTAGATATACTTGCGTGCTACAGCTTTGATAAAACAGACAAGGTGAAGTGTGGTCATCTTATTCCTCTACGATGTTACCGGAATTACACCCAGAACAGTGCCGAATATACTCGCTTATAAGCCCAGTCCAACAAAACTATGTCACGAACTTTTATGAACAGGCTGAAGAAGTAAGGAAGAATTTTAAATAACAACATTGGAAGCTGAAAGTGGCAAGGCTGGAGGCATACAAGATTTCTACAACAGAACAGTGCCGAATATACTCGCTTTATAAGCAACGTTCCCTCTAAGCGAATGGTAGATGTGCGCGCAGTGCTCGCTGCACTGCGCAAGCATTACGGAGACAAGCAAAATGTAACGTTGGATTGAGCAAAAAATGACAATTCAGCTGCGCGGGGATGTCTGATTAGAGGGAACGTTGTTTATAAGCCCAGTCCAACTACAAATTACACAGAACAAAATTATTTGCCGGCGCATGATCTGAGTCTGTTCAATTTATTAGGGATAATGAGTAAAGCAAACAGCATATATCTTGACATGAAGCTCTTTATATTTCGGCAGACTGTGTTGACTCATATTATAAGCGAGAGCGCACACACACACACACACACACACACACACACACACACACACATCAATTAGCGTGTTTCTTTAAAGCAATATCATAAATCCATTCGTTTACTCGTTTGTTAATACGTTGTTGTTTTTTTTTGTGTAAAGATTACATCAAATCGAAACATCTTCTCAGACCTGAGTTTGCAACAATTGTTCTTCCGTTTACGCAGCAGGTGTATTGGTTATCTTCTTTCCAACCCCTCCCAACAGTATCATCAACAAAGGCAGTAGCAATAGTCACAACCAGAATAATCCAACTCACAGCAACCCTTTGGAATCGTCAGAAAGTTATAGTTTTATCTCAAGAGACATAATAGTTGAACTATCAAAGCTCACTTTAACGAACGTTACACATTGACAATTGTCTGGATCTGTTTCGCAATAACATGTAGGGAAACACTGGTGCTGGTTTACTGAGACTAATTTCTTTTACAGCAGATTCCACAATAAATCTGTAAAGTATTACTTTTAACGAGAATTGAATCATCCCCATGACCTTCCTGTAAATAAAATCGTGTGCTATTTGCATTAGAGGATAGGTCGGGCCAATTTTATTTTCTTCAAAGGATAAGGCACCGAAAAACTTAATTTTATAAATTTAATTTTAGACTGAGTTGTAACTTGTGAATTTCGTGTACAGAAACGTAGTTTGACAAGGAGTACATGGTTTAGGGAATATGTTCAGATTGCCATTTCATCCTGCGCCACCCGTCTTGAAACCTATTTCCTTTATAATGCGTGATCTAGCAATGCTCTCTTGGCGAAATAAAAATAATTCGTGTAAAATGTGTTTATCGAAAATACGAGCATCAAGCAAGTAGCATTAATGAATGCTGTAAAATGTATTAATCCAAACACTAAAAAGTTATTTTGACCTTCCATAAAACTACAGTTCTTCGCGAAATATAAGGGAAGTTACCTGCTTTATCAGTCAAGAGAAAGAGCAAGAGAAAGAGCAGTGGGATCCAGAATTTCTACAGTGACAAAGAAAAGGAACCCTTTATCAAAAGAAAGAAGAGCATATATATGAAAATCCATTTGTACAAGCTCTCACGTTTAGTTGTATAGAGAAGGCTTGAGACTTTACTTAGATTGAGACAAAAACAATTTGCATCGATCCAAAGTTTTTTTCACTGTTTTCAGAACAGAGTTTTAATTGTTTTGGTTAATAAGATGCCAAAATGAGTAAGGCTCACAATTATCAGGTATATTACTGAAACATTGAATCATATTTTGGACTGCTGTCTTTGCCTTGTACAAAAATATTCTTTCAGACTTGAATATCGTTGTATGTGTACAATTTCAAAATTAACTCTTCATGCAGTTGATAATATTTGGCCAAAGAGATGTTTGTCCATACCAAGGAAAAGTAAAATCAAATCTACATTTCGCACGTTAAAGAATCAATCTTTGGTATGCTTAACATTTCAAGATTATTTAAATTTTACTTTGCTATCTGTTATGAGGACAAAGAGTGTTCTATGCGATGATATTTTTTTCGCAGTTTAAGCGTGTGCTTGTTTTGTTTCCATAGAGTTTATTTGCAATTAACTCTCAGAGTCTGCTCGTGCAATGCTCCATGGCTATAGCCACATACTACGTGGCAGACTACCCACCCACCCACTACCTATGCTTTGGTTGTAGTCAGCGTCTCTATAATTGTGTGATAGCTGCTTAGCCTCTTAAACAACAATTGTTTTCTTTTAAAACAGATTCATTGACAGATATAGTTCTAGAGAGTTCATTAAGTGGTGCTGAATTTTGAGGCAGGATAAAATAAATCTTAGGTCAGTCACTCTAACTTTTGTTCCGAAGCAAGAAAGTGCCAACATCTCGTTTAAGTCTACTGTGATTATGTCTCTCTTTTTCCGTCCTTGATCTTGCTCTGAAATGGCAGCCTGTTTTGCTTCCCGTAGATTGTATTTGGTACATTTCACTTCTAAAACGCGCAGTTCTTGGGTTATATGTGGACTATATCGCTGGTAATTTCCAACACTTTCAATCATTATGCGTAATGTTACCACTATACTATTTACTTTTGATATATTTAAAATCAAATTTCGATTTGTGTCGTCAACGCCGGTTTCCTCATGTGACTCAGCGAAGAAAATATTTTTTCTCATCTTTTTTCCTAATCTTTACAGGGAGAAGCTTGCATGGCACTTGATTTGGGTATAGAAAGATAATGAGCCTTTATATACATCAGATCGTGGGTGCTGTATTAGTGGACATGCAGGGCCAGATTGCAAGCTATATCAGTGTTGGTCACTCTTGGATACCCGTACACCATAATTCCACGAATAACTGTGCTGTATAAACTCTTGTGGATGCATAGCTTTCTTGTAGGCCTTCTGGCACCTTTGTTTTCTTTGAAGGTGGCTGATTGAGGTTTATGTAATAGTAGTCACGTCATTATTACCACAAGTTTATTTTGTGATAAATCTTAGACAGGATGTGAAATCATAGTCAGGTTGAGGCTTGAAATTGTTACGAAGCAACCTCACTATTGTTTATAAAAGTCTGCATGTTAGGAGGTTTTTAATTATTTGACCATATGATGTAATCTACATGCTTTATTTTCATTGTAATCCATTATGGATGTAATCACCAATCACCTTCCTTGTCCACCGAATGGTCTAACCTGGAGTTAATTCCCCTTGACTTTTCATTTCAAATTTTTAACAGAAAAGCATTCTACAGATTCAAGTTAGGTTCCAAGTACCAAACAAAAGTAATTATCTAAACAAACCATATTTTTGTTTTCTGTTATGCCATTATAGCATCAGGAATTTATTTTCCTAATTTATTTTTTTCCATATGCAGTGCTAGACATTTTTTTGCATTATTACTTCAAATTGCATTTTTGAACTACTGGTAAAGGAGTAATGAATGAAACAAAAAAAGGCTGGGCTAGAAAACACAGATATCCCATGTTATAATAAAGTAGCTGGGATCCATAAGCACCACTGCATTATGTGCCATAAATACTAACTACAGTGAAGTGGGAATAATTAACTTTGTTTTAATAATTGTGTTTTAAAAAGGAAACATACAGCACAAACTACAACGATTTAAATATAAACACTGCCTAAGTATAGTACACAACTCAGGAACTGATCGGAATATTTGAATTTAAATTTAATCAAATATTTCATAGGCATTTATTCTTGAATGTCTTTATTTCCTGTCAAAATTACAGCATTTACCTAAGACGTTACTATACATTTTTGACGTCATGAAGCTACTTTAGAGGAGTGTAGGAAAATAACTACGTGATTGTCATTTTGGAAGTAAATACCTTTAATAAAATATCAAGATGTTTGAAATTATATTTGAATTATATTATTGAAACTACAGAATATGACGTTTTCAGTAGGTTGACACCACATTGTCAGTGAATATTTAAGGTATCACTCTATTTTGTTTACGGTTATATTTTTAAAGGAATCGAAATTTCCAGGATTTCCTCACTGGATATACTGGCTATCTAATAAAGACCTTGTATATCCTAGGTATGGTGTATGAATGATGGGTTCTAGAGTATATTGCTTGGGAACACAGCAGACGTGCTTAAAAAATGCTAGCTCCGTTTGGTCATTTTCACTTCCTTGATTTCTGGGGAACACTGTGCAAAAAGAGCTAATAACTTTATTTTACAGTTAATATATTGTGTATATTCACTCAACACACTTTTCGAAGCTGGTACGGAAAGTGTATTTTTGACTAATTCAGGATGCATTTGCAAGCAGATGGAGCAACCATTGTGTTCTGTGTGCTTAAATCATGTACAATTTCCACAAGTACAAAATAAATAATGTCCGCTATAGTACATGACAGTAGGATTGCGGTATGCCAAGATTATCTCCATTGTGCATGTTGCAAATACAAACGTTTCACCTTACACATGCCACCCTCTCAAAAGTACATCAAAACTGGCGAGAGCCCCCTTCAACGTTAGGCGACCATGATTACCGTACAGCCAAAGAATGTCTAAAAATAGTTTCGAATTTCATGGTTATTTTGTTTCTACTTATAATGCTTCAAATCATGTATTTTGTGAAATTAATGACGGTTTTAAAGCAAAGAATAAGAGAATATAAGTTTAGTTAACATATTTCTTGCACAGAGTGGTGCAGTGAACGTTGTCTGTTTAGGTGTCTAACAGAAATATCACAACTGTCGTATCTAAAAGATTTAAGAGCGTAACATCTTGAAATAACGTATGTTATCGATTGTGACTTTACGTGTAAGAATGTTGGTTCTTTATATTGTGTCACATAATTTCGATGTGGAAACATGACTCACCTAAAGTATATTTATTTTCCGTTTTCAAACACTTTTATGATTTTCCTTAGAGTTAAAATTGTTACGAAAACATTTATATTGCTATATTTAATCAGGAATGTTCCTAAAATGTATACCACTTTTTCGTTCGAGTGTAATAAGTATATGATCTGGATATATATATATATATATATATATATATATATATATATATATATATATATATATGTTTTAAGGTCTGTTTAGCAAGAAAAAGAAGAAGATAAAGACGAAGAAGATAGAAAAAAGACGGAGGGGGGGGGGCTCACTCATTCACGGAAATAATGGTTTGGATAAGATGAAAAAGGGAAGATATATCTGCTACATTGGAAAGAAAATACAATTTTCTAAACTGTGGCGATATCATTATACTTATTCCCATACATTTTAATATCTCATTATGAAATATATAATAATCCACGTCACTTTACGACTAACATTAACGTTAACCTGCCACACTGTAGACGATATGACTGGACAAGTGTCAAAACTACGTTAAAATTTTCAATCACACACACCACTGATAAACAAGAGCACATGTAAATTATTTGAATTGGTTCCGTCCCATATTACGTCGGGGTTTTGGAGCACGTGCGTTTTGAATAACAGGTGAGAGATAAACCGCTCATAATAGCGGGCGGCACTGTTTTCGCTCCTTAGTTTGTTAAATTGACTATTAAAAAAATGATTTATATTTATCTTGAAGCATACTTTTATTTTTACGACGTTTTAAACACTGACAAACAATGATTTTTAGACAAATAGATTTCGTTAAAATAGCATATCGCCCGCAAGACAACTGTGTATATGTTTATTGCATAGTAAACTTGATACACAACGTTTGTGGTTTAACAGTTTGGATATGTCACGTTCTGCTAATTTAATCCTGTTTTATCCAAATTAAGACTATTATATTCAATTCTTTTCTGCAAAAATGGGCATTATCCAGATCGTTTCATAAATCCAGTATTAAATATACCCATTTAAGATCCTTGTCATCTAAATTTACATTTACAATTCACTGAAGGCATTCTTTGTAAACGTTTCTGTAGATATTTCCCGCAGAATTTTAGTGAATGATGTTTATGATATTTGTGCGACTAAATAAATAAACCTAAGGAAGGTCTTTTCCTAACTATCTGAGGAAAGACCATGCGTCTTTTCTAGCCAGTTACAGGTGTCTTACGGTTCCATCAGTAAGATTCTGACACGAAGACGGTTCAGTCACATCAGATCGATCGGGGCAATAAACCTAAGATATTCGTCTTGGTTAGCGAAATCGGTTAGTAATAGAATTCAGTACGTCATGAAAGTGTAAATAGTCCATGAATTCATTTCGATCGCAATTACCATTTCATGAAACAATATATCTGGCCAAATAAATATTTTTACTTGGTCGCTTAAATTTAATAAATTAATGGCACTTTCTTGCAAAGTTGATCTGATGCAGAAATCGCATTTTATTGCAATTCTTTAAGAAAGTTGTTTTGAATTCTTCTAGAAGGATATCATCTCGTATTTAAACTGGCTTAAAGTGTTCTACTTTACAAGATAAAATGGTGAAAACTGAAAAAACATTCGATCTCGTCTGTTTTTAAATGGGATCTTTTCAATCAGGTTTTGAGTTTTGTAACGTTTTTATTGGTGAATGTTAACTTTTTCATGAGGTCATGTTCTATTTAAACTTTTTAAAAAAATTTGAAATGCTTTATTTGTTAAAAATACGCAATAAATAAACGTATCAATGCACTTTCAGAACGTTAGTAAAAAAAAATTATTATAAGAGAAAATGATGGAATTTAAAAAACAAACCAGCCAATTAGTCTAGGGCTAATACAATCTGATTAAAATCAGCTGTTAGTACTACGACACTAACATCTGAACTAACTCCGTACGGGGTCATGTCCAGGCTACCTTTGCATTATACATACTAATTAAAATTTCCACCAATCGGATTGGACCTTTCATACATCAGTTCGATAGCGAAGTAAAGTTTTTGCACCTGTACTCTCCGACTGTGTTGTTTGCACATGATCAGTGGCAGGTCTAGAGACAGTTGTTGAAAAATTTATGTTGCTAATGTCACTAAAGGAAGCTATTTTCACTGGCTTGATATAAGTTATTGGCAGAATTGGATTGGATTGCTTTTTTGGTGGTTGCAAAATAACTGGACTTCTGAGCATCCGTTTTGTGATGTATTTTCGTTTCGGCGAAGGCAGATTTAAGAGTAAAGTTTTTGAAACAGTTTCTGCGGATTCTTTTAGCCTTTTCTTTACCTCTAAAACTTCCTTTTCTGACCTTAACACTTTTTCAACTGATCTGTAACATTTTTGGCACACTCCATTTTCGTCATCTGCAGCGATTCTTACTTCAGTAACTCGCACGATGTTTTCCACTCGTTCCGAATTTAACTTAAGTTTTCTGTCCAGAAATTTCTTTTTAATCTCGCAGCCGTCTTCAACCCTTTCTATCTGGATGAACGAAAACCCGCACAAAACACAAATATTTCCAAGAAAATACGTTTTTATTGGTGTTACGATTTGCACCGAGGGGGTTTCCATTTTCTATTGTCTTTCGATATCTCTCGGATTCTTTCTATCCGACACGATGTCGGCGAGATACTGTTGCTGTTTTGCCAGTCGCGTTTTGATTGGTCAGTGCAAAGGTCGCCTGGACATGACCCCGTACGGAGTTAGTTCAGATGTTAGTGTCGTAGTACTAACAGCTGATTTTAATCAGATTGGGGCTAATACAGAAATCTTTGGTTTCAGAGTATTCGTGATAACGTCCATCAACATAATTCTGAGGAATTTGCGAAGGCTTTTTTAACAACGAAGAAATTCTAAGTAATGCTACTTTCTTTCCTTTTTCTGTCCCCAGATAATCTTATCCAGAACTGGCTAATACCCTGACTACTGTTAATTCATCGGACGTCCAGTCTATATAGTAAACACAACGATGAATAAACATTGTCAGCGTCAGCTGATTGTGTTTCGTCCATCAGACTAGGCATCCGATGAGTCAACTTTGTCAGCTTTATCTGATATCGGATGCCCAGTCAGATGGGTGAAACACAATCAGCTGACGTTGACAAAACAGATACGGACACATTATATTCAGTGCATTTGATCAGAAGTAACGTTCGTTTTTTTTTTTAAAATTACAAGTCTGGTTTTAAATAATTCATTTCAGTAACGTATTACTTTCAGTTTGACAATAAAATGAGACATAAAGATTTAATGTGTTGGCAAAGTGTCTACTATTAATAGTGTGTAATGCTGCTTCTTTGGATATAAATTGAAATTGGGGGAACACCATTTAATCAGCAGATGTAATGGCTATAATGGGAATGGTAAATATTGTATTTGACACATGGATCTAACTGACTTTAAACATGATCCTTTAATGACTAAACTATATGGGTATTTCAGGCAGTCCTTTAATGGATCGTGTGATTTTCCTACATCCTTGCTTATAAGTTGAGTGCAACTGCAAACAACACTGACCCTGATTGGCAGTCGCAATATGCGCCGGCAAATCAGGGTCTGTCCTGTTCGTTTCACCGATTACTCCTAATAAAATGAATGAACCTAGATCTGCACGCGCATTGTGGAATGGCAGACCCGAGTCTATGCAGTTTGCATTTGTATCTACCGTTTAAAATGGCATATAAAGTACGTATGGAACAGCTGTCAATTTAAAACCAAAATGCTCGTCAACAGCAATATATATCATTTCTTTGACAAGACATTTTTTATCATGTTTTTACAGTGACAACATGCGCATTTTGATATTAAACTACAATATTCAAACAATGCCTGTCGTTGAAACTCGCAAACTTGTATGAATAGATGGGGGTACAGAGGTAACCCTCATGGCGTCTTGAAGATGATTTTGTCGTGTAAAAACAATATTAATAGATCTTGTCTATGGAAAGTGGGGCGGGAAATCAACCTGTGAATCGTTTTATATCATTTTACAATATATCGTAAAGTAAATATAGTATGTTTACATTGGATTCGTGATACGCGTAAAGCATGTAATTGTAATAATTATGGCACGCATGCATCCTGCATTTCAATACAATTTATTGTCCTTTCTTGAGCATCCTACGATGCGAGGAAAGTTTGGTCGTAACGACAGAATAAATTAAATTACAATTAACACAGTTTGTCTATGTCTATGATAAAAATACGAAATTACTATAACAATGCAGAGTATGGTTGCATACATAAAATGGGAACGCTTCAAATGTCATTTGATATCCATGTAGTTATGATTTTTTTTAAAATTACATTTATGTTTATATTACAGAATATTGTTACACTTTCTATTATGGGCCGATGCCAATGTGTTCTGCGTTACATTTTATGGCATCGTTAGCGTCCATGGTTTGTTGCTGTTTCTTATGTGTAATTCTTGTCATTTCCTTCAAAGAATGATAACTAACTCCATCAAGAAAAACCTACAAGCTAAGATTTTAGGATCCGGCAAGTTTCTTTTTTGACTTCCATGTGTAGTGTCGTTTTTAACGTCGTAATTTGATCAGTTGCGAAAGATCTGTCATTGCTTTTTGCCCCACACTTCTTCCCTTTAAAAAATTAGTTTTGACAGAATTTGCTAATTTCGGTCTCCTTAGAGCATTAAGACTTCATGTCTTCGAGAATAAAATAACTACTGTAAGGAAACTGGAGATACTTTCACAGTGCAGTCTGTCAGGGTCAGCGTGGCATATAAACATTACGTTTTGTGTATTGGTTAGACTCGACATAAATTGTTGACTGCGGGAGATGGAATCTGTTTTAATGGGGATATGAATTTTAGTTATAACTCGCTCGATTAACTGTTAAAACTAGGGTACAATGTTAACGCAAGGTCAATAGCGGCCTTATGACGAGAATTTGAGACAAGCCAAAGAAATTTAAGGAAGTCGTGGATCATATGAAACAGGCATCATAAAATTATAATTGCCAGAGCAGTTATGATGGTCTAGAAAGGATTATTCCGACTTCGATGGAAATGATACAAATATGTGTCGCTTACACACGTAATCCCTTATAACTATGCTAAAGAAGATGGTGTGCGTGTTCCAACAATGAATTCAGGCTTTTAAAATAACCTCCCTACCGATATTAGTCAGTCCTTATTTTGTTTGTTTTTTTGCAAAGGGGAAAATTCTGAGCAACTAAAAATGTATAAATAATTGCTCTCGTTAAAACAAATCATCCAAGTGACATGGGGGCTTGGAAATTCGGGAGATCTGTAACCCGAGAAGAGACAAACGGAATTATCTGATGAGAAGCAAGCGAGGGCGTCTGAATTCAAGGGAATGTGTCCGTGTTATATCGAACAGTGGGTTGAACACAGTTTATAAAAAAGGGATCGATCATGTGAGAAATAGAGACAGACAGACAGACAGAGCAGTTATATTTGGAAAGGATCCGAAGCACTAGGTGATACTGTCATGCCGGGATTTGAGTTCGATCAGTCACTAGATCATATGATGAAATCTGTTCTATCAGTACTTATAGACTTTACATAAAATGTGTAACTCTGTTTCGGTGAGAAAGACAAACACTCAACTGCCATGATCAAATTCATTTTGTTTATATAATTGTTTTAATTGTTATATTTTACATAAAGGGTTGTGTGTAATACTATTTTATATGTTTTATTCCATCTTTTAATTTCATGTTTTATTTTATTGTTTACTCGATCCTGTAAATAATACTGTGGATCAATACTCTCCTAGATAACAATAACCGAAATCCACAAGTAGTGATAATACTGTGGATCAATACTCTCCTAGATAATAATAACCGAAATCCACAAGTAGCAATAATACTGTGGATCAATACTCTCCTAGATAACAATAACCGAAATCCACAAGTAGTAATAATACTGTGGATCAATACTCTCCTAGATAATAATAACCGAAATCCACAAGTAGCAATAATACTGTGGATCAATACTCTCCTAGATAACAATAACCGAAATCCACAAGTAGTAATAATACTGTGGATCAATACTCTCCTAGATAATAATAACCGAAATCCACAAGTAGCAATAATACTGTGGATCAATACTCTCCTAGATAACAATAACCGAAATCCACAAGTAGTGATAATACTGTGGATCAATACTCTCCTAGATAATAATAACCGAAATCCACAGGTAGTAATAATACTGTGGATCAATACTCTCCTAGATAACAATAACCGAAATCCACAAGTAGTAATAAAACTGTGGATCAATACTCTCCTAGATAATAATAACCGAAATCCACAAGTAGTGGCGGTGATTACACATCTCCACTATCTACTGACAGAAACGAAATTAACTCAACTATACAAACTAAATTGAGATATATTAATAGCACACACTATTATGTTGTAATTTATTTGAGATATATTAATAGCACACACTATTATGTTGTAATTTATTTCGTTAACAGCACCACTTCTTTAAACTTCTGATTATTCAGTCTCATAAGTATCTCAGTGAGTAGTATTGTTTTCTTTTTTCATTAACGTTTACAAATCAATGAGCATTTATGTAATTCCAATGAATAATTTAAATAAAATCTGATGTCAAATAACAGGAAAAAAGAAAATTCGTTGATTTCTAAGACACAATGACAGAACTAAGATGACGATCATTTTCCCATCAAATTCATTTATGTAATTCCAATGAATAATTTAAATAAAATCTGATGTCAAATAACAGGAATAAAGAAAATTCGTTGATTTCTAAGACACAATGACAGAACTAAGATGACGATCATTTTCCCATCAAATTCATTTCCAGAACATTTGTTGTGAAAAAGGTCATTACTCTTTCCTAAAATTTAGTAAAGAACATAGAAAGCATCAAGTAGGCTAGGATTTTGGCGGGAGAATACCGCTGTCTTAAACTCTGATCAACGATAACGTGTTTATCGTCACGTACTAGATCTTAAAATAATCTAAAATCATTGAGAAAAATTGGCTATGTAATTAAAATGCTTTCAAAAAGACATTTGGTGGGTAGGACCATCCACTACCCTTGATTATGGGCAAAGGTAAAACACAATACTGCAGTATGCTCATGCTATACTGCAACGGTCCTACTATTTAACTACCTGCTTGTTACAAGAATTATTTTCATCAATCAATCGTTATTTTGATTTTACCTTTATCTATAGTGTTTCAATCGATCTTTATTTATGGTGTTTCTTTAATGTTTCTTTTGTTGTCCCTTTTTGCGTTTTTGTAAGTTGCCATTTCTTACATTATTATCTTCAATCATAATATCATATAGTTAATTATATGGGTTCACAGAGAAGGCAGATAGTATCTTTCTTCTAGTTACACGTGCACAAAAACAGAAAATATAACTACATTACGATGTTATATTTGCAAATCGTGTAATACTTATACGTGTTTTATACGTGTCATGCTTGAACAATTTATTCTATTCTTTTTAGTCCTATGTGTTTAAGTTAGACGTCAGATTTTCTCAGTCAAGCCATCTTTATTTCAAGTAATTGTAAAGGTCCCTGCTCTACTCTGTACATTAATGATAATTTTCTATTTTGGTTTACCTTAATATTGTTATTTGCATGTAATGTTGAATTGAATCAACTCCATCCCAAGCCGATACATCAAATACGAACGGTCTAAATTCAATTCTTTTTGGCAAAAACGGGTGACATATTATTTGTACATTTAAATATACGATTTAATCTTGAATTTATTGCAGAGGATTTCGATAACTTCGATTCCTTTAGTAAATTTGTTTCTTCCAGAAGTTTGGTAACACCATTATTATGCAGTTTTATTCTGTCAAATAGAGATGTTGCCCGCCTTATTATTTATGCGTGCATTTAAGATGCCGTATTTTTGTTCACTAAAGCCAAGATGGCTTGCTATATAGATGTCTTAAATCACTATCTGACATTGTTCTTGCTGAAAGGCAGAAACCGGTCTATTAATGTTCGTCTTTGGACTAGTAAGAGCAGTAAATTAATCGGTAAATAATACATATTAATGTCACCCCGAAATTCTTCTATGTGAGTCATGATGCTTATTAAACACCCATATCATCCAAAAAGAGTTCTAAAAGCAAATAATGTATTACTTCTAACAGGTACTGCATTTCACGAAGATGGTAAATCGTCGTTCTCGGCAATTAAACTGTAGCTTAACTCAGATGAAGTTAAACAACTACGTACATATACAGTGCTGATTATAATGTTGACTGTGACCTGCTGCAACCGTACCTGTGTAATTTGATCTAAATTAATAATAATGTTAAACTTCAAAGCATTTCAGGATCACTTGATGCACGCCACGAGGAAGATCAGTGAGTGTATAAGGATGTGGTATTAAGCAGTGCATATAGACACTTAGTACACAATTTCAACAAAATGTGATATATCAACCTCTTTTCAATAGACTTTAATTTCATGAAGTTTAATACCTACCTTTTTTTATAGTCATTTTCCAGTTAGACACGAATGCCAAAAATACTGAGAGAGAGAGAGAGAGAGAGAGAGAGAGAGAGAGAGAGAGAGAGAGAGAGAGATTAAAAATATACCAATGAGAAGCACTAAATTAATACTGGTTAGAATTTTAATGATACGTGTAGTGGGGGAATCAATCAAAAATATATATGTTCTCTAGAAATATCTAAATTCATAATATATAATAAATTAGCAACGTGGACTAGTATTTTGTGGTATATGACAATGACCATCTGACAAAAAGATAGTTGAAATTATTTATTGTTTAGTTTCGTTTGTCGCTCTCGAAAATCGGGTGAACACAATCACTGAAATTAATCTGTTTAATATCACATGATATCGGACATGCATTTGACTACAAAATTAAGTATTGACTAAAAATTTATATCGCTCTAATCACCAATTAACCACACTCTCACAGACCTATCATCAGATTAATGGCGAATAAATTATTAGGTCAACTCACGGGTCTCACATCTAAATATTTCCATACACACTTTGTTCTATAATAATTGTGATATACCAATAAAAAATATTATCAAAGACTGCCGATACATGCATACAAAGCCCTAGTTGTTAACTTCTCAATGCAGTAAATTATCATCAACAACAATACACTGCATTTCCTAACAAAAGACACATACAAATATACACATACCTAATTATATGTGCAATTTACAATAGCTACCACTGCATAATTCACAATCAATATATTCATATACTAATAAATTAAGAACAATTTCTGACACAATTCACTTAAAATTTGAACGACACAACATAGTAAATTAAACAATCCAACAATGTGTATACATTAATTTTGCATGATAATATTTCTGTATACGTTACGATACGATATGTTGCTAATTCTTCTATACGTGGAAGATTCCAGTTCTAATAATCAAATGTAATAATAATGCATAAATCTTTCAAAACCAAGCTATGAAAGTGAGACGAATTCGGGCGAAGATATGGTACCTCAGTAAGCTTTTGTTCGCAATTCAAACATAGATCCCGTCTTTTAACTTTTTTTTTTTTTTTGGGGGGATGCCTACCTGATCTTTTCAGACCATCTGAGCCTAGCCCCCCTTACTAACGTTATGGTTACCCGAAGGCTTACTTTGAACCCTGACCCGAAGGCTTACTTTGAACCATGACCCGAAGGCTTATTTTGAACCATGACCTGAAGGTTTACTTTGAACCCTGACCCGAAGGTTTACTTTGAACCCTGACCCGAAGGCTTATGTGTGTGTTAAATGCTATAACTTGAATTAGTGGTACTGTAGTTTCTTAGCTTTTTATTTTGACGATAATCGAGTTGTTCATTGAATTTTCTTCGTTTTCACACAACATATATCTAAAAAAAATGTAAAATGATAATAATAATAATAATAATAATAATAATAATAATAATAATAATAATAATAATAATAATAATAATGATGATGATGATGATGATGATGGTGATGATGATAATAATAATAATAATAATAATAATAATAATAATAATAATAATAATAATAATAATAATAACTTAATTCGAAGAACTATTGTACATTTACTTTTTTCAGTTATGCTCTAAGACTTACTGGTAAACATCTATTACTTTATGATATATAATGAACTAGATAGAATACGAATTAAGGTTATGACCGTACGGAGTTTTGAAACATTGATTTAGAAGACAAAGTAATAATATGCAACTTTCACAAGGGAACAATTGCAACATTTGAACCGATGATGCCAAATATTGTTCTCAGATTGTGTAAGAGAAAATGCACATGGTATATTAGCTGATAATAGACCTTGATATAATTGTTAACAAAATGTGAATATGAAATAAAATTGAATGAAAGCTACGTACCATACAACAAATTAGATTTGTCTGCAATATCATACAGTGTACTGCGGTAGTAATCATGCTCCGTTTCGGTATTCACTTTTTCCATGCCAAGTATTGCCTCTCTGTTTAGGCAGCACCGATAAAATGTTACTTTCGGATAAAGTCTTTCAAGAACAAAATTCTTCATGGTCGGAGACCTAGTATGTTAAACTATTGAATAAGGTATCACCGGGGTACGACAAATAACATCTTTTTGGTCTCTACTGAGGATCACATATGTTGGAGTGTCAGCTCAACAAAATTGTCCTAATTACAAAATTTGAAAAGGTACAATAAACACTCTGATGTTTTGACTATCTAGATAGTATCTTTCCTGAATTAATTTCATATGACACCTGGATAATAGCATTACTTTCAATACTCGTATGTTAAGCAATAAGGCCGACTGGGGAGGGGAGACCATCCGAAGATATTTATCCCCGGGGCCTGTGCCCGTAAGGGTAAACGGGGATAGCAACACGTTTTAATTTTGTAAAAGAAAATAAAGAAGAAAAAAAAACCAGAACAAGAACTAGGAACGGCCGGTGTGTTTCTTACTTCTGGGTCTGTGATCGCTCTTTACGGAGCTGAAGCCATACCCAGCACCTTCATCACGTTAAATACATTTTTTTAAAAATTATAAATAATATTTCTCTTTAATTATATCCTTTAGACCACCTATGTATTTCTGGAGTCGTAAATAGCCAAGGTAGTCTAAATGACAGATATTGGCATATGGACATATATTACAGTTATTTTTACTATATGTTCTCTACATATATTTCTTAGTACTGTCCTTTCAATTGTGTGACAATCAATACAATCATATGTTAATCTAAAGTACCTTCAAAGATGACTTCACGGTGAAGTTCTTGTCAAAGGTTCACCGGCAATTTTTGAGTGGCTACACTGTAAAGAGAACAGCATCTAAGCAGAACAAAGATTTCACTTAATGATCATCACCCAGGCCTTATAACTCAATGTGCACTGTCGCCAAAATACACACGGACAACCACTCGCTGAGCTCATATTCTCAAGAATAAACAATAATCTTTAAATCCCTACCAAAAATGCATCAACATAACTCTTCTATCACCATCAAATTGAGAGAGGAAAAAATGTTCTAAAATAGACTAGAACTACATTCGTGGGTACTGAACTGGAAAGAATAATTGTGCTGCGATTCCATATATCTGATGCACGGTCCATACGAATGATGTCGAAGTTGCTAATTAATGTACGAGTAATTAAGGCGGGTAAAAGATCATGGTATATTTCGGGCATGATACGTGGTGCCATTAATTAATAAGGTCATCGAATGATTATGTCATGATAAGGGTTTTCGCATAGCTTCTTCTCATGACTTGCGATGAGATGGAATTACTCATAAGTTAAGAAATGTATTTGCCCATAGTGAAAGGGAGAAAAAGAGTTCGGGCTCTATTAACAAAGGGTGTCCCTCATCACGGTGTAAATACGGCTATATCTTAGGGAATATCAGCTTCCCACCAAGTTTAAAATTTGCTGACCTTTGGGTAAAAGAGAAATGTATTTTATGGTTGTTGTTTTTTTAACTTGCTCGTAGAGCGCAATAGTTATTAAAATAGTATATATTTGTAGTAAATAAATATATAAAATTCATCTCAATATAATTTAGTGGGAAATTACTTTCAAATTAATTTTATGAAATATTAATTTTAATATAATTTGGAGAAAATTTCAATCGTAATACATTTACTCGAATATTCTGTCCCAATAATTACATTAAAAAAGAGTTAGCCAATGACATGCAATTCTCAAAGCATTCTTGTTCATTAATAATTTCAAGAATGCGAACGTAGCTGTCCATTTCGGATATCACATGAAGATAATTATGCTTTCGTACTATTGTTAATTGTCACGTATTGTCCCACCTTCTGTTCAATACAAGCTCTTAGTTAAAGATATCTGGATAACTGCTCCTGGTGGTTCATACAGAAGTTAATTAGTAAAGCTTGTGGGAAGCAGAGTGCATTTTTATCTGATTATCTTTTATTTCCCCATTAATCCATCTCGTTTTCAGAACTAGCGGAAACGTATGATAATTTCGAA
Organism: Unio pictorum; assembly: GCA_030141615.1. Taxonomy (NCBI): domain Eukaryota; kingdom Metazoa; phylum Mollusca; class Bivalvia; order Unionida; family Unionidae; genus Unio; species Unio pictorum. The sequence continues at coordinate 1,008,019 of JARLTB010000192.1, read as the reverse complement.
AATAAAGTTTGTATTCATCATTCATTATGAATACACAAAAAGGCAATTATGTACAGGTGTTATAATATTCTATGAGAGTTAACGTTAATACCGATTGGGAGTACATTGTCATTTGTATATTTAAGATCATTCTGAACTAATCGTAAATTATTATTTGGAAAACAATTCCGAGTCTGAACCATAATACCGTGTTTGTTTGTTTTTTATATTTCTAACAGCACCATTCAAAATGATGGTATCTGCACATGTAATTAAGTCTACCGAACATCTTTAACCTTGTATCCTGCTACTGAATAGTATTATGTGCATTTGTATATAAATACCTATCAACCAATTAATGTTCTGTACGACACAAATAAATCTCATTTATTGAATTTTATGCTGTTTTGGTTTATTGTATATTGCATACATTTAAGTAAATGGCAAATTCCGGCGCTAAAGACACATTCCAAATAAATGCTTATCAAGGCTGAATGATTCTTTAAAGTTTTTAAAGTTTTTAATAAAATGTATTTCCTT